>CM053582.1:20642503-20657874 GCA_028627135.1 Pseudochirops cupreus
GGGGGCAGGATAGGAAGAAGGGACATGTAATCAGACTCTCACAGTGTGCTCACTATGGAGAGGTTCTGCGTAATTTCACATGTTCAACCTGTATTTGATTGCTTGTCCTTCCAGTGGGGGTGGGTGACGAGGGAGGAAGAGAAAGAATCTAGAATCTAAAGTTCCATAATCAAATGTTATAAATATAGATAGATAGATAGATAGATAGATAGATAGATAGATAGATATGCAATTATTATTATTAACTACATCCAACTGGAACTTGAGATACACAGGCACTGTGGTTGGGAGATCCATCTTGCCCTACCAAGAAGTCAGAGGGGTGAGGGGGGAAGACATAGGAGAGAATAGACTGGGGGAGGGAGGATACACTGAGATGACTGTTTTGGGGTGGTGGGGTAGGGGAAAGATGGGTAGAAAATATGTAACTCAAAATCTTGTGGAAATGAATGATGCAAACTAAAATAAAATTGAAAAAAAAAAGGTTAACCAGGAGTAATACCTCTTTTTAATCCTGGTGACTCACTTATGGAACCCCATTGGTCAATTCCTCTTTACCATATCCATTTCCTTCAGGGGCTAGCAGAATGCCCTTCACAAAGCAAGTGCTAGGAAGTAACGTTCATTTGGAACTGAGGTGATCCCTCATCCCCCAAACATCCCTTGGGGATGAAAAGATCCACAACCTCTGACACCATCAATATCAGCTGCCAACCAACTGCTACCAATAGGCAGATAAACACAAGAACACTGGAAAAAGATGCATCCACACCATACCAACAACCCTGACTTCTAACCAACCCCCAATAGTCATCACTCAAGGAAGCAACCTTGGAACCATGCAAACAACCACCATGGAGATGTGACCTGACAACTTCCTCTGCCGGTGTGGTAGTCCCTGACTCCTCAGCAACCATAGCCACTGAAAACCAGGAAATAGCTCTGAATACCAGGAAAATAAAGTTTTGTCACCAAAGTCTTTGGTTTAGCATCAGAAACAGATATGGTTTTATCAGTGGAAATAAGCTTATAAAAGATCCCTAAGGACTGCTGGGTCTTTGTATCTAACATACAGCTGAACCCTCCTATATGTGTTTTCTCTTCCTATTAGAAGGTGAGCTCCTGGAGAAAAGGCACTGTCCAAGGGAAGCCAACTTGGTCTATTCTTTCCTAAACTGGACATCCCATCTCTTATCCTCCTACCTTCACCTAAAGTATCACCCATACACTCCTTCCTTTCTTCTACCTCTTAGAATCCCTGGCTTCTTTCAAGACACAACTTAGGTGACACCTCCTCTAATGAGATTTCCCTCAATGGTTCCATTGCTCTCCTTCCACAAATTATCTTGCACTTGTTATTTGTTCTTATACCAACTGTTTTATTTTTCTCTTTGTATTCCCTGTGCCTGGCTCAGTGCCCTGTACATAGCAGTCACTGAATAAATATTGGTTGAATTTGACTGAACCATTATCCTCAAGGATGTTGTGAAAACCAATGAAAATATAGCAATGACCTGCTTTGAGCAATGGAGTTGGATTCAGAGGACCTTACTTCCAATGATATCCCTGAATCTTATTACCTACATGACCTTAGGCGAATTACTTCACTTTCTGGACCTCAGTTTCCTCCTCAGTAAAAACCAGAGGATTGGACTACAATGGCCTCTAAATTGCCTCCCAGCTCTAGATATGTGACCCTAGGATCCAATAAAATCCAAATTTGGCATAGGCAGGGACAAGCTTCTACCCAAGGCATTAATACCTTCCCCTTCCTCTAGCACCTTATAAAAGGGTAACGTCTTTCTAGAAAAAGGAGGTGGGATGGAACCCTACCACTACCCAGCAATCCTCCTGCCTCCCTCCTGCATCACTAGACATCTTTGGTCTTTAGACACCAGATAGTGGCTTTTGTAGTCCTTTTGTCGTGACCCATTTTCCCCACTGGTAATCAATATCCCCTAAATGGGGAGAAAAATTACCCCTTTGATACCCATCATTTGTCCTCCTGACATGCATGCCTGCAAAACAGTTGCACTTCTCAGGGAGATGACTATTTCCCCAGGTATTACGTTTTTATTGAATTTTCTTCACACCGTTTTTCCTTAAAAGCCTCTTCTACCACGCCTTTGCAGAGTGATGGTTTGTGATAACGCCTGCAGCTGGCCATCACTTCACCCTCAGTCTCTGGCTATTGAATTCAAACATTAGCAGTGAGTTCCTCTAATGTAATTTTGTCACCTCTAACTTAATATCGCAAGTAAAGCATTATAATTCACCACAAGTGCTTATTGGGTGGCAACAGATTTATATTCATTAATGTCCTGTCTGTCGTTCTCACAATGTACTTCTCCTTAGAGATATGAAAAGGACAAAAGTAACTTAATATCAAGCAAACTATGATATACATGCAAAGTAATGAGAGAAATAACACTGTTGCAAGTGGGAAAACACAGCATATTTTCCTTCCAGTAGGGTGCCAATTTTCTAAAAGGGGGATAAAGTGTGTTTATTTGCTGCAAGGGTAATCACAAGATATTTCTCCATCAAATAAATACTACACATTTACCTCAAATTCAATATTGTTGTTCTTAGGCTGGGAAGAACCAGTCTTGAATTCTTATTTTTAACATGCAAAGCTCTTCATGCCATATTTAGAATGCTGCAAACACAATAAAACAAGATACATTGCTAAAGGGTCACGGGGGCCCCATTTTAGTCCTATGCCAAAACAGGCAAAGTTCTAGGTTGATTTCCTAGCACAAATATTAGTTATATCCCCTTGCTCTCTTTGAAAGGAAATAAAAATCAAAAGAAATCTATTTTATTCAGCAAGTATAGTAGTACTGTGGATGTCCAGCTTTCACATGGTCCATCAGTGTAACCAAATTCACCTCCACAGGCAGACAGCTCTTTGGTTCCAGTCTAGGGAATAGGGAAGTGTGTGAATGAAACACTGATTAAGTACCTGCTAGAAGCCAGGCACTATGCTAGGCTCTAGAGATCCAAAGACAAGAATCAAAGAGTTCTTGTTCTCAAGGAGTTCGCATTCTAGAATCAGGGATAGTCAAAGAATCTTACAGACATTAGAGTTCTAGCTGATGCTTTGTCCTCTGTGGCTAAAGAAGATGACCATGATCCCTTCAAATCCATGATTCCATCTTTTGAGTTATTTTTGGCCAAAGGTTATGGTGAGATAGGTTTTATCCCCTTCTGTTAGTGAGAATAGAAGGCACTGAGCCATCCACACCCTCTTCCTCTCATAACTAATTGCTTAATCATGCCCTAGATGCTCCTTCTTTATGCAATAACCTAGCTCGTTAATCCCTTTGATTTATAGGATTGCAGGTTTTAGGGTTTTAATAAGTATGGAGAGACTGATCACAAGTAGGTTGGCTAGTTGTGGATGAATTATTTAGCCATGTAAATGTATGGAACCCAGAAAAATGAAGAATTATCCTCAGTCCTTTGTCACTGCCCTTGCTTTTATGATGACAGTGATAGTCAAGGAAAAGACTAAAGAATCACACAGCTCTTTAAGTGTTGACTTAAATGTGAGCTACCAGTTCAATACTCAATCAGTGAACATACTACTGTGTATCAACTTCCACTTTGACATTTTCACTGTCTATTAAGCCAAAAGGCAAAAGGAATCTGTAGCTGAATGAAAGGCTAACTTTCATGGTCCTAAATTGCTTCTCCAATAGGAAGTTGCCTTTGTTGTACCTCCAAAGGAACCAGCCAGTATCATTTCTTGTATTGTGCTACTACTCATAACCAACAATGGGGGGAAAACTACCATGAAAATAATATCACCAATTTGAATGTAAGTTTATTGAGAGCACAGGTTGTTTTTGTTTTTGTCCTTGTATCCAGAAGGACAGACTTAGCACAGTGCCTGCCACATAGTAGGTGCTTGATAAACATCTACTGATTGATTGATATAGCATATGTTACAGAGGGAGGAAAATTGTACAAAAAAAACTTGATAAGATCCTTCAAATTAAATCAAAATCAAAATGTTAATTCTTTGTCAATTCAGTACAATGGTGGCCATAGGGGAGGAGGATGAAAGATAAGTTATAAAATATGGTTCATATGTGAAAAACAAGAGATCCAACAGCTTCTAGGCCACGTGGATGCCTTGTATAAAAATGTCATGGCAACTTTCTTCAAGAAGAGAGTTAGGAGGCTCTAGGCATGGTGACCACCAAACAATGCTACCAAAAAAATGAAACTGATTACATTCTAACAGACAGTAAACAACTGATTACAGATATTAGAGTTCTTTCAGAATGAAAAATTTGTGTATAGTCAGATCATCAAATTGTTAGAGCAAAGGTAAAAACAATACCCCAAGCTGGGAAAAAAGACAAATATCAGAAAAAGGCATATTGCGCAACCGAAGAAACTTGGAAGTGCTTGATTTAACCAAGTTGATGACACTAAAAAATGGAAATTGGATATAAGAAGAGATCAACACAGAGTATTACCACTTAAAACCTATTAGGCCTACCTTTTCAGGTTTATGACAGATTGCTCTCCTTCATGCATCCTACATTCGGACAAACTAGCCTCCTTGTTATCGTTCACCAATGACATGCCACCTCCCATGTCTGTACCTTTGTACAGTCTGCCCCCATGCATGGGAGGAATGTATTTTTTTCTCACCTCCACCTCTTCAAAATCCTCATTTTTGTCAGTATTTAGTTCAAGGTCTACCTCCCACATAAAATCTTTCCTGATCCCTCCAACTGCTAGTGCCTCTTCCCAAATTACCTTGCATTCACTCTGTATCCACTTTGTATATCTATACCTGCTTCCTCTGATAGGATCTTAGCTCCATGGGAGCAGGAGCCATGTCATTTTTGTCCTTTCATCCCTTCTGCTTAGCATGTATTAGAGACCTAATAAATGCTTATTGATTGATTTCCTAAGGGAGGTTAACAGATATAAATTGATTGCCACAACAAGGAGACCAAAAGAACCTAGAAACTTCCTTAAATAAACAACAGCAGCAACTCACATAAGGCAAAGTGCAAAGACTTTATTGAGAGCCCCTGTAATATGAAGCAGTAGGTATAAGTCCAGATGAGCTAATAGTCAGATGCAGGAAGTCTGAGATCAAGAATGAGGGCATGAGACAATTGGTAGATTACTATATACCTAAATGGATTGTATTTGAAAGATCCTGTAACATGGAACATTGAGTATGTTTCCAGTTGTTTTTTATTTTTACTAACCAGTTTTTATAATTTTTCAATATTCCTTTTCTTTAAAAAAAGGTCTTTGTTATATAGGATGACTGGGGGAAATGTGGGACACACAGGGGAAATCTAAGTGGTACAAAACCAAAAGATATTAATTATAATTTATTTTTTAAAAAGAAAGAAATATTTAGCTGCACATGGCACTGATTGAGCCATGAGGCCTAGAGTGCCAATGCAGAATGCCACAGACATTGACAGAAAACTAGAACCAATTTGCCAGGAACGAGTCACAAGTCCAAGTGAGGTTAATGAAAGTTGAAGATGTAATCAATGTAGAGCCAGCAAATGAGGCTGACGTTCCCAAGTTCCTAATTTCCTTGGATAGAATGTAAACTATTCTAGTTGAAGAGAAGAGTTGCTTTTGAAAGTCACAGGACCTGGGTTCAAATTTGGAATTTCCTACTTGTTCAGCCTTGGCCAAGTCACCTCACCTCTCTAGGTTTCAGCTTCCTCAACTGTAAACATGGGACTAAAGGACTTCAAATGTGCCTTTTAGTTCTAAATCTCTGATGCTATGTTGGAGGAAGCATCTTAATCCACCCAGGGATTGCATTAATTCCACAGCCTGAGGGTGGGGCTGCAACTATAGATGAAGTTAAGTATTCTAGTAGCTGAGATCAGAGGGATTCTGGGACAAAAAACCAGGCCAGTTAATACAACACCAAAAGCTATTAGTCTACTCTTAGCTACTCACTAAAAACAAAGCAAATCTACAAAATTGTAAGTCTCTGGATCTTATTTCAGGAAGAATAAAATTGGCATAAGGAACTCTAGAAACACCACAGTTGCCATGTACCATTATTATGTAGCTTTCCTAAAGAGATGTGCAGCTATTTTTATTAATGAGACTTTTTTTCTGCTTAGCTTTATTTTGGATAAAATTTCATAAAGCAGTTTTGCCTAGAAGGTTGGTTGAATTAGAGCTGATTAAGTAACCCAGTGCAATAAATCTTAGAATTGCAAAACTACTTGAGTGTTCATTTTTGTTTAATCAGATTATTAATAACACAAATAGCCTTTTAATTATTCTTCCAGCATATTCCTCCCAATCGACACACCTTCTGACTTTCAAAGCACATTCACAAATTCTTTTTTGATACCAAGTGTACACTGGTCATCTTCTAGAATTTAACTCTGGCCAAAAAATTTACACCTAAGTAATTCCTTCCTTCCTTCCTTCCTTCCTTCCTTCTTTCCTTCCTTCCTTCTTTCCTTCCTTCCTTCCTTTTTTCCTTCCTTCCTTCCTTCTTTCCTTCCTTCCTTTCTTCCTTCCTTCTTTCCTTCCTTCCTTCCTTCCTTCCTTTCTTCCTTCCTTCCTTCTTTCCTTCCTTCCTTCCTTCCTTCCTTTTTTCCTTCCTTCCTTCCTTCCTTCTTTCCTTCCTTCCTTCCTTTCTTCCATCTTGTTCCAAGATCACCATATCAGTTTAGGAAATCATAAATCTAGAATTTATGAAATGTTCCCTCTAACATCAAGCCTGGAACTATTGGGAGAAGAGAATCTCTCCCAACTTTTAAAAGGAAGATTTTAATGTCAACCTGGAGTCAAACGGTGATACTGCAATCGGCACCCTTTAGTCCTTTGTAAGGACTGGTCCAGTTTCTCACATTCAACAATGAAGAGAGAGGCCATTTGAGTAGTTGAGATGCCAAAATGAGCACACAGAAGACCCTGTGACCTTTCTGATAAGAATGAAGATGTTTTGTCTACCGGCTGGATAGAATCCAACTCTAGTAATGCATTTTACGTGCCTCACTTTCCTCTGGAGTTTCTAATGGATCCCCATATTTCTGATACACTGAGCTAAATCGCTTGCAAAACATTGTTGTGGCAAAGCTCCAGGGGTGGGCAAGGTGATGCTGCGGACATCTTTTTAAGTGTTCTGCAATGAAATGTCAGATCTTTTGGTGGGAAGGCAAATTGCATTTTACTTCTAGTCACATAACCCAGGAAGAACCATAGCAGCAGAAAACATTAGATAGCTTGCATAATTAAAGTAACTATGAAGAGAAAACACACGAGTTTTTTTAATTACATCTTTGGAAGCAACATGAAATGAGTTAGCACTTAAATAGTATATTAGATTCACAAAGTACTCTATAATCATTTTTGTTCATGATTCATCACCTACCTATGCTGTGGGGTGGTATTCCTATCAAAACCTCTATTAAATATAACACTACTGGCTGGGTCACCTGATTAGGCATTTTTTGACTGCTCTGTACTTAAAGGAGACAGAGGCAAATAAAAAAAAATAATAATAAAATGAGCCAGATCTTAGAATTAGCAAAAGCCAAACCAAAAAAAAAAAACCAACTTAAAAGAAAACAACATAAAACTGAAAAAATCTCCAAGGGTCAAAACAAATTCAGGATGATTTATTACTTATTTCCTACATCTCTACCGCTAGCCCTGGACCATGATGGCTGAAGTTCAAAATAATGACCTCAATCAGTCAATAGAAAAACAATTATTAAGTGTCTATTACATGCCAAGCATTGCAATGCAAAGATAAGCACAAAACAATCCTTGTCTTCATGGAACTTCCATTCTAATGGGGGAGATGTGCACATGCATCTACTAGCTTGGGAGGAGGCAGGGTCAGGAAAGGTCACATGTAGGCACGCGTAGGATGTAGTGTAAGAGCTGAGATTTGAAGAAAACTAGGGATTTGAGGCAAATGTGAGGAGGGAGAGCATTCCTGGAGTGAGGGAGATCCCATGAAAAGGCATCACATGTGAGAAACAGCAAGGAGGCCAGATTGGCTGCACCAAAGAAAAATAAAGGGAAATGTTATCTGATAAGACTAAAAATGTTATAAGGACCTTTAAATGATGAACAAAGGGATTTGTGATTGCTCCTATAGGTTGTAGGGAGACACTGTAGTTTATTGAGCAAAGAAGTGACATAGTTAGAAATGTTTCTTAAGAAAATCATTTTCGGGGGTGCCTAGATGGCCCAGTGAATAGAACACCAATCTGGAGTCAGGAGGACCTGAGTTCAAGTCCAGTCTCGGACACTTAACACTTACTAGCCATGTGACCTTGGGCCAGTTACTTAACCCCAATTGCCCTGCCCTCCAAAAAGCAAAAAATAATCACTTTGGCAGCTGTATAGGTGATGGATTAGAGGGAGAGTAGGCTAGAGGCAGGGGACCAATTAGGAGGCTATGGCAATAGTTCATGTTAAGGGTATATGAAATTGGGTGGTGGTTATATGAGTGACAAGACAGAGACAGCTATCAGAAATAATATAGAGGTGGAATTCACATTTGGCAACTGATTGGCTATGTGGGGTGAGTGAAAGTGATGAGCTGGGAATGACTCCAAGGCCTATATGCCTAGATACATGGTGATAGACTGGATATTAATAGGAAGGTTGGGATCCCAAAGCCATGACAGGATCACTGACCAATAAAGAAAGAAAAGCTCTCTTATGGGTAGGGACGAGGATATAGTACATTCCAAGTCTGGGGAATGACCAGCACAAAAGTAAGGGGATAGAAGATGGAAAGCCAAGGTCAGGAAACAGCTAATGGTATAGTATGACCAAAATGGTGAAACGTTAAGATGAATAATGTGGCCTAAGGAGGGACTACATGCAGATGATATTAAATGCCAGGCTAAGCAACTTGTATCTTATCATATAGGCAAAGGGAGCCACAGAAGGTGTTGCAGCTCACGATGACACTATTCACTATAAAGCAGAACATTCCTATAGTATTGCAATGTTAATAAAATATCTTCTTTGTAAAAAACACAGAGCGAGGTAAAATAAGTGCTGTTATTCCCATTTTACAGATGAGAAAGCTGAGGCTTAGAAAGGGGAAGCTAATAATAGCTGGTACCTTCCTACTGAGGTACCCAGAAGACTTCATTTCAGAAGCTGAACAGGGCTAGAGAGATTATTAGCATAAAACCTTATAATGCTTTGAAAAGTGCTTTCTTCTTTGTTAAACATCCCTTTTATTCACATAGTTCTCCCTGTGGGAGGAAAATTAAGCAGACACGACAATCTATAGGAAATGTCAGGAAAACCAAAGATGGAAAATGACTTTCCTAAGGTCACATGGGTGATTAAGAACAGAGCAGAGCCTGGATCTCAGCAGATAGGCATTTGATTTGGATTTCTCCCAGCACCTCATTTCCTTTCCAGTCCTGCCTGAATACAGATGAGCTGCTCTCAGTAGTGGTACAATTTCACTGTCCTTTGTTACTGATGAAATACCAAGCCAAACAGTAGCCCCAGAGTTTGGGGGATGATCACGATTTCCCAAAGAGCAGCGGCTACTGCTGCCCAAACTCTCTGTAGCTGGACCTTTCCCCACTGTAGAGGCACTTCAGGACCTTTTGTTTCTTTAGGCAGCCAGCCAACAGAAAAGCTTCAGTTATTAATCACCAATCTCCTCCCACACACATCCACAAAAAGCTTGTCTAAATGCTGCACCTTACCTGCAAAACAAAGCAGACAAATGCAGCAGGGGAAACAAAGAGAGGTGGCCTTCTACATGGTTATTTCTACCCTGATGCTGGAGATGCCTGGGTACTTTTTGCCCTTGGACTTGATTGGCTGGTTTGGAGTTTTGTTTTTTTTCCTAGCCAGACTTTTAGGCCCTCTCTTTCTCCTGCAGTCTCAACGCTAATTCATTTGAGAGTTGCAAACATATTTATAAGGGGAAAATGTTTCCCTGCTGAATTTCATTTCCATGCTCATATGGGAGAAGAGAGAGAGGAGGAGAGGAGAGGAGGGGATGGAAGAGAATTGAAAACAGATAACAAATTGTTAATGTTGTTCACTTGCTTTCCAGTTGTGTCCAACTGTTTGTGATCCCTTTTGGGGAGTCACCAAAACACCCTGGAGTGGTTTGCCATTTCCTTTTTGAGTTCATTTTACAGATGAGGAAACTGAGGCAAACAAGGCAAAGTGACTTGCACTGGGTCACACAGCTAGTCAGTTTCTGAGGCCAGAATTAAACTAGGGAAGATGAGCGCCCAGCTCTCTATCCATTGCAGCACCACCTAGCTGCCCTAAGGCAAGTTGTAGCCCCAAAGCAAACCATAAATCATATGTATCACGCTCTATCCATGTGTCTCCTGTAAACTGTACTGCATTAAACATTGATTATATTACTAATGAAGACTGAAAGGGGTAGAGAAGCAAAAAGATAATGAATACTTATGCTGATGATGCTGACTCCATTACCATAATCAGATAGAGACCATCTAGTATATTTCCCCTACCCAGAACACCCAGACCAAGATAAATTAGAATGCTTCTTGTAGGCCCATCCTGTGGCAAAATTGTGGAAGGGGTGAAATTTGGCTTCCAATACTAGCAGCCAGTAACCCTCCACCTAATGCAAGGAACCTACTCTCTGAAAGCTGATAGCCACTTGTTTAACTCAATTCGACAAATAAGTATCTACTATGCTCTCTGGGCCTCAGTTTCCTCATCTAAAAAATGAGAGGTTTGGGGTATGACCTCGAAGTCTCTCCCAGCCATAGACCTAGAAGTCTTCTTCATGGTCTGGCATTACAACCTCATACACAGAACTATGCTAGGCACTGAGCAGACAAGATTAGCTATAATACAGCCCCTGATTTCAAAGACCTTACAACATGACAGGGAGAAAAAATATGGTTTCAAATAAGAAGAATGTGATTCTTTTTGCAAAGGAGAAATTTGTGGGAAAGATGTAGGAAGGGAGGCAGGGATGAAGGAAGGGAGGGAAGAAAGTATGGAGGGAGAAAAGGACCAGGGAGGGAAGAAGAATGGGAGGGAGGGAGGGAGGGAGGAAGGGAAGGAAGGAGCGAGGAAGGGGCCTCTCAAAGCCAATAAATTTTGCGCAATTTTGTGATAGGACAGGAGGCACAAACAACTACAAAGAGGCTAGAGAGGGTAAGGCAAAAAGAGAGTACAGAAAGTAGAATGGGGGAGGGAACACTAGGAAGTGATAGTAGCATAAAACACAAAAATCATCAATAAAACCTTTTAAAAGGTAGGAAAAAAGAAAGTAAAAGGCTGAAAAGGTAGGTTACAACATCCATTAACACAATGGGGATTAGTTTATGTCTTCTGTTCATCAAAGATGGGACACTGGCTTTCCGGAGCTAGAGTACTCCAGCTCTGGCTTAATTTCAAACACCTTCGATCTTTAGCAAAATTTAATACCATAATTGCATTAGTTTGCATCAAGGCACATTAACTTTTAAGGCACCATGATGTAGATGACAATTTGGCCCATTTGGTAAAAATGATCTCAGCTCTTACCCAATCCATCATCCTTAGATTTCCACAAATACCTCTTTTTGATAAAGCGTGTGAATGACTGACTGTACAGGTGGTCCTCCAACTCCTTGTGGCATGTGGTACCAAGAAACTGTGATCTCTAATCCCTAAGCCCAGTTGCCATGGTGGAGGATCATAGGCATGGCCATGGATATCCCATTGTTTTGAATTAGGACACTGCTTTGAGGAGAAGCAATGAGAATGAGGAGTGCTTTTTGATATCACTAATGTCTTGACTTTTGTCTTGCCACTGGACTTTGAGGTCTCTGCAAGAGATAGTGAAGTTGATGACTTTATGCAGCCCTGCCTCACTTAAACCCAATTCATGTGTGAGTCATGACATCACCCGGTGATGTCATCAGTCCCCTATGAAAACAAAGGATGAACAACAACAATGACAAACAGGTGGTGTGGTGCAGTAAAGAGTTGGCTTCCAAGTCAGGAAGATGTGGATTCAAATCCTGCCTCTAATAAATACTGGCTTTGAGCCCCTGAGCCAATCATTGGATTTCTTAGTGCCCCAGGAAACTCTCCAAGACTTGATCTGCAGAGGCAGGGACAGATCTGCATTAGTTGAAAGAATTTCTTCACCAGAAATTTCCTATTCAGTGAATCCCAGGTTGAGTATAAATGCCTACCCAAAATTTGATTTGGAAGAAACTTTGTACAATGGACCTTCACATGAGTGATCTTACTTTCTCTACATAGCGACCTTGCAAGTTAGGTAGGGCAGCTGGCATTATCCTTCCTCTTTTATGGAGCTTCTGACTCCTGGTCTAGTACCCACTGTGATAAGCATTGGGGGAGGGCAGCAGGAAAGTATAGCTGGTAGCTTCTGCCTTCTTGAAGTTTACTTGGACAGGTCAGGTTAACACTAATGAAACAATTAAGCTCTTTGTACGGCTTAGGAATTCAATGGAAGGTTCAGACAAAGTAAAGATGGAATTGAATGCCCTCTTAGGTCTATTCTAGCTTGATGATTCTGTAAGATTTAAGCACAGAGGGAAAGTGACTTGTTAAGGCCTTATGAGTGAGTGGAAGAACTTGTGCTGACACCAGGGCACCTGACTTCCTGCATAGTACTCTTTCCTTGTAAAGGCAGCCTGGTTTGGTATGTTGGAGGCGGGGGGAGGGGAGGGGGGGACAGAACAGTGAGTCTGGAGTCAAGAGATGTGGGTTCCAGGGCCAACTCTGTGCGACACTGTGCAAATCGAGTGAGTCTGTTCACCTCCCTGGTTCAGTTTCATCCTTTGTAAATGAGGCAGCTGAACTCAAAGTCAGAAGACCCGGGATCAAATCCTGCCTTTGACATTTACTACCTGTGTGACTTCTGCAAGTCCTTTGATTTCTTTGGGCCTCAGTTTACTCATCTGTAAAATGATGGAATTTGACTACATAGTCTTTGTGGTCCCTCGAAATTCTAAATTTCTGATCTTTTGGTCTCTATGGCCACTTTGAGCTTAGCTATAGTGGTACCTCTACCTTCCTCTTGCCACCCAACCTGTGACCCCTGTAGTAAGGGCTTACTTCTTTCCACAGCTCTCTCCTTCAGTTGCGAAGCGCAGGAGTTATTCAGCCCTGAATCATAAGAGTGTCTGGCATTCCTTGGGATTCCCCAAAGAATTCCATTCTGCTTACCAGAACCTTACTAGAAAGTTTCCATTCTTGAGAGCAGAGGGTAGATATCTACCTATAACTTCAGACATGTTGGCAAAGTGAAGAAGCCTCATATTCCAGGGGACTTTGCAGAGCAGGGGTTATACATATATACACATACACATACACATACACATACACATACACATACACATACACATACACACACATACACAAACATTCAGCCTTTTATTTTAATACCTTGCAGAGCTTAAGGGAAGGAAAGAAATAAGGAAACAAACATTTACTACATTCCAGGCACTGTGCAAAGCATTTTACAAATACTATTTCATTTGATCCTTAGAGAAACCCTGGGAGGTAAGGGCTATTATTATCTCTATTTTTACATTTGAGGAAACTGAGGCATAGAGAGGTTAAATTACTTGCCTGAAGTTGTTTTACCTTTAACCAACCTTGGTAGGGACACCGTAAAGGTAGAAAATAGCTCCTAGGGCCAGAAATCACACATTACCCCACTTACCCAGGTTCAAATTTTTCTTTCATATGTACCTTGCTACCTTTGTATTTTAAGACTGAGTCCACTCTTTCCAAAATCTTATGTATGCATAAGGGAAGAGTGTCCCTCCTGATTCTGGAGGAGTATTTTGTAACTATTGCCCTTGAAAAAAACTTTTTAGTAAATGTTATTAAAAAGTTACAGCAAGAGGGCGGAGCAAAGATGGCAGCACAGAAGCAACAAGGTCCCGCAGCTCCCACATAGCCACCTCAAATACCCATAAAATATGACTCTAAACAACTTTTAGGGCTCCAAAACTCACACAAAAATACAGAAAAACACATCTCCTGCTGAAGGCAGCTTGACAGGAAAGGCTTATCACAGCACGCTGGGAGATGAAACCAGCCCAGCCTGAAACCATAGCATGGCCCCGGAGGCGGCCAGGACAAGCCACAGTTGGAGCCTTCAGGAGAGTGGATCAGCAGCAGCTATGGCAGTTTCCAGAATTATCGATCCATAAGAAACAAGGACTAAGTGAAAGGTCAGGGGAACTCAGCTAAACTTGGGGGAGAAAAGTGGGTTGGGCCAAACTGCCTCCAGGTCAAGGAAGCAGCAGAAGCAGCGGTGCTGCAACCACCTCCACATGGCTGCTTCAGAGCTCCCAGCCTGAAGACTGCAGGGGGGCCAAGCAATCATTCAGAGGCTAAGTGCTCTTGCATTGAACGGCCTGGATCTGGGTCATGGTCTTGGGTGGTGGTCCTGGGTTGCGTTTTTAGTGAGCCAAAGCTGGTGGAGGCTGCATCAGCCTCCTAATGGGTCCGGCAGCTGCAAAAACTCCAGCAATTTGGGACAGAGCTTTCCCCCCTGGAAGCAGAGTTCCACAGAGCTAAAAAAATCAAGTAATTCACTGGCAACATAAGCAGGCAAAGGTAACAAAGTAAGAACAGCAACCGAACTCTGGAATCCTTTTTTGGGGACAAAAAGGATCAAAGCATGGAATGGGAGGAAGACAACACAGTCAGAACTCCCCCACCAAAAGCTTCCAAGAAACATGAAGACTGTCTAAAATCCATAGATCAGCTTAAGAAGGATTTTGAAAACCAAATAAGAGAAGTGGAGGAAAAATTGGGGAGAGAAATGAGAATAATGCAAGAACATCAGGAAAAGGGAGTCAACAACCTGACTGAAGAAAATAACACCTTAAAAAATAGACTAACTCAAATGGCAAAGGGGACCCAAAAAGCCAATGAGGAGAAGAATGCCTTAAAAAGTCGAATTTGCCAGATGGAAAAAGAATCTAAGAAGCTTTCTGAAGAGAAAAATTCCTTTAGAATTAGAGTGGAGCAAATGGAAACAAATCACATTATGAGAAATCAAGATACTATTAAACAGATCCAAACAAATGAAAAAATAGAAGGCAATGTGAAATATGTCCTTGAAAAAACCCACTGGCCTGGAAAATAGATCCAGGAGAGACAATTTAAAAATTATTTGACTACCTGAAAGCCATGATCAAAAAAAGAACTTAGAAAGCATCCTTCGAGAAATTCTCAAGGAAAATTGCCCTGATATTTTAGAACCAGAGGGCAAAATAGAACTTGAAAGAATTCACTGATCACCTCTTAAAAAAGATCCCCAAAAGAAAACTCCTAGGAATGTTATAGCCAGGTTCCAGCGTCCCCAGATCAAGGAGAAAATATTACAG
>CM053582.1:20658374-20694774 GCA_028627135.1 Pseudochirops cupreus
ATTATTATTATTATTATTATTATTATTATTATTAACTACATCCA
Source organism: Pseudochirops cupreus (assembly GCA_028627135.1). Taxonomy (NCBI): domain Eukaryota; kingdom Metazoa; phylum Chordata; class Mammalia; order Diprotodontia; family Pseudocheiridae; genus Pseudochirops; species Pseudochirops cupreus. The sequence goes on from CM053582.1 coordinate 20,658,419, forward strand.
ACTGGGAATTAAGATATGCAGGCATTGGGGTAGAGAGACCCATCCTGCCCTACCGGAAAGTCAGAGGGGCGATGGGGGAGGACATAGGAGAGAGCAGATTGGGGGAGGGGCTATACAGTGGGATCACTGTTTTGAGGTGGTGGGTAGGGGAAAGATGGGGAGAAAATTTGTAACTCAAAATCTCATGGAAATGAGTGATGTAAATAAGAAAATTAATTAATTTAAAAAAAAGTTATAGCAAGAGCAGTAGCTACAAAATGACAGCTGGTGGATCAATATTGAGGAGTACTCCAGATAGAGGCTTATTAATAAAAGTAACAAAAGCTACACTCCCACAAGATTATCCCTACAAGCCTGGGAAGAAGAATAATCAGCTGCCCTCTGGGGACCTAACCCACCACTGCAAGTAGAAGTTAGGAGAGTGAACCCAGAGAGGTTGTTATATGAAGAAAAAGAAAAAACAAAAACAGGCCCTTCCCTCAAAGAACTACATTTTAGAAGGAGAGACAACATGTATACACATATACATTTCATAATCAGTCACTGAAATTTGTTTCAAGTCAGCAAACCAACTTATGGAGAATCCTGATGTCTTTACACCTACCGTATACCAATTTCTGTCAAAGTCAGTCAACTCTTTGGAAAATTTTCACTGAACGGCGATAGACTCCCAACAATCCCGAGAGATTTGCTTCTGTAAATTATTAGGAAGACTAGTTTTTAGATGGATAAAATAGATATGAATTCTAAACACAACAGAATAATATTGCAAAAGTGGAAGAGCCGTTGAAATTGTTGGCTTAACTGAACTCCGTGATCAGGACAGTTGTAAATCCCCCAACTAAGCCAGCTTAAAAATCAGGGGCACTAGAATTCTTTAGGACCTTTTACTCTTGTCATGTTACTTGAAAACTACCTTCCCAACAATAATTTACAACCCCTATCATAAACAAATAAAGAAAAAAGAGCGATAGCAAGATTAAATTACAGCATGCCAGCTAGATACCAAAGTGAAATAAGAATGATATTTATTTGCCCTCACTGGCTCATTAGATTTTACTCAGCAGAAGTTCATGCCTCTCTCCCCTCTTTTAGGCAACCTTTGATAATCAGGGACCATTCATTTGGACCAACCCTGAAGCGTCCTTAACAAGATGTTTTGTTCAACATTTGCTAGTGGATGTTTCTAAATCCACTTCCCCAGAATCATCTCGCCAAAGAGTTTGCTCAGTGGTACAGGTATCAGTCAGACAATCTGCCTTTGATAGCTCCTCTGCTCCCTCCTCCCCTACTCTGGTGCTCCCCCTTCCTTTGTGTCCTTGGCCTCCATTCTCACCTCACCAACCAGTACAGTAGGGGTCCAATCTAATTGCTATCACGGAATTCCATGATTAGAAGATTTTCGGACAATTCCAACTAGTGACTGTGTTCCATGCTATATTGCAAGGGCTGGAAATCAAGCAAACAGATCTTCAGAAGAGTGGTTGTGCCAACTGTGGAAGACTTCTGAAGGCTTTCTTATGGCAGTTGAATTAGATTTGAATTCTGTGAGGTTGACATTTTTTTCCAGGACCAGGGGGAGGGTAGTGGAAAAGCAGAGCCTTGTTATTGAATTGATTCCCTAGGAGAATATAGTGCTTATAAGCAGCTGCCAGGAATAGGAGCCAGCAGCACCCTAGGGTTTGGGTTTTTGACCCAACAGTTTTAACTACTTTGGCAATGGTGACAATGGAAACAACCTTTAATGTCTACCCAGAGTGGCCTGAATTCTTAAGAGAGATTTATCTCTTTTAATAGAATTAAATGTTTTAACTTCTGGAATGTTCACATCAACATAAAAGGTTTAATAGTCTTTCCTTGTGACTGACTGGCAGGGGTTATTTAACAGTTTCATTCCTTAATGGTTATGGGTTATAAAAAGGTTCATCTTTGATGATGTATCTGTAGACATCTCCAGGCAGTAACTATAATCTTTTAATAGGATGAATCTCTCATAGGAGAGGGATCTGAGTGGACAACAATGTATTGTTGGTTAGACGTGTTCCTGGGATTTAAGGTTGAGAGTTAGCTATTTATAAATGCCCTTTTTCTTCTTATGAGAGTCAAGGAAAACTCAAACTGCTGCCCACTGAGAGTATGGTCCTGGTGGTGGCAGCCACAGACTCAACGATATCCTGAGTGCCGCCCTTCATCAGGCATTTAAAAGTGAGCCTCTACAAGGTCTAGCCGTGAACTTCAAGGTCTGCTTTTTAAAGGGCGAAGAGAGGTTGGACTCCTTTTCTTTAGATTCCAATTTATAAGGCCCTTTGGTACTCTATTCCATGAACAACAATACATTCTATATGCTTTGCTTGCTAGAGAAATCTTCAAAAGGAGGTGACTTTCTGGCAACGCCTGAGAGACACACAATCACATGAGGAAAACAATGTGCTTACTGTACTGAAGAAAGTGCTTAACCAAGATATGGTTAAGGAAGGAAGACTTAGAATTATAGAACATTAGACCTGGATAGGCTCCTTGGAGGAGATCTAGTCTGAGCTCCTCACTTTGTGGCTGGGGAAACTGAGGTCACATTGTTAGGCATCTGTTACATAGCCATTTTGGGGGGCAATAATATAAATATGAACTGATGCTTTTACCTTATGATGGTTTGGAATAAACAGCTTAACAATCAGCCCCTCCCCACTCCTACCTACAGCTCCAAGAAGAATAATCTGTTTCAGCATAGTGGAGCCTGTGAGTCATAGGACGAGGCTGAGAAAATTTATTGGAACCTAGATCTATAGCTGAAAAGAAAAATCGTTGTTGCTGTTTACACAGCAGGATTTCCTTGAATTGATCATAGAACCATAGATTTAGAGCCAGTTGACCTTAGAGACCATCAAGTCCAACCCCTCATTTTACAGATTAGGAAACTGAGGCCAAAAAAAGGGTCACATGACTTGCCAAGGGTCATATAACCTCTAAATATATGAGGGAAGATCTGAACCCAGATCTTCCTGATTTCAAGTCCAGTACCCTATATCCATGAATTCACAACATGCTTCTTTTCTACTATGCCATGTTGTCTCTCTAAATTTAGAAGTGACTTGTCCTTTCTGTCCCTTTTATAAGTGTGTGGCTGGAGCAGAGGGGAAGAGGAGAGGCATATCTATCTGACCTCGTATCAGGCACAGAGTTTGGAATGTAGAAAGCTATAAAATAAGAATAATAACAAAGCTTTGAAGTTTACTGAGCACTGAACAAATATTACATTTGATTCTTACAAACACGCTGGGATGGGAGGATGGGGAAGGAGGGTTAAGTACTTTCATTATTCCCATTTTATAGATGAAGCAACTGAAGAGACTTGTCTAGGGTCACATAGCTAGTAAGCAAGAATCTAAGGCAAAATTTGAACTTGGGTCTTCCTGATTCACAGTCCAGTGCTCTACCTGATGTTACCACTAACCCTTCAGGGAGTGTTGAGGAGTAGTCTTGGACTCCAATACAAATGAAGGGAACTTATATGTAACCATGACATCTCCATGTAGTGAGCTGGCCTTAAATATATCCAGATATTCTGAGTTCTTTCTCTCACTTCCTCTGTTCTCATTCTTTTTTTCTGGAGTACAGCATAGCATCCAGTGCTAATATTTTTTTTCTATCATCTCCTCAGGACATTAGGACCTAGCTAGCATGGGTATCTTGCTTTCTCCCTTTCTGTTTTCCATTTCTTGCTCTGGGAATAATAATCAACCCAACACTGCCACAGTTCCTTAAGAGAGCACCCTCCTTGTGACTGCCTACTAGAACAAAGCCATCTGGGCTGGCCTCCACTCCCTCATATACTCCCTAGTAGAACCAGCTCCTTGAGGGGAGGGATGGTAACTTCAGGGCCCAGCATATAACAAATAAATGCCTGCTGATTGTGTAGAGAGGGATTTCCTGCCTGCTTAAGTTCCAGAAGGCAGTCTTAGTCTTCTGTTCTGCCATTCCCAGAGTTTGTTCCTAGACTTTTCTCTGGTCTTTCAGGGGCAGCCCAGTTAGGTATCAAGCAAAACAGGTATCAAGTGGTCAGTCAGTTCTAGCCTCCTTGCAAGATGGCTGGTATGCCATGGTATGGACTTTTACAGAATTATATTCTCAAATTAGAGAAGTCATTTTTAATAAATTTGCATACGTTTTTCCTGAGCTAGAAATTTCCGCCAAGGTCTGTGAGCTTGCTTGTTAGCATTAAATCTTTTTCTCTCACTGTCTTAGGCAAAATTGTCTTTGAAAAGATCTAAGGTTAAGGAGAACACTGCCTTTAATGTATCTTACAGAGAAACATAAGCAGTGCCTTTATTAGAGAAGGGAATATATTTTCTCAAGGTGATTACTGAAAATGGCAATCTTGAACCCAAATCTCCTGACCTGTGGCTCAAAGATCTTTCAAATATCCCACTATGTTTGCTCAATGTATGCTCTTTTATATTTCTTTCAAAACTATGGGAGTTACAAAACGATGCAGCTAACGATGTTGGCATCAGGAAGATTAGATAGATAGATAGATAGATAGATAGATAGATAGATAGATAGATAAAGACAGACAGACAGACAGACAAGATAGATAGATAGGCAGACAGACAGATAGATAGATGGACAGACAGACAGAATAGATAGATAGATAGATATGTATATATGCATATACATATATACACATACATATATATGTGCTTATATATACATATGTACATATAATACATAATAATAGTTATATTGAATGTATAGTCAAACCTTGAATCTGACACTCACTAGCTGTGTGACTGAGCAAATCATCAACATCTCTACTCAATTTCATCTACTAGGAATCAGTGAACTCTTTACTGGATGCAAGTCAGGAAAAATTGGGTTCAAATTCTAACTCATTAGCTGTGTGGCCTTAGGCAAGTCATTTAACCCCTCTTAGCCTAAGTTTCCTCACATATAAAATGGGGCTAATAATAGCACCTACTTAACAGGGACCTTTTAAGGATCAGATGACACAGCATATATAAGGCACTTTGCAAATTTAAAAGCACTTCATAAATGTTAGCTACTTTTATGTATTTTTTTACTTACTAAGTCACTGATGGGGCGCAATCTATGCAAGATAAGGGAATTCCTGCAATGGGAGTTCAGCACCCTATTGTTCAATAGACCTAGGAATGTGCATATGAGATATAAAGCCTTAACAAACCCCATGGTGATATGTCCACATAGACCACTGATTATGTGCTGTGTGTTGAAATACTGCATATTTCAATTGATGGAGTCTGAATGCAGATCAAAGCATACTTTTTCTTTCCTTTATTTCTCTTGGGTTTTTTAGTCAGTGATTTTTCCCCACAACATGAATAACATGGAAATAGATTTTTCATGATTACACACATATAACCTGTATGAAATTGCTGACCTTCTCACTGAGGGGGAGGGAGGGAGGGAAGGAGAGAATCTGGAACTCAAAATTTTGAAACAAACCTTAAAATTGTTTTTACATGTAATTGGGGAAAATAAAAGACAAAAAAGATTTAAATGTTTCATATTTCTTGACTTAACATACACCGAGGTAAACTGAAAAGTTATATTGGCAATTAGACCTTTCTACCATTGCTCGTTCAAAATCAAGAAATGTACAACCATCTCCGCTACACTGCTCATTCAAAGACTAAATGGAGAAAAGATGCTGCTGTTCAGTTGCCAGGATATTCTGAGTAATACTTTGGTAAACCCTCCACCAAGCAACATGATAAAACAAAGTGATGCTTTTTAAAGCAATGTATGTGCAACATGGCCTTCCAAAATTCCTCCCTATTGAACATATCTATTTGATAGGAAGAAAGCCTTGCTGCTAGAGTGACCTACATCCTTAGAAAAATTCACAAGTGAAGAAATGCTCAGTGAGGCTTTGCTGTCCTGTTTTATATCCACATTATAACTAACCTATCATTCTGCAAGAAGACCTGCAGAAAGCAAGTCGACTAGTAGGCTATTTGTCACTTAGGCCATTAAATGCAACATACCACAGCAATACTCAAGTGTTAGCTTTGGGGCTGAGCCTTGTAACACCAATGGGGAATTGTTCCTGTTGGCTAGAGGTGGGGCTCCTCTATTGCTGAAGCCCCTGGGAATACATTTGTATCAGATTTTTGAAAGTAACTACCAATTAGTAGATCAATCAATGACACCCCTTGCCCCAGCACCCACTCTTCATATAAAGATATGAAGGGTAAAATTACTTTCAGTTTGTGGGTCAGCAAGGTTCTCAGACATTGGGGGAAGGAAGAAGGGATTTTTTTTTCAAACTAGATGTTAGTTTAATTTAGTTGTCAGTTGGATTTAATGTTAGAAAAATACCACATCACTAGGGTAACTGAATCAGTGGCAGGAGCGGCAGTTTCCAGATCTGTCAGCCCACAGACAATAAGGGGATTGGACAACAAATGAGGAGATTTACAGGGGTACCTTTGCTGGGACAAGGGCATGACTCCAGTGCATTGCCTGTACCAGGATCTGGGTCATAGTCCTGGGTCTTAGTCCCAGTATAAGGAGGCGCACCAGCACAGCCCAGCTTCTGGCCATAGGGGATCAGGGATCCTGGTCACTGATCAAGGTCTGAAAAAAGTGCCTGTGGTCACTCAGAAACTAGTGCACAGTACAAAATATGAGTAAACATACCTCTCCCTAGATCCTACTACCTCAGAAGAACCCAAAACTTACAGTTCCCCAGAATTATCTTTGAAAACAGTTGTACAAAAAAAAAAAACTAAAGCTTGGGACAGTGGCCCCTCCACTTGGGAAGCAAAGTGCCACTTTCGTATAGACTTAAAAGTCAAGAAATAGACTGGAAAATGAACAAACAGAAAAAAAAAATCTGACCACAGAAAGTTGCTATAGTGACAAAGATCAAAACACACACTCAGAAGAAGACAATGAAGTCAAAATTTCTGCATCCAAAGCCTCAAAGAAAAAATATAAATTGGTCTCAAACCATGGAAGAGCTCAAAAAGGATCTTAAAAATCAAGTAAGAGAGTTAGAGGAAAAATTGGGAAAAGAAATGAGAGTGATGCAAGAAAATAATGAAAAAAGAGTCAACAACTTGGTAAAGGAGGCACAAAAATATTGAACAAAATAACACCTTAAAAAACAGAACAAAAAGAATAAGAATAAGTAAAAGAGGCACAAAAACCCAATGAATAGAAGAATGCCTTGAAAAGCAGCATTGACCAAATGGAAAAAAGATATACGAAAATTCACTGAAGAGAAGAACTCCTTAAAAAAGTAGAATTGGATAAATGGAAAAGGAGTACAAAAGATCACTGAAGAAAATAGTTCCTTAAAAGTTTGAATTGGGCAAGTGGAAGCTAATGACTTTATCATAAACCAAGAAACAATAAAACAAAACCAAAAGAATAAAAAATAGAAGAAAATGTGAAAACAACTGACTTGGAAACAGATCTGGGCAAGGTAATTATTGTACTGCCTGAAAGTTATGATTAAAAAAAAGCCTTGACATCATCTTTTAAGAAAGTATTAAGGAAAATTATTCTGATATCCTAGAACCAGAGGGTAAAATAGAAATTGAAAGAATCCACCAATCACCTCCTGAAAGAGATTCCAAAATGAAAACTCCCTGGAATATTATAGCCAAATTCCAGACCTCCCAGATCAAGGATAAAATACTGCAAACAGACAAATAGAAAAAAAATTCAAATATCATGGAGTCACAGTCAGGATCACAAAGATACATTAAACTATTATAAGGCTTGGAATATGATATTCCAATGGACAAAAGAGCCAGGATTACAACCAAGAACCACCTACCCAGCCAAAGTGAATATAAAGCTTCAGGAAAAAAAATGGATTTTCAATGAAATAGAGAACTTTCAAGCATTCCTGATGAAAAGACCAGAGCTGAATAGAAAAGTTGACTTTCAAATGCAAGTATAAAAGAAGCATAAAAAGTAACCAGGAAAGAGAAATCATAAGGGATTTGATAAGGTTAAATTGTTTATGATCCTACATAGGAAAATTATCTTAACAACTCCTAAAAAAAACCTTCTCATTATGAGGGCAGTTAGAAGGAATATACATAGACAGAAAGCAGAGGTATAAGTTAAATGTGAAGGTATGATATCTAAAAAATTAAACAAAATAAAAATAAGGGATAAAAAAAGAAGAATGCACTGGGTGAAAAGGAAAGAGAGAGGTAGAATGGGATAAATTATTTGACATAAAAGAAACCTGAAAGAGATTTTAGAGTGGAAGGGAAAATGGGAGAAGTGGGGAGGGGGGCACATGAACCTTACTCTTACCAGAATTGGTTCAGAGTGACTAAAATATGCACTCAGTTGGGTATAGAAATCTATTTTAACATACAGGAAAGTAGGAAGGGAAGGGGAAAAGAAGGATGTAGCTGATAGAAGGAAGGGAAGTTTGGGGGAGGTAAAAGCTAGAAGTAAAACATTCTTAAGAATGGACAGGATAAAAGGGAAGAGAGAGTAGGATAAGCAGGGGGAAAGTAGGATGGAGGAAAATACATAGTTGGTAATCATTACTGTAAAAAATGTTTAAAGTGAGTTTCTCTGATAAAGAGAAACATATAAACATATGTTTATATATAAACATATATATATAAACATATAAAACACTGAGTCAAATTTATAGAAATAAGAGCTACTCCTCAACTGATAAATGATCAAAAGATATAAACAGGCAATTTTCAAATAAAGTAATCAAATCTATCTATGGTCATACAAAAAATGCTCTAAATCACTATTGATGAGAGAAATGCAAATTGAAACAACTCTGAGCAACTACCTCACACATGTCAGATTGGCTAATATGACAGAAAAGAAAAATGACAAATGCTGGAGCAGATGTGAAAAAATTAAAATACTAGTATACTATTGTTGAAGTTGTATACTGATTCAACCATTTTCAAGAACAATTTGGAACTATGCCAAAAGGACTATAAAACCATGCATACCTTTTTACCTAGAAATACCACTACCAGGTCTGTATCCCAAAGAAATAAAAAACAGAAAGGAAAAAGACCCATGTGTACAAAAATACTTATGGCAACTCTTTTATTGGCGGCAAAGAATTGAAAATTGAGGGTATGGCCCTCAGTTGGGGAGTGGCTGAACAAGTTGTTGTATATTGTTGTGGTGGGACACTATTGTGCTTTAAGAAATGACGAACAGGATGCTCTCAGAAAAACATGGAAAGACTTATGTGAACTGATGCAAAGTGAAATGAGCAGAACTAGGAGAACATTATATACAGTATCAGCAATATTGTATGATGATCTACTATAAATAACTTGGCTATTCTCAGCAACATAATGATCCAAGACAGTTCTGTAGGACTTATGATGAAAGGTGCTGTCCATCTCCAGAGAAAGAATGGCTAGATCCTGAATGCACATCAAAGACACCTTTTCTCTCTTCTTCTTGGTATTTTTTGTCTGTGTTTTCTTTCGCAGAATGATGTACATGGAAATGTGTTTTGCATGACTACCATGTATAACCTATGTCAAATTGCTTGCCTTCTCAATGAGAGAGGGAAAGGAGGGAGGGAGAGAATTTGGAATGCAAAATTTGAAGAAAAATCTAAAGAATGTTAACATTGTTTTTACATGTAATTGGAAAAAAATAAAATATTACAGAAGAAAAAAGAGAGAAAAATACTATGTCAGAGTGGAAAAAAAGAAATAACCTCCAAGCTAGGATTCAATTTCTGCTAGATATTTACTGACCATGTGACTCTGGGCAGGTCATTTAACCTCCCAATACCTGGACAACTTTTTTTTAAGATCCTTGATCGAAGAACTCTGGTTTCTTCTCTCTATTAAACATTGCTCCCCAGTTGACATAATATTGACACAAGTCCTTTTACTTATGCTGAAGACACCGTTTTCTTTTTTTTTCTTTTTTTTTGGAGTGGGGAAGGTAGGGCAATTGGGGTTAAGTGACTTGCCCAAGATCACATGGCTAGTTTTTGTGTTAAGTATCTGAGGCTAGATTTGAACTCAGGTCCTCCTGACTCCAGGGCCAGTGCTCTATTCACTGTGCCACCTAGCCACCCCCGGGACAACTTTCTAAGACAGGAAGGGTTAACTTTTTTCTCTTTGGCTTTCTGGAGAGGCCTGTGGGGTTCTTCTCAGAAAAAGGTTTTGAAATGCATAAAACAAAATGCATTGGAATATCCAGGAAACCAGCGCTATTGAAATATAGTTACTAAAACATAAAAAATGCAAATGAATAGACTCCAGACTAGGAACCCCTGGTTTAAGACCATAAATTGTAGAGAAGATGTCAACTTTCACTGGCAAGGGAAGTTACTCACCAGGAGCTCCCTATGCCAAAGAAATAAGAGTTCATCTCCAGGCCCTATAGCTGACTCCGACATTTTGGACCAATTATTGGGAACAAATAGAAAACTCAAGCAAGAGTTGGCCCTTTCTCAGATAATCTCTACATGCATCCATATAAACCACAAAGGTGGGTGAAACAGGCGTGGAGCACTTAGAGCTTGGTCAAACTTTGAAGATGTCAAGGTCATCTAACTGCATCCTGGGCCATCACCCACCAGCCAGCCTGAATTTTGTCTTGCCACCGGGCTTTGATGACTCTGGGAGAGCGAAGCTGATGACTCTGCCTCACTTAAATCCAATTCATGAGCAATTCAAGATATCACCTCCATGATGTCAATGGTCCTCTTGGAAAACAAAGGACAAACAATAATATATAAAGATGATCTATATATAGACTAGACCCTGGGGCATTGCACAAGGCACCTGATGGCAGGATCACACACTCACTGCATTAGAGCTAAAAGGGACTTCTGAGGACATCTAGCCAACCTATTCATTTTACAGAGAAGGAAACTGAGGCCAATAAGAGGAAGTGGTTTAGCCAGTGACACACAGAGGGTCATAGATCTGGAAATGGAAGAGACTTCAGAGGCCTTATCAACCATTCATTTCATAGGGGAGGAAACTGAGCCCAATAGAGTTGACATAATTTGGTTACAGTCGTTACACCAAAGAGCCAAGAGTTAAAAGCAAGTCCTCTGGCTCCCATTCCAGTTCTCTCTCATTATATACTGAAAAAAATGGCTTTACCTTAGAATCTAGAATCTGTGACTGATTGGTGATCAGGGGTGGGGAATCTGAGGCCTCCAGGCCACATGTGGCCCTCTATGTCCTCAAGTGTGGTCATTTGAATTTGGATGCAGTCAAAGGACTGCTCTTAAGGACCTAGAGGGCCACATGTGGCCTTGAGGCCACAGGTTTCCCACCCCCAGATTAGTCCAATCAGTGTTAGAAAGCAACAGCTAGCAAGGAAATCTGGGAAATAGTTAGAATTCTGGCTGCAGCTGGGTGAGAAATATGGTTAAGAATGCTCATTATCTTGGGAATGGGATGGAGGGGGAGAGAATTTAAAACTTATGAAAGTGAATTCTGAAAACTAAAAATAAATAAATTAACTTATTAGAAAGAGTTTAAAAATAAGAATGCTCATGTTTGTGGAAAAGGAATGAGAGAGTTGATGATAAAAGCTAACATTGATAAAATGCTTTAAGGCCTATCTACAAATCACTGTACATGTTACCTCATATGTACCTGTGAGATAAGTATGACTATTATCCCCATTTTATAGATGAGGAATCTGAGCCTGAAAGAAGTTAGGTGACTTGCTCAGGGCCACATAGCTAACAAGTACCTAAGGCATGATTTGAACTCAGGTCTTTCTAACTCTTGAATCCAGCTTTTGATTCCTGATTTGCTGGACTGGAGCACCTCCCAGGGTGTGTGCTCTGGTTTGTTGCTGAGGAACATGCACCTTGCTGGGATGACAAAGGGAATTCCTTATTGATCCTTTGTGACAAAGGGTTTTTGCCAAAGATCAGTGGCAATTGAACCTCTCAGTCCCAGGTCCACTTCCCCCCACCCCACCCCACACCCTGCTGCCACATACACTCACATTTTCCAAGATGCTCTGAGGTCACAAAGCCATGGGTAGAATCCTGATGGTGAGATCTTACCCCTCCTCCCCCAATGATCACAGAGCCTTATAGGAGATGTCTTGGGTCTCAGCATACAATAATGAGGCATCTACATAGCACAGAGGATAGAGGGTTGGGTATGGAGTCAAGAAAATCTGAGTTCAAATCCAGCCTCAGAAAGTTACTAGCAGGGCAGCTAGGTGGCACAACAGATAGAGCACCAGCCCTGGAGTTAGGAGGACTTGAGTTCAAATCTGTACTCCAGACACTTACTAGCTGTGTGATCCTGGGCAAGTCACTTAACCCTGATTGAATACCTCCCAAAAAAAGGAGAGAAACTTACTAGCTGTGTGACTAGCAAATCACTTGACCTCTGTTTCCATTTCCTAAACTGTCAAATTGGGATAATAATAACAGCTATCTCCCAGGGTTGTTGTGAGAATCAAATGAGATGACATTTGTGAAGTAGTTTAGATCAGTATTTCATTCCTAGTAGGCACTGAATAAATGTTTCCTTCCATCCACCCTTCCTTCATTCCCTCCTTTTTTCCTTCCTTCCTTGAGTTCCACAGCAACTTTCTTACAACAATGCTGTGAGATAGACAAGATAAATATTATCCATTCTCTTTCATATGAAAAAGTATGTCTCATGGAGGGGAAGTAACGTGCCCAAGGTCACACAACTAGTGAGTTGGTAGGAGCTTGGAATGGACCCCAAAGTCAGCATGGGCTAACAGTTGCAGCACAGGACTTGGAGTCAGGAAGACCATAACACCATGTCCTGGCTATTGCTCCCCAAAATGTTGTTTCCCCTCATTAGAATGTAAGCTCCTAAAGTGGTCCCTAGGTGTCACTGCAGTAGATAAAGACTTGGGCCTGGAGTCAGGAAGACCTGAGTTCAAATCTAGCCTCAGACACTTACTAGCTGTGTGACCCTGGTCACATCACTAAATGCTGGTTGCCTCAGTTTCCTCATCTGTAAAATGAGCTGGAGAAGGAAATGGCAAACTACTCTAGCATCTTTGCCAAGAAAACGCCAAATACAGTCACAAATGAACAGCAATAACAAAGGGCAGAGATCACATCTCTTTTAAATTTGCATCCCCAATACTTAGCATAGTGCTTGCCACATAGTAAGCCCTTATACACTTCTCATTAATTAATTCATTCAGCTATCACTATTGCCATCTCGCTCCATGCCCCAATGCTCTTTTTTTAATGAAACTCATTATCTGAGTTGGAGAACAGACCATTCTAGTTCCTTCTCCCTCTCTTCCTTACAATTTGTTTATGTGGCATCCTTTCCATCATTTCCCAGTTTAGAGCATGACAATGTTGCACAAGAAGATAATAAGCATCCGGAGGGCAAGGACAATGCCTACAACCACTTTGTAGTAGGCAAAGCCCAATGTTTAATGCAGGAGGTGCCCAGCAAATGTCTGCTAAATGAATGAATGGCTTACTCTTAAAACATCACTAACAGGGAAAAAAGGTAGCATGCTGTCTGACAGGTGCCTGGGGCCTTCTGAAGTACAGTGGGGAGAAGGGAGCTTTCCCTCTTTTTCATTGGAAACTCATTCCAAAACCAATGCTGGTGACAACATAAATGAAACACATTTTTAGAATCCTTATCAAATGTTCAGTCACCAGCTCCATATAGAGTATGGCTTATTAAAAAGGATAAGAGGAGGATTATGTGATTCACATTGCCAAGGGGGGCAGGGGATCACATTAAAACAGAGATGCTTTAATCTGTCACTCACAAGGCATTGCAAATATATTTCCAGCAAAAATATCTCTGTACATCAGGCCATTAATCAAGAAGTACTCAACAACAGAAACACAGAAAGGATAGAAATTGGCTGCTATGATACTGTTTCAAAATTAAGTTCAAATATCTGAAGTCCTTCTCAGGGACTCTCAGCCCACTGGCTGCCCTACTAGCCATCAAAGGATCAGAGATTTAGAGAGAGAAGGGACCTTAGAGGCCAATGAATCCAACTTCCTCATCTGTAAGGAAACTGAGGCATACAGAGGGCAAAGGACTTGCCAAGGTTTGTGTAAGTAATAAGTGTTAAAGGTGAGATTTGAACCCCAAGCTTGCCTAACTCTAGATCCAGTATACCATGCAGAAATCTAAGCATAAATTTATTACTGGATAACCATGGACAGAAAAGTCACTAAACCTTTCTGTGCCTCTGGCTCCCCATCCATGAAACTAAGATTCAAATCCAGGCCTTACTGCTGTCTAAGAGATGATTTTCCAGCACACCAATGCCACAAAGGAATGTAACATACTTGATCCAGAGCTGTAAGATACTTGAGAGGCTGTCTAGTTCTATCCCCATCATTTTACAGAGGAGGAAACTGAGGCCCATGGAGAAGTGACTTGTTCAAAGTCACCCATAAGATCTAGAGCTGGAAGACACCTTACAGACCAGCCAGTCCAAACCTTTCCTTTAACAGATGAGTTGACTAAGGTTCTAAGTGACTCAGTCATGCTCACAAAGGTCACACAGAGGTCAAGGAGGGATTTAAACACAGGCCCTCTGACCTCAATTCCAGCATTCTTCTGTCTATTCCATGCCTCTCAACAAGCCACAATTTCACTGGCATGCAGGTTCCCCTCCAGATACATATCACAAGGCTTCCATTGTTTTTGTAGATAGTTGGAGGGTTTCTGCAGTCACAAAATTCTATGCCCAGGTGACTGTCATTCTGAGGATGAACTGCTCTGCACTTAGCCAGCATATCACCAAGAAGGATGAATGAAAAAGCATTTGCTAGGCATTTACTTTGTGCCAAGCATGGTGCAAGCCAAAGCCGCCCAAGCACAGGCCACAAAGCGGGTCATGAGGCCCATACCAGGTACCTTCCTTCTCAGCTTCATGCGACTAACATCTCTACTTCAGGGTCTGCCCTTTCAGAATCTTCTGTGCTAAGAGACAGTGTCTCGGCCAATAGCCAGGATCAATGATATAGAAGCACCTGGAGCCCTTGGACTGCAGTGCACTATATATAATTTCAAGGTAATAGTATTACAGAAATCTATATTTGTGCTTTACAAAACAGCACTTCCAACTTTTCAGACAGGAGAGTGCCACAGAAAGCATTACTGAAATCAAGTTAACCAAAGATCCACTTTTTACAAAAAAAGAGTTGCAATTTGTACTGCATACACCCACATTATTATTAGAAAATTGTAAAAAGGTTAGAATCCTAACCAATTCCTAGCCACTTAGTTAATTTACTTCTCTATGGCTTTAGCAAAAGGTCTAGTAGAATAGTTTAGCTCATTAAGAGCCTTCCTATAGAGAAATGGAGAAATGATTAGCTCAACCTAAGCTCTACAGAGATATTAAATAACTAGCTAGGTGCTGAGCCCAGACTGTGTTACCCCCAGTAACTTTTCACACTGAAAACAATTCAGAGTTTTTAAGATGCAATGTCTTCCTTCGATTGGGAAAGAATGAATGCTCAGTGGTAGACGCTAGATCCGCTTCATGGAGAACACAAATGAGTATGTTTTGATCTGCTCCGCCAATTGCAAAGTTTCCCAACTGCCCCTTGTACAAACAAGACTCAGACCTCACTTCAAAGAGTCTTCAGTGAAACACAACTGGTCAAGTGTCTCATGGTATTTTCAAAGGCTTTGTTCAAAATAAAAGATCCAACTTTAAGCTCTGTTGCAAGTGGACTTGCAAACCCCAAATGGCATGCCCATGCCAAAGTAAAGACTTTTTTTTAATCAAAGCATCTTTGAAGAAAGAAAACATGAAAATATGTATTATATAAAGCAGGCTCTGGCTTCCAAATGAATTTTAAATCTTCAATCGAGTGTTTGGCTTTCAAGCAGAGACTCTACAACAGGGGTCAATTTTATCCATTTATGACTGACTCCGATTCAGCCCTGAGTAGTTTATTTGTACCCCTGAGATATTAAAAGCAACAAGACGAAGTCCTCCTGAGCATTGGTGGGAGCCTTTATGGAGGATTTGGGGGGTAAACATGGATGAGGATCACACAGGATAAGAAAGCATTAGGCCTTTGAATCTGTGTTGGTTGAGGGAAACCCTACAACTGAAGAATTCAATTCCCAATGCCTCTCTCTCCATATCAGTTAGATAATCTGATCTCTGACAGCTACTGAATTACCTTGCCCCCAGATTCTAGGTCAGGGAGAGGGATCCTTTGAAATGACTTCTTTCCTGAGTCAATTTGTGAGTCAAGAAACACCTGTGTAGCTCCTGTTATGGAGCCATATTTCATGAGAGTACTGATGCTACTAAGTCCAAAAGGCAGAATACCCTGAATACATACGTGGTCTTTATGCTCCTCCACTAAGGTCTTTCTCTGATTATCTCATTGTGGCATAAAGATGATCCTATGCCAGTGGAGAGTGAGTTCTGGTTGGTTCTACCAATTAGAAGGACTGTAAGGGCAAGCCCAGTAAAGGAATATATGTTTGTTATCCGAAGACCACCAATTTAGCTAAGTTCAAAGGGAGGCTCATCACCAGAATGGCCTTTGGGAGATACGGTTTTTTCAGCGTGACTAGGAGTAGAGAAGCTTAGCAACATATGATAGCCTACCAAGGGATGAATTGGCGGGGGGAGGGGGGGAGGCGAAAACAATTCTCAAGAACATCTAGGCAGGTAGGTAGTACAGTGGATAGAGGGCTGGGCCTGGAGTCATGAAGACCAGAGTTAAAATCCAAACTCAGAAACTTCCTAGCTGTGTGACCCTGAGCAAGTCACTTAACCTCTGCATTCCTCAGTTTTCTCAACTTTAAAATGAGGCTAATAATACCATCTATCTCCCAGGGTTGTTGTGAGGATCAAACAACATATTTGTAAAAAGCACTTGACTTCCTGACACATAGTGGGTGCTCTAGAAATACTTGCTACATCCATCTACTAAGATTTTGGGGCTCTGATTACTGGATGCAGTATCCATCACTGAAAAAACCTAATTAAGCATTTACAATTTTAAGTAATTAAAAAGTATTTGCCAGACATGGAATCTGCATGAGCTGCCCTCAATCTACATTTTCAGGCTCATCCCTGTACGTGTACTGTATGTTGTCATCATACTGAACTTTTCAACATTCATCAGATTCTTCCATATTTACCACATCACTTCTTTTCTCAACCTGATTTCCCTCCACTGACTTCCACCTTATCTCCAACTAATCCTAATCCCAATCGTGGTGGAAGCTGAGCTCAAAGTGATCTTCCATGAAGCCTCCCAATCAGAAATGATCCCTCCCTTCTTCTGAATTCCCATTGAACTTGTTTTGTACCTTTCTTAATGTTTTTATTGCATAATTCCATCATATTATTTGCTTTTTTTGAGTTTCTTGAGGATAAAGACTATCTCATCAACCTTTTCATCCCTTACACCATAGGTGTTGTGTCAAATTCAAACAGAAACAGAGGTCACTAAACCATAGATAAGAATCCATGGTGGAGAAGGGGTTCATATCAATTTAGTTTTAAAATGCAATATTATCTATGTCTGGTTGTATTTTTATCTATTTTGTTAACTATTTCCCAATTGCATTTGAATCTGGTTCAGCTGCACTTGGGAGTGTTGTAGGCCTTATGTCACCCAGTGTTTGACACCTCTGCCCTACAACCCAAGTCAGGACAGCAAGGTTAATCCAAACAAAGTAATGTGTCAAGTAATGTAAATAAAGGTCTTAGAGGATGAAGGCTTGCTTTAATGCATCTGACAGCAAACACTCCCACTTAATAAGGAAAGAGAAAATGAATCTGAAAAAACTTGCCTACCATCTACCTCACCCAGGAAAGGCAATAGAATCTTTAACAGTTAAGTAGCATTTCTTCAAAAGAAAAAACATAAACTACACTAACAATTTGAAAGAAAGACAATTAAACAATCAGTTAATGCCATCTCACAACCATAGTATTAGCAAAGTTGACAGATGATGAAAACGGTATGTGTTGGAGAGGATAAGGGAGAGCAGGCACACTAATACACTCTAGGCGGAGATGGATATTAGTCCAACTATTCTGAAATCAATTTAAAACTGTTACAAAAGTCACTAAATGATGCCCTTTGGTCTAGTGATGCCGTAATGAGGCATATATCCCAAGGAAGTAAAAGACAGAGGGAAAGGGCACATATATGAAAAAAAATATAAAGAGCAGCACTTCTTTGTAGTAGCAAAGTGATATTTGGAATTTATTTTGTCATAAGAAATAACGAATATGAAGAATTCAGAAAAATTTGAGAAGACTCATATGATTTGATATGGAGTAAAGTAAGCAGAACCAGAAAAAGATTTTACATTATGACCAAATAACACAAAGCGAACAACACTGAGAGAATTTAGAATGCTAATGAATGCGTAAACCAATCAATACTTCAGAGGACTGTCCTCTGAAATGCAACCTTTATTAGAAAAACTTGTTGCGAAAATTTTTCCCAGTTTCCTGATTTCCTTCTAATCTTGCCTGCATTGGTTTTGTTTGTGCAGAACCTTTTTAATTTAATGCAACCAAAAGTATCCATTTTACATCCCGTAATTCTCTTTATCTCTTATTCAATCACAAATGCTTTCCTTATCTATAGATCTGACAGGTAAAATTTTCTATGTGAAATACGGATGCCACCTCTTGACCAAGAGGTGGTAGATTAGAGGTGTGGAATAAGGCCTACATTTTCAGACATAGCCAGGATGTTTACTTGTTTGCCTGGCTATGCTTATTTGTTACAAAAGAGGGTTTCACTGCAGTGGGTGCATAGAGGCAGTCATTGAGAAATAGCAGGAATATAAGCGAAGAAAAGAGCATCGGTAAAATATTTTTAAAAGAAAAAAAGAGAAAGTAGATAGAAAAGTAATTCAGTCTATTATAGATGTATTCAGACTCTGCTAACTGAGCTTCTGGACTGAAAGATCATAAACAAATTTAATTTTACTGTCTCTATGTAAGGCAAGATTAGGCCTTGGACAAAGAGACTGTCCCTTTGTTATCAAGTATTTGTATACGCAATAATATTTTGTAGTGGTAAGCATACCAAAAAGCCAGGACATTTCATTTTTAGCATTCAGCCTCGAATAAGAAATGTAAAAAGCCAGTAATGGAGCCTTTACAACATTAGACTTCCTTCAAAATTACATTATTATAGTCAGAACAAGAGAGAGACTCTGCCGAGCACTTGAATATTCATTGGAAAGGACATTTAATATGCCCTCCTTGGTCTAAGCATGAGAGGACCTTGATAAGATGAAATTTCAGTAGCTTCTGGTCTTTTTGTAACTCTTGCCAAAGCAACATTCATTTCCATGAAGGGAGAGGGAATACTTGGAGTAGACAAGGGAACGGAGAGAGGTCTGGTTCAAGATGCTGTTAGATTGGTGTTTTGGTGGAATGGCCATTGTGGTTTCATAAGAACACCATTTGTTTTTTCCCCCAATATATGTTTACTTATTTCACTAAATATTTCTCAATCACATGTAAAAATTCTGACATTCATTTTTTTAAATTCTGAATTCCAAATTCTCTCCCTCCTTGCCTCCCCTAACCCCTTCCTGAGATGGCAAGCATGTCATACATGTGCAATCATGCAAAACATATTTCCATATTTGCCATGTTAACCAAGGTAAATAAATAAAGTGTTTAAAAAGTATACTTTAGGGCATGGACAGTTTTATAGACCTTTGGGCCTAGTTTCAAATCATTCTCCAGAATAGTTAGGTCAGTTCACAATTCCACCAACAGTTCATTAGTGTCTCAATTTTTCCACATCCCCTCCAACATTTATCCTTTACCTTTTCTGTCATATTAGTCAATCTGTTTACATTTCTCTAATCCATAGTGATTTGGAGCATTTTTTCACATGAATAGATATCTTTGACTTCTTGTTCTAAAAACTGCCTGTTCACAACCTTTGACCATTTATCATTTGGAGAATGACTTGTATGCTTATAAATTTGACACATTCTCTAAATATTTGCAAAATGCAACCTTTATTAGAAAAACTTGCTGTGAAAATTTTTCCCAGTTTCCTGATTTCCTTCTAATCTTGCCTGCATTGGTTTTGTTTGTGCGGAACCTTTTTAATTTAATGCAACCAAAAGTATCCATTTTACATCCCATAATTCTCTTTATCTCTTATTTGATCATAAATGCTTCCCTTATCTATAGACCTGACAGGTAAAATGTTCTATGCTTTCTCTAATTTGCTTATGATATCACCCTTTATGTCTAAATCATGTACCCATTTTACCTTATCTTGGTATATAGTGTGAGATATCAGTCTATACCTAGTTTTTGCCAACTACTCTCCAGTTTTCCCAGCAGTTTTTGACAAATGGTGAGTTCTTGTCCCAAAAGTTTGGATCTTTGAGTTTATCAAACACTAGATTTCTATGGTCATTTACTACTGTGTATTGCATGCCTAATGTATTCTACTGATCTACCACTCTATTTCTTAGGCAATATCAGATTGTTTTGATAATTATCACTTTGTAACATAGTTTGAGATCTAGTAGGGCTAGGCCACCTTCCTTCACATTTCTTTTCATTCATTCTCATGATATTCTTCATCTTTTGAGGTTTTTTTAGATGAATTTTGTTATTTTTTTCAAGTTCCATTAATTATTTTTTGATAGTTTGACTGGTATGGCACTGAATAAGTAGATTGATTTAGATGGAATTGCCATTTTTATTACATTGGCTCAGCCTATGATTAAGCAATTA
Source organism: Pseudochirops cupreus (assembly GCA_028627135.1). Taxonomy (NCBI): domain Eukaryota; kingdom Metazoa; phylum Chordata; class Mammalia; order Diprotodontia; family Pseudocheiridae; genus Pseudochirops; species Pseudochirops cupreus. The sequence continues at coordinate 20,679,161 of CM053582.1, forward strand.
ATATTTTTCTAATTGTTTAGATGGGACTTTATTTGTGTGAAAAGTAGAGAATACTATTTGAGCTACAGTTTTTCCAAATTTGTGTGTGAAGTGGGAGGCAAATTGCCAAAATGAAGGCCCGGGAATTTGACTTGGATTCCTAGCAAAATCCTAGGAAGCATAAATGAAGAGATGATTAGTGACCACCTAGAAAAAGAAGCAACCATCCCATCTACTCCAACCATTCCATTTTATAAAGGAGAAAACTGACTTAAAAAGGTAAAGTGATTTGTCAGAGGTCACACAGGGAGTAAGAAAGGCATGCTTTGAAACCAACTCCTGAGATTTCAAAATCAGTGTATCATGAAGTTCCAGACCTGTCCCTATTGCCTTCTCCAGCATGGCAAGGCCTGCCAGAGTCTACTTACATAGACTTTGAGAACCCAAGATCACCCTTCATGCCACAATGATCTGTGAAGGGCTTTAGTGAAAGATACTTTAAATTACTTTTAAAAATATATACTGCATTGCACAAAAATTCCAGTTGAGGTTTTTTTAGCACCTTATGGAATTTTATCACCTCAGCAAATTCCTCCTCACTCCCTATGTAATAGCCTGGCTTATTTTAATCTTAAATATTGATTTTAAAAAGTTAATTGGACAAACGTCTTTAAAAGCAGCCTGGCTTATCAATCATTCAGTTACCCTGACATTCAGGGAAGTAAGAACTTCAAGACAGCTTAGAAGGGACATGTTTAGTTTCTTTATTTTAGTTTTATTTTTTCATCAGTGATGTGATACTAGGTAGTTTGTTTACATACAGAATTCAGTCCCTTTCCCTATAGTGGTAGCATGCGATAAAAAGGGCAAAACATGAGACATACCAGTGTGTAACATTATACTCCCCAAAATAGTTTGGGGAGCATCCGTAATAACTTACAGTCCGTGGAAAAGCTAAACTAAGTTCACTAATGGAACGATTAAGGAAGTGCTTCTGAACTGTGCCATATGAGACATATGTTCCTGTGATTTATCAATGGCCAAATGGAAAAACACCACTGTCCCAAATCTCATAAAGATTAAAGGTAAAAAGAGATTACTTCTCATGTGATTTGTCTCTGCATTACAAATAGCAACTTATACATCCTTATCACTCAGTAAAAGCTTTTCTATCTATTATCTCATTTTCAACTTATAACCACCCTCCCATGGCAGTTTATCCCACAGCCAGTCAACGAGCACTTACGATGTGCCTACCAGGTGCCTCTCACTGTGCTCTGGGGAACACAAAGACATATATATACCTTTTCCGATAACATGTGGTAATGGGAGGCAATCGTGTGAAACCACGTACCCATATACCCGGTAACCCATTCTCTTTTATACCAAAGTTTAACTATGACTCAATGGGGAGCACTTTGGCTTCCAAACTAACAAGAGCAAACCATTTTTCATGGAAGGTTATAAACTGTGTACTATCACAGATAAAGGCTGTTATAGTGCTTTTGGAACCATTTGCCATGTTCATATAAATACATATATATACATATATATATAAATATATATATACATATATATATATATATATATATATATATATATATATAATTAGGGAAGAAATGGCATGCAACATTTAAGAGAATACAGTGATTTGGTGCACACTGGTTATGTCTCTAATAAATACGTATCCAGTAAAAAATGGGGGGGGGAAGTAAAATAAGTATCATTTATCTGAAACCAAGACTATTTACCTGAAAGTACCTAATTAGGATGCATGATTTCAAAAGATATTGTTACAGGGAAAAAAAAAAGATCAGAAAATTTGAATATTTTGTTCATTTGCCATATATCATTTCTCAAAACAATCCCATTCATATCTAATGATTTGTGAAATTGTATGTTTTAAAAAATACTTAAAATCTTAACAGCACAACCAGACATCCTTAAATAGGTACTGCTTGTGTCCTAGGCTCATTCAAAATTTAAAAATTGCCGCATTCATTTTCATGAAATGTATTAAGGGTTGATCTTCCAGGCCTATAATTCTGATCACGGAGTTTCATGACAGAGCATATTATCCAGGTATATCATGGTAAACTACTACTGAGATATGAGAGCAATATGCAAATTCAAATATAGTACATATTGGCAATTCATCTCATCAGTGTAGGAGCTGGAGGGCTCTCCCATCAGATTTCCACAAGGGAAACTGAGTCAGCAAGCTATTAGAAGCAGGATTGTCAGAGCATGAACCCAGAGCAAGGATAAAGCCATATGAGTGGTTGGGAGACAGTGGTAAGATTTGGGAAGCAGATGTGGAATTCTGCTCTTCTTTATTCTCTTTCTGATTTCTGGAAAGACTGACAGTCTGTCACTCTGTTCCTTCCCTGGGGGGTAGGATCAGAAGGGGATAAAGAGATGCTGATGGACCACATGGCCACATCTGGGCGCTGGCTGCTTGCAGTAGCAATTACCACCAAGCCACTATACCCCCATGGAAGGAGAAAAGGAGGAGGATCTGGGAAAGATCCTTGAGAATTGTGGTGGCCAAAGCAAAGAACGTAGAGTGAAAATGAGATCATCTGGAGGTATTGGGGCAGACAAAGCAGCTGAGCCAGAGCCAGAGTGGGAATAGACAAGCAGTTGCCATGAAACTGCAGCAGCTGGTGACATGGGGATGAAAGACTGGTCCCAACCTCTGGTGCTTTCTCCATTTCCCCATTATGTATTTAGCATTGATCCTGGTAGGTTCCAAATATATAGTTTCTGCCCTTAACATTTTCCATGATCTACAAGCTTGGAGGAAGTATGTTCAAGAGTCAGGGAAACTACTTGGGGAAGTCCTCTAGGAGAGGGGAACATGTGACCACTGTCCTGGCAGTTTGATTTTACTATGCTTTTATAAACCATGTAGCCACAGTATGCATCATCTTTGATGAGGTGCAGGCAGAACAAAGGAAGGTTCCCAGACACAGTGTGGAAGTGAGCCACTGAGAATTCCTTATTATTTTCTGATCATTTGGAGCCATGTTTACTTCTCCCACCCCCCCCCCCTTCCAACCCAAGATCAATATTGAATCGCTGCCAGCTGCCACAGCCTATAAAGCTTGACACAGTGGAAGGGGAAGGTAAGATAAGAGTTTGGACGCTGACTCTACTCTGGAGAGCCGTGGAGATGGTATAGCTCTGGGGGAGTCCTGCACAGGTGCACTGGATACAAGAAGGAAATGACATGGTTGACAACATGAGCATAGCTCTACGTGGTGTCTAAATAATATGCCTTACTCAACTGGTGGGTTAGTCAACTAGCACAATGCTTGGCACATAGTAGGTGCTTAATAAAAGTTAGTTGGCAGTTTATTTAATCATCCATTCAAGTGACAGTCTTGTGTGTGTGTATGTGTGTGTGTGTGTGTGTATGTGTGTGTGTGTGTGTGTGTGTGTGTGTGTGTGTGTGTGTAGGCTTGCATAGGCTGCTATCACTGTTGCAACACCATAGGTGTCTCTTGGGACACCACCCAGGCACGTATGCAGCCTTAATCATTTACTGTCACACTGGGTGCTTGAACTACACAGTCACACAATAGGAATCTTGCTACTTGGATTTTTTTTTTCAAACACTAAGTATTTTTGGAATCCCAGTGACTGCCAACAAGCTATTTATCTCCATCGATTTTATAAATTTGCTTAAGTGCCTCCTTTCCTTTTCAAGGGGTTATATTAGTCACAGAATTAATTGTTGCATTCCCTTACTAATGTTGATACATACGTTATAAACATATACATGGATGTATATGTATGCGGCAACATATCTTTAGTAATTATGCAACAGGCTGCAAGTAACTGAAATATGAATATTGCCCATTTGTCCCACCGCGCTTTAGATCCGCCACATGATTGTTAATGCTCACAACAGCGCAGTAATTGAATTACAGAACATTAGCTGCATGATTATGATGATCATAAACTGCTATAAAACAGAAGTCCATGAAATAAAATCCCAAACTCTGAGTTTATAAAGCAATGCTACAACCTAGCTTTCATTCTTCCCTCTGTACCCCATGTCAAGCAAAGTCCACCTCCTAATGTTCAAAATGCACTCAGCAATCACCCATTGGGACTGCTCATTTCGGGATGCTTGAGCTCTTAAATGTCAGAGCTAACAACTTTCCAGCAACTCCCAGGCAACAGTGAAAAGAATACCTCCACTCTGCTTCCTAAATTGTTTCTTCTAGACAGGGAAGCCAGTACCATTAACACTCACTTCCCTGGGTCAGGTAATATAGTACTTAGGGAAGCTGAATATTCTAAGTAAGAGTTAGTCTGCATACTTCCCATGGATTGCAGATTTTCTTTAAAAAATATTTAACCCTCAAATATATTTAATGCATGATGGATCTTATCTCATTTTCCTTTGTAGATTCAAAAAAGCATTTGGGGATATTAGTCAGCATAGGGGGTATTTATATCATTTTCACTATAAAGAAAACTAGGCTTTGCTAGAAAATAAGGCTTCAAATTATTTGAGCTAATTGTTTGGATTCTGGGAGCTGATTTAACATATAGGCCAACTTCCATAACAAAACTTTCTTGAAAATGCATTGCTGAAGAATTGAAAACTGAGGAGATACTCACCAATTAGGGAATGGCTAAACAAGTTGTAGTATATGAATATGATAGGATACTACAGTGCTGTAAGAAATGATAAAGGTGGGTGGCTAGGTGGCGCAGTGAACAGAGCACCAGCCCTGGAGTCAAGAAGACCTGAGTTCAAATCTAACCTCAGACACGTAACACAAAAACTAGCTGTGTGACCTTGGGCAAGTCACTTAACCCCAATTGCCCTCCAAAAAAAAAAGGAAATGACAAAGGGGTTGGTTTCAGAAAAAAAAAACTGGGAAGATTCATATGAACTGATGCAAAGTGAAGTGAATAGAACCAGAAGAACAATTGATATACTAACACCAATATTGTAAAGATAATCAAGTCTCAAAGACTTAGTAACTGATGAACTCAAGAACCAACCACAATTCTAGAGGACTCATGGTGAAACATGCTATCCTCTTCCTCATAGAGAACTGATAAACTCAAGAATGCAGATTGAAGCACATTTTCTTCGATTTCTTACTTGTTCTTGTTCCCCCCCCCCCCACCTTGGAACTTGGCTAAAGCAGAAATTTGTTTTGCATGTCTATGCATACTTATAATGTGTTTAATTTTTTTCCCCTTCTCAGTGGGTTGGAGAGGGGGAGGCAGGAGGGAGAATATTTGGAAGTAAAAATAAAATAAAATTCAATTAAAAAACAAAAGCCAAAAGAAAATGTATCACTAAATCTGTACACATACATGTAAGGTGCATTTGCAATTTCCATTTAGTAAGAGCAACTTTGGTTTCTTTAGCACTACCTCCACAACAGGACAGACCCTCACTGCCCAATTCAGAGGATGCCTAGTAAAGCTCTTTCTGAATGAGACAATGATTAGAAGGAAGGAAAGTTTTTCCCTCCCTTCCTATTTGTCTCAAGATTCAAATCTGTCCCCTCCAACCCCCAACCCCCAAAATAAAGCAAACACAGTAACTCAGATTTGACAGGTTCCTTCCCTTTTGCCTTGACTGCCTATCCTCCAGTATTAAAGCTGCAGATCATTTGTGGTGAATCAAAGCCTAACAGATTACTCATTGCTAATTAAATAGCCTGATTCTGTCCACTGAAGCTAATGCATTAAAGTATTTAATGTTTGTTTGGTAAACTGCTTTACTAAATGCTCCTTTGACTTTTATTGGTAATAAACATTAAGCATTTATGGCCTGTGAAAGCAGCTTCCCATCTAGCTTATACTGTTACTATTTACAGTTTGTTAACGAAATACCATTAACTTCCCTCGAACCCAAAGTTGTTTTTGTTCTCCTCTTTAACTTTTATTATATGATGAAAGGAAGAAGCATGCAAGGAGATGCCTGTGAACTGTGCTTGTATGGGTGGGTCCTTCTTCAAAAAGAAGGGAATGCCTTGCTAGAGCAAATGCCCTTCAGGCATCCCAAGGCAAGTTCATGCAGCAAGCTGATTTCCCCTTACCCTATCAGCTTTCATTTCCCCCTTGATGACCCATCCTTCAGCTACACCCTGTACCCACTCCATGGGGCCTCCCTCCTATGTTTGAGCACCAAAGGTAGAGTTAAGGAGTTCTGTTACATTCCCTGTCCTTCGTGAAACTTTATAGATAGTACAGCAGGAGAACCTCTACTCAATTGGATGAGTCTTCTCAATTCACTTGACTCTACTTACAAAGTATAGATCTTTGTCAGAAAGAGGTGCCTCATATGGAGCTAAAGATATGCCATGACTTCTTCCTGGGACATATACACCTGGCAGGGAAAACTCAGTGAACTTTTAAGTGGTCACCAGTGATTGGGGTCATGTTGGAGATGAGGATCAGGAGAATGAACTTTGATTAAGGAAGGATACCCCTTCTGTAGACCATGAAAGTAAGGTTCCACCCTCTTTGAGGCCCTTTTTGCTTTGGGACTTTTTGTCAGGGTTTTCATTCTCTTTGGCTTCTAGCAAGGATAGGAGGAAGGAATTTCTGTCTTTTCCCCTCCCATTCCTCCTCCCCAGAGGAGTGGGGCACAATGGCAACTTTCAAAAGAAGCATATGGCAGGGAGAGTTGTGTGTTTAACTAGGTGAGCCTAAGCCCAGATCTTGAAACCCTGGTTTTACTTAGTCTTGCTTGATTCTGTTTATGGACACAGGCCAGTGACTAGTGATCCTGAGAAATGGATATTTCCAATCTTTGTAGTTTCCTCCTAAGTCAAGAGTTCCAAGGTTCTAGAGTTAGAGGCTGATGCCCAGCAGGAAAAAGATTCCCTTAGTAGCACACTTCTCAGAGAAGAGGACAACTCCTAGGATCAGCCTTTATAATGCCCTGGCAGATCAGCAGAATAAACCTTGCCATAGCTTCTCCCTAACTGCTGGGAATTGTTGGGACAGTGTGGGCCCAAGGTAAATACAAAATTTCTATTTAGCAGGACCACAAAAGGCCTTTTTACCTTCCAGGAGAACTATATTTAATGAATTTAATAAGCTACTTCAGCATCTTATTTGTTTCTCTATTTGTTCATGCATGCCTGTGAATTGCCTCAGTTTTATACAGTTTCTTGTGGTAGAAGACATAAACAGCTGTCCTATGCCTGATATCCATATTGTATACTGAGTGCTTTGATGGGAAAGGATCCTGCTACCCACTTTTGGGGGATACCTAAGGCATAGCCTTATCAAAGCTTTGTTTCAGAAATATCCCTAGGATGTTCCTCAGAGGTGGGAACAGAGTCAGAGAGAGAATCTGAAGCTGTTTGGGGTCATGCGCCCCCCAGAACGGACTTTCTCTCTCTCTCTTTCTTTCTCTCTCTCTCTCTCTCTCTCTCTCTCTCTCTCTCTCTCTCTCTCCATATATATATATATATATATATACATACATATATATATATATACATACATATATATATACATACACACATATATATCCCTACATTATATATAATATTATAAAACATTATATTATATACTGTAAATATATAATCTAATAAATATATAAAACACTGGATAAAAGTCCCAAGGCAAAAAGGGTCTTAAAGAGGGAAGAACCTTGCTTTTATTGGCTCCAGAGGGAATGTACTTCCCAAATCCTTCATTTCAGAAAAGAGGAACCTATTGAATTGACTTGTGTAGGGTCACACAGATAAGAAATGACAGGGCCAAGATTCCACCCCAGATCCTCTGACTTCAAATGTACTTTACTTTCCATGGTTCCTCACTGCTTCCCCTTAGAAGCTCTTTACCTTACCAATTTGGAGACCATTCTTCTGGATGGCTTCCTTCAGGATATAGAGTAGTTTCTCTTTTGAAGTGGGGAGAGGGCACCTTCTCATCAAATAGTGTGGGCTATAAGTGGCCATGAACTCTCACTTACTTAGGTGCCCTAGTAGGGCTAGACCTGAGTGCTAGGCTCAGCCTCCCTGACCCTAGCTATGCTTCCCTCTTTCAACCCATGCATTTGGAAAAACTACCCAAGCCTGAGTGGAAGGCACTGAAGTAGCCTATGACATCATATGCTAAATATGTTTTTGTTATTGTTCTGTTGCTGTTCAATCATGTCTAACTCTTCATGATGCCATTTTGGGTTTTCTTGGCAAAGATACTGGAATGGTTTGCCATTTCTTTCTTCACCTCATTTACAGATGAGGAAACTGAGACAAACAGGGTGAAGTGACCTGTCCAGGGTCACACAATTAGTAAGTTTCTGAGGTCAGATTTGAACTCAGGAAGATGAATCTTCCTGACTTTAGGCACAGCACTCTATCTACTGTGCCACCTAGCTGCCCTCATTAATGATTACAAATCACTTAAAGAAGAAATAATTTGTACTGATGAGTGGCATTCACTTAGAATCTTAGTGTCCCTGCTCCCCTAAACTCTAAGTCTGTTAATTTCTGTGAGAGTTGCCAATTTGTATGGCATCATTGGAGGGAGTTTCTACACTAGATCCTCCCCACACAGCTTTGAACAGCACATTTTCATTAAAGGAAGCTTTAAAACCCTTTCTCAGGTGTGTAAAAACAAAGCTATCCATTCTCTCTCCTCGAATACTATTTGAGAAACTTGTCCCTGCTTTGTTACTATCTAGTAGAAGAACTTTCCTTTCTTTCCTTTCTCATAAATCACAGGTGGATGTAGATTTTTTTAAAATAAAAGATGAGAGCCAAGAAAAACATGTATTCCCTCTTCTCCTAAATTTATATGATAAAGGGGCCAGAGATACTTGTTTCTAATTTTTATTTCAAGCTAAGATGAGAATCTGAAGGAAAGGGAAGACAGGAGTCACCATTTTGTTCCCCCTTTCTAAGGGGCTCTCAAGAACAACAGACCTGAAAGAAAACTTTTTATCTGACAATAGAAATGGAAGAATAGGCCTCAGCGTAACAGGAACTGTCCTGGAGGGGCACAGATAGTATTAGCACAAGGTTAGGGACATTACTGGTTTTAAAAAAAGAAACTTAATGTTGATTTAGAGCAATTGAGCGTACAACAGGCAACACTGGAATCTTTAAGAACATCAGAAAGTAGGTTGTTTGGCCACATGATATCCTAATGAGGCAGGTATAATATCATCAGTCCCCATTAGGAGGTGCCTCACTCGATCCTGAATTCAGTTACCCAACAGGCCTTTCTCTTGTCCTCAGGTATATGCTGACGTGAAATGCTTTTCCCTCAATAACATACAGCCTAGGATAGAGATGGGTGTTTTCCTCATTCTCTAATACAGCACTAGGATTACAGGTGAAAAATACACTCCTAAGTCTAGGGCTAGAAGGAAACTCAGAAGCCATCTAGTTCAAACCTCTTCATTTTACAGAGGGGGAAACTGAGGCCCAGAGAGGGGAAGTAACCTGCTCACATTTGACATAGGATCATGGATGGATCCAGAGCTAGAAGAGACCCTCTCAAGAGATAAAAAACTGAGGCCCAGGGAGGTGTAGTCACATTGCCTGAGGTCACTGGAGTAGGCAGCTAGTTGGCTGCAGTGGATAGAAAGCTAGAGTCAGGAAGACTCAAGTTCTAATTTGGCCTCAGATACTTACTAGCTATGTGGCCCTGGACAAATCACTTACCCTCTTTCTACCTCAGTTTCCTCAACTGTAAAATGGGGATAATAATACTACCCACATCAAAGGGTTGTTATGGGGATTAAAGGAGATCATAATTATGAATCATTCAGCATAGTACCTAGTACATAGTAGGTGCTATATTTCAGTAGTCTCAGACACAGTTTGAACCCAGATCCCCTCGCTGCAAATCTAGCACTCTTTACATTGCTCTACTATACCTCCCTAATGATTTCACAATCCTTCCTTCTTTACCCAAGCCCTCTCTCTATGCCTGGACCTAAGATGTAAAAATATCTACCTTAACTCTTTCCTTCCTTCCTTCCTTCCTCCCTCTCTCCCTCCCTCCCCTCCTCCTCCCGTTTTTTAGACTTATGACTTCAGCGTTAGGTACTCACAGTGTGGAAAATTGACAAAAGGCCAATAATTTAGAACCACAGGACCACAAATTTAGTGAAGGAGGGAACTTTAAAGACCACCTAGTCTAGAGGTTCTCAAAGTGTGTTCCAGGGACCCCTTGGGGTCTCTGAGATGCTTTCATGGGGGTCAAAAATATTTTCATGATAATACTAAGATATTTACATTTCTAATATAGTAAATGTTGATAGATATAACTCACATAAGCAAAAACTCTGGGAGAGGTCCTCGATAATTTTTAAGAGTGTAAAGGGGTCCTTGGGCAGCTAGATGGAGCAGTGGATAGAGTGCTGGGCCTGGAATCAGAAAGACTCCTCTTCCTGAGTTCAAATATGACCTCAGAAACTTACCAGCTATATGACCTTGGGCAAATCACTTCACCCTGTTTGCCTCAGTTTCCTCATCTGGAAAATGAGCTGGAAAAGGAAATGGCAAACCACTCCAGGATCTTTGCCAGGAAAATCTCAAATGTGGTCATAAAGAGTCAGACACAATGAAAAAATGACTGAACAACCACAACAAAGGGTTCCTAAGCAGTCTTAGAACCACGGATCTAATCAAATCTCCTCATTTTATAGAGGGGGAAACTGAGGCCCAGAGAGGTTAAGTCCAAGGTTATTCAGGTAGTTAGCGAAAGCAGGGACTCCAAATCCAGCACTCGTTACAAAATTGCTTGGGTTATAGTAGAGATAGCTAGAATGTATCAGAGGCTTAATCCCAGTTCTTACTGACTCCAAGGCCAACCTTCTATCCGCTTATGCTGTGCTATGGTTCATACTATTCCTCAGACTGGCTTTTATTTGTCTATTTTTTCCTTCATGTTTGTTAGTCACAGGCAAGATTCTTAAGGCCAAGGACAATGTCTTCTGATTCTTGGGGTGCCTATTAATATGGTAGCTGACACATAATAGCACGTGGTAAATTCTGATTTGATTAATTGGTCCCTCAAGACCCACCATAGTAAGATGATCTTGCCAAAGATTCTTTTCAGTTCTCCAGCTAGCACATAATACAAGCCTCCTTTGATGAGGGCTATCCTTAAGATATCCTCAAACTCATTCATTGACCTTGGTCAAGCCTATTTGGGTATCAGATCACCATGGGGCTTTATTGAATTGTATATTATCTAGCTTGAATAGGATATGGATAGGAAATGCCCAATTATCTACAAAAGGATTAGCCTTTGTAAATTAGAGCTGCTGTTTGCTGGAAGAGACTTTATGTTACATAATCTATGGTTGAGGAAGAAGATCTTTGCTTATAGAACATTGGAAACAAGAGTAAATGACCTACTCGATTCCAGTATTATACTATTATTCTTGCTAGTTAGTTTTCAAATTATGATGAGTTGGGGCAGCTAAGTAATGCCATGGATAGAGCACTGGCCCTGGAGTCAGGAGGACATGAGTTTAAATACAGCCTGAGACATTTACTAGCTGTGTGACCCTGGGCAAGTCACTTAACACTGATTAGCTCTTTAAAAAAAAAAGAAAGAAAATAAATTGCGATGAATTTATATTAGTTTTTCAAGTTTCAAACAAAGAAAGTGAGCACTATCATTTAGCAGAAAGTATACGGCACAGAGGGTAGGCACAGAAATTGGAGTCAGAAAACCCTGAGTTCAAATCCCACCTCAGACACATGTTCTAATTATGTGACCCTGAGCAAGTCACTTAACCTCTCTCTGCATCAATTTCCTCTCTGTGTAAAATGAAGACCCAATCAAGTTCTAAATCTATGCTCCTGTAAACTAGAATAAGGAGATCTCAGCTCTCATCCTCCTTCCAGGTCTACTTAGCTTTGTGATCTTAGGTAATTCATTTCCCTTCTCTAGGCCTCAGTTTCCTCATAAGAAAAAAGAGGGGGATCTAGACAGGATAATCCCCAAGATTCCTTACACCTCTAAATCATAGGATTCTCCTCTGTTTTCCTCAGTTCTCTGGTTTTCTCACTTTCTCTTGCTGGGCTGCTGAACTCTGCTTTAGTCTAATTCCTTCTCAGTTGCTTGGCACTAGCCCAACAAAAAGCATCTTTCTCACCCTCAGGTCATCAATCAGTCTTCATCTCTTTTGGCCTGTGTCTCCAGAGGGAGGCTGGCATGTCTTCTGCCTTGATACACCCAGTAGCTATTCCTACTTCTCCCTTCATACACTATGAAGGAATGATTCTGTCATGGAGGGGTGATAGGTTCCCCACCAGACAAGCCATACAAATGGAGAGGAGCAAAGTCAGGGTCTGTGTACACACACAAAAGTCTTTCAAATGAGTTCTGGGGTGTGCTTGTATTTAAATTGGCTTAAAACAAGTGGCTTGGGCCTGCAAAATGCCAAGGCTTTTGGCAAAGATTTCCCTTCCAGGCAACTGGTTGAACGTCAGAGAGACTTGGCCTAAATGTTGCTCCAGGGTAACCATTTGGAATCATTTGTGCTCCGAGAACCTCTTTGTTTGGTGGTACAGAAGGTGTCATGGACCTATTTGCTGAACTACCACCCCTGACCTGTGCCTCCCCAGAATAAAATCACTTCACAGAATCTGCATCCTCCCTACCTCCCTGACTGGCCCAGCCCACACTGAGGAGCCTGGATTTCAGCTGCATGTGTACAGGACTCACGTTTTAGGATTGCACCATACCCTGACGGGCTGTACCAAATGCAACAAAAGGCTAAATGCTGGGAAAGGCAAAAAGAGACCCTGTAACATATTCCTGGTTAGAGCATAGGTCTATAAAGGTCACTGTTACAGGCTCTGGCCCCATGTGAGCCAAGAGGTCCTATCCAGAGAGGCGAAACTCCATTACATGATCATAGACTGCACCTTATACTTGAGGCAACCATCTCGAGAATATGTGTGCTACTGATGAGTACTCCCCTACTCAAATTATCTCCTTCATTAGATTTTACGGTCCTTGAAGACAGGGTCAGACGTTACTGTCCTCAGCTCTTTACACCGTGACTGCTATATAGCATGCACTTAACAGGCAACTAGGTGATACAGTGGATAAAGTGCCAGATGTGGCATCAAAAAGACTTGAGATCAAATCCTGCCTGTGACCCTAGGCTCAGTTTCCTCATCAGAAATATGGGGACAAACATTAATAGAGTTGTGAGAATCAAGTGAGATATAAAGTACTTTGTGATCTTAAAATACTGAAGAAATGCTGTCATCCTCCTCCTCCTCCTCCTCCTCCTCATCATCATCATCGCCATTAAATTCTTTTTCATTAATTCACTCATCAAATGGAAGAGGCAGAGGATCCAGACCCATGTTCACCTGATGGCAGGCCAATAGCATCTTCTCCACAGATAAAAGGAGTCCTATCCACCTCCTGTGGAGCATCAATACCATTAACAAGAAAAGGAAGGAGATACTTAAGACTGGTGGAATTTCTTCTTTGGGCTTTTTTTTTTAATTTTCCATCACGAGGTGAATGGGAATGTTTTGAGGATATGTGCAATTTAACTGCATTTCCATTTTGGTTCCTTGACTTGTTGAATAATCTGTTCCATAATGTGTTTTTATAATTGAGGGAGATGAAAAGTGAAATTGATAAAGATGCATAATTGGTTTCTTTGTTTATCAGGTGCTTCTGTTAAGGTTTTTATGCCATCTTCCTGTAGAATGTTGAAATTAAAAGAAGACATTGCAGATGGTATTTCAAGTGTTTGTCTCTAAGCTGTTTGAGCCTATACTGTTATGTTCAATGTCTTACAAGAAATAATTAGAATCTGGAGGAGAAGTAAGATGATATTGATACAGGTAATTTTTTCTCCTCTATAATGAATGCGCCATAAATGGACACTTTAAAAAGTTACTCATTAGGCCCTTAGTTTAACCAAATATTTTATTCTGCCCTCAGAAATGTCAACTAAATCTCCATGAAATGCTTGTCAATGACACCAAAGGAACCCTGAAAAAACGTTCACAAAGTGCTTTGGATTTGGTAGTCTCCAAGTCAGAGATCTAGACATTAATCTAGACAATTAACCTACATCAGAGAAGCCTGAGCCACCAAGTACTAACCAAAGGGTGTGATGGCTTTGCCACTAAGATGAAGTGTGGCCTTGGGAATGTCACTTTTCTTGCCCTGGCTTCGTTTCCTCCTCATGTGTAAAATGAAGGTGTTAGTCTATCTGATCTCTAAGTATACTTTCAGCTGCAAAGGTCTGGGACTCTTAAATGGTGGAGTTTCAAATGCATAGGTATATGTCCTAGCCCCTCAGCCCAACCATTAGACAAGACTGACTGGTCATCAAGGCTCAAGAGATTGCTATTTCTAATCACAGAATGAACTGGATGATTCTTTCATTATGGAGTTCCCACTTATGGAGACAGCCATATTGATTTGGTAATCTGGTTTTTGGACATGTGACATCAACCTGGCTCCATGGCATTTCAAATTATGTCATAAGAGATGTTACAGAATTCTGGAAATTAAAAATAAGAAGAATTATGATAATTCATTGAGAAAGAAGTTTAATTTACTTTCTCACCAGAAGCAGTTCTTGTTTCTGTGGACAGAGTGCTGGACTTGAAGCAAGAAAGACATTAGTTCAAATCCTACACCCGTGTGTAGGAATAGCTACTGGGTGTATAAAGGCATTTTCCTTTCCTATATGATGGGGAGAGTGGACTGACCCTTCCAGATCTAGATCTAGGATTCTATAATCTTAAGAAAATAAATGAAAAATGAGTCATAGGAGGAAGGAAGATCTTACTTTGAAATACTATAAACAATGAATATCACAGCACCAAGAATCATTGTGCTTGTTTGCTAAAGAACTTAGCCTAAAAATCCCAGGAGTGTGGGGCCTGTAATTGTTAGGTCCCAAATCAATTTCCTGACCACAATTACCAGTTAAACTGTTTCAAAGCTGATGCAAATTAATGAGAAGGGGAATGCTGAAATCATGTGCACAAGGGTGCACACACAAACATATGTACACACAAAGAGCAATTTAATGGACCCATAGCTGGAAGCTATTAGCACATTTGCCAGTGTGGGTAAACAAGTAAGTTAATTTAGTGAAATGTCCATTCTACAAGCATTTACTAAACGCCTACTGTGTTCCCAGCTCTACACGAGCTTTGGGGTGGGTTGAAAAGATATTATGGTGCATGAATTGATATGAATAGATATAAAATTGATATAGCATGATATAATTAAAAGAAAAAAACAGATTAGAGAAAATATTTGTGGCAAATTAGACAGACAAAAACTTGTCACCTGAAAGTTATAAGGAATTGTTTTTTAAAAACTACTATGATAATTCACAATAGTCAAGGGACAGTAAAATCTATCTATGATCAGAACAAACAGGTAAAAGAGTCTGGATAGCTCAGTGTAAATAAATCACTACTAATAGAAAAAAAGGTCACAAATGATATTCAAGCAGTGGTGAGACAATGGCATCACCTACATCGATAAAGGATGCCATAGTATCCATTTATATTTCCTCTAGAGCATTAATATCTTTGCTAAGAAAAGGAAGCAGATAATTCCTTGGGTCAAAGGATATGAACAAGCAGTTTTCAAAAACAGAAACACAAACTGCCAAT
>CM053582.1:20694874-20728101 GCA_028627135.1 Pseudochirops cupreus
CTCTCTCTCTATCTCTCTCTCTCTCTCTCTCTCTCTCTCTCTCTCTCTCTCTCTCTCTCTCACTCTCTCTCTCTCTCTCTCTCTCTCTCTCTCTCTCTCTCTCTCTCTCTCTCTCTCTCTCTCCCTCTCTCTCTCCTTCTTTTCTTTCTTCCTCCCTTTCTTTCTATTTTATAGGATGGCTCTTTGGAAGGGGTTGGGGAGGGCTACTGGGTAAAATCCTTGTGATATAAAAATGAAAGATACCAACAAGTTTTTGAAAATTCAACTTCACTAATAGTCAAAGAGACAAAAAATAAACAACTTTGAGGGACCTCTGGGCAAAAAAAGATGAAACTCAATACAGAAGGAGTTATAATGGTACAAGTACATTCATTCATACTGGTATACCTGCTAATCGGTACAACTTTTTTTAGAAAGCAATCTAGGAAGAGTAAAGAGAAAATTATACAAAAATAATAATTCTAACCTTTGACCTAGTAATTGCATTTTTGAGAATATACCCAGAAAATGTAATCAAAACCAAAAGAAAAAAAGACTTTTCTTCAAAAATCTTCACTGTAACATTTTTTATAATTGCAAATGAACAAACCTATAAATAACCAAGATGCCCAGCAACAGGGAAATGGTTATATAAATTCTAGTTAATTAAAATAATGAATAATATGATGAAATTAAGCCAGAAAAGTATGAGGAATACAAAGAAATCGGGAAAGGTCTCTCTGAAATAATACAGAAAGCGGTACCAGAAGAATGGAATATGACCCTTTTATTAAGAAAAAAAAGAGTGAAGATAAAAGGACAAAAAATCCCAATAATGACTCTGAGAAAGTGACTGAAAAATTACAAAGTATTGACATTAAGTCATTCCAATGTAAATAGTTTAAAAGCAATTTTTCTTGCTCATACTAATATTCGGTGTTAAGATTTTAATAAAACCATGAAAAAAGTAGAAGGCATAGTCTCTCCTTGAGATCACAATAATCAAATAAGCATATAGGGTGAAGAGAACTTAATGAGACAATATTTATAAAGTACCCCAGGAAGACAAGAAAGATCATCCAGTGTCCTACCATGAGCTTCATTGCCATGGAATCTTCTCATCCTTGCATCCACTATAATTCATCCCTTTTGAGATCGGATGGCTTAAATAGGAAATGTACATAGACAGAGACAATGAGAGAGACAGTGAGAGAGAGAGGGAGGAAGGGAGAGAGGAAGGGAGAGAGAGAGAGAGAGAGAGAGAGAGAGAGAGAGAGAGAGAGAGAGAATTACCTACATTATACCAAAAACCAGCTTGCTTCTAAGGTTTAGGGCTTTATTTTCATCTAATTTCTCATAAAACTATCTTGCTCCCCTTTGTTCATGGTTTCCAATTGTTTCAAAAAGATGAAGATGTGTTTATTTGGCTAAGGCTCGTTCTATCTCCTTGGCTTTGATTTTTAATCATTGTAAAAGGCATTTGATGATCATTTGGGAACAAAAATGCTCCCAGGAATATGAGTGATAGGTAGGTTGTGCCTGTGTGCACATAGGTTTTAAACATTAGTTCTTGCTTTCTAATGCATAGCTGTTAAATACAGTATTAAGGACTGCTAGTTTTTAAACCCAATCACTCTTTTTTTTTTAAAGAGGGGAAGGAGTAAGCTAATTGTGAGAGGTGGCTAAAAAGAGCTAATCTATTCTTAACCTTACTTCATAAGTGACAGCAAAATTAAATGGAGACAATCATGAATCACAGGAGGATGGGAGTTGGGTAACTAATTGGCCTATTTTCTGTGCTGTCAGAATCCTCTCAAGCAATTTTCCTCAATTATAACTGCAAATCAGCATACTATTTCCTCCACAGAAGCTATCCATTGCCTGTGGACTAACAAGGTGTCCTGGGATAACTTGGGAGGATCTGTTGGAGACCACTTTCTGCTGGTGAATGATTATGGGAAGCTCACAATGAAAAGCTAGCAAGAAAAACTCTCTCCCTCTGAGTGGACATGGGCAAAGAGCCATGAATAACAGCGGGAGGTGTAGAGGCCTTGGACAATGCACTACTTTGACCATGATGCTTCCAATCTCAAAATATTTCCGTGGCTTCCCATTCGCTACCAAGAAAAATGCCCTCAGCCTAGCATTGGAGGCTTTCCATTATCTGGCCCCAATCAACCTTTCCAATCTAATCTCACACTATTCCTCTTCTTCCTCATGTGCTCTGGGGACTGGTGAGTAATAACAAGGAAATTGTCAGTATTTATGTAGGTCTGAAATGTTCTTTACACATATTCTCCATATCTATACCTGCATTATGGCAAAGTGGATAGAGAGCTGACCTCAAAGCCAGGAAGAACTGAGCTCAAATCCTGACTCTGATAGATACTAGCTATGTGCCCCTGCGCAAATCACTTATATAATAGATAAAAGACGATATAACTTGTCTAGTCATTTATCTAATAGACAAAAGATAGTAAGTGGCTGAGAAGGTGATGATCTGAATTGGTTGAGGGAGTTTTCTTACCCTGGAGTCCCCTATATAAATAAAACCTCAGGGGTTGCTCTATCTATCCCAGATCACTTGATCCTCACAAGGATTCTGTGAGATGGTAGGTACAATTATTATCCCCCATTTTCAAATGAGGAAACTGAGACTAAGCAAGGTCAAGTGACTTGCCAGACTCACACAGTTAATATGTCTGAAGCAGGATTTGAACTCAGGTCTTCCTAACTCCCAAGTCCAGAACTCTACCTATTAGGTCACTGAATATACTTTTTCTTTCCTTGGAGAGGTAGGAAATTCTTTCATGCTTGGCATAGACTCCCCACCCACTGAAATCTTTCCTTCTTCCAAGACTCAGCTTGAAAGCCACTTCGATTGTGTCTTCCCTGATTCTCACTGGCATTTTCAATTCTCACAAGACTTTGCTTTCTCCTTGTCTCTATTTTGCTATAGCCAAGTATATTTAAATGATATCTATACATGTTTTATTCTCCCACTAGCGTGAGGGCAGGGATTCTTTCTTCTTACATATATTTATGTCCCTAGTTCCTCATAGAGAAAAGGTGGCTAACAAATGCTTTGTTGACTTGAATTGACTGTCTTAAAGAAGCATTATTGGAGCAACTCCAAGGAAACTGCCAAACAAAACAAACAAATGAAATACACAGCAAAGAACCAAGCTGATTGTCAAAGTTGGCTTCTTTCTCTTCTGGATAAACTTTTGACAGGTTGCTTTCCATCATGGTCACTGATGTGAGGCTAGCCAGAAGCTGCTCACAATCTGTTCAGGGTCTTTCTTTCCTTTCTAATTCATGCTTGGTTTGCCATGTTCCTCCCTGTGATTATCCATTCTTGTACTTCATCTGGGTCATCATGATGGACAGCTTTGTCTTCCACAAATAGAGAACATTAGCATGTGCCCCTAGAAATGCTCTGGGGGATCATGATACCTCCACTTGTTCCCTGGCATAGGACAAATAGCACTGGACTGGAAGCAAAGAGACTGGACTCCAAGACCCAGCTCTGGCTCTTACTATTAACAAATTACATTTCTGTGACTCAGTTTCCTCCTCTTTCAATTGAAGTAGTTGCCCTAGATGCACTCTCAGGTCCTCTGATAGAGTACAAAGAGCACCGATTCCAAAGTGAGAAGGTCTGGATTCAAATCTTGCTTCTTATGCATGATACCTGTGTGACCCTAGGTAAGTTACTTCACTACCCTGGGCCTCAGTTTCACCCTTTGTAAAATGAGGGAGTTGGATCAGATGGTGTTTAAGGTCCCTTTCAGCTCTAGTTCTGGGATCCTACATGTGACTCAGCAAGTCATTTGCCCTACCTGGGCCTCAGTTTCCTTATCTGTAAAATGTGAGGTTGGTACTAGATGGCCTTCCAGCTAATAATAACAATAATAATAGGGGCATTTATCTAGCATTTGCTACATGTTAAGCACCTTACAAATATCATCCCATTTAATTCTCACAACAATGCCAAGAAGTAAGTGCTATTTTTATACTCATTTCACAGCTGAGGAAACCAAGGCAAACAGAGGTTTAAGTGACTTGCCCAATGTCACTTAGCTGGTAAGTATCTGAAGCCAGATTTGATCTCAAGTCTTCCTGACTCCAGGCTCAGCACTCTATCTACTGAACTGTCTAAATGCCTCCAAATATATGATTTTTTGAATCTCCCTGAGGCTCAGTTTCTTCCTGTGTAAAATACAGAAGTTGCACTAGATGACCTCTGAGATAATTACCTGATTTGGACCTATGATCCTCTGGGTGATCTCACTTGGAGCAAGTCAATCGTCCTCTCTGGGATGAAGTCTCCACCTTTGGAAAATAAGGGTTTGGCCTAGGTGGCCTTTGAGGTTCCTCCCAGCTCTAGAGCTATGAACCTATTGAACAAGACACTTCACCTCTGGAAGCCTCTCTTTCCTCCTCTGTGAAATGGGAAGGTCAGAATAGATGGCCCCTAAAGCCTATTCCAGCTCTAATTTATTCATTTTTAAGGACAAAACAAATTCTAGAAAGTTCAGTTACTCCCAAACAATCCCCTTTGCTTGGTATTGCAGAATCGGTTATTCTCTCAAAAAAGTGTTTGGCTGATTGTAAGCTTCTCCAGGGCAGGGACCTTGTCTTCTATAGGTGAAGCCCTCCTACTAAACACTTCAAAGGGATGGGCAAATCAATGAGAGAGCAAAGACTGAAGGAGAGTGCCACCACTCAATATGCAGACAAATTGAGTTACATAAGGCCTTTGTGGGCAGGAGGGAGAAGGTAGGTGTCCCCCAAGGATCTGTCTCGGGCCCCTTCCTTGACAATCTTGTATAGTCTCGTGTATTTGGTAATCGTCTCTAGAACCTACACTAATCCTCAACCAGAACTCTAATCCTGCACTGATAGCTGCCTGCTGGACCACTGCCCCTGGATGTCCCATCAGCATCTCCAACTCCACAAGGCCCAAATGAAATTTAAATCCATTCTTCTAGATCAGTGGTTCTCAATCTTCCTAATGCCACGACCCTTTAATACTTGTATGTGGGCATAACTGGGTGTATCTGCATGTAGGCGGACCCACCTGGAGACGTATAGAGGAGTGGTGTCTCAGTTCCTAAGACCATCAGAAATATGTGTTTTCAGATGGTCTTAGGCGACCCCTGTGAAAGGGTCTTTCAGCTCCCAAAAGGATCGCGACCCACAGGTTGAGAACCACTGTTCTAGCTGCTATAATTTCTATCGAGGGATTCAGCATCCTCCCACTAATTGAAATTCATAATTTCAGAGTCATCCTAAAAGTTCCTATCTTTCTCTCCCTACTTCCTCTAATCAATGTTCAAAGCTTGGCCATGCTAGCTCCATCTCTCACATCCATCCCCTTCTCTCCCCTCCTTATAGCTGCCACTCTTAATCCTCCCTCACCTCGGTTATTGTTATAACCTCATATTTGGTCTCTTTGATTCTAGTCTTTTTCCTCTCCAATCCATCCTCCACAAGGTTGCCCAAAATCTGACCATGTTATTCC
The DNA here is from genome assembly GCA_028627135.1 of Pseudochirops cupreus. Lineage (NCBI taxonomy): Eukaryota > Metazoa > Chordata > Mammalia > Diprotodontia > Pseudocheiridae > Pseudochirops > Pseudochirops cupreus. Next base: position 20,700,381 of record CM053582.1, read on the forward strand.
CTTGTTCAGAAGCCTTCAGTGGCTCCCTATTTCCTCTAGGACAGGGGTGGGGAATCTGCAGCCTTGAGACTACATGTGGCCCTTTAGGTCCTCAAGTGTGGCCCTTTGACTGAATCCAAACTTCAAAACTTCAAGTGGTCTCAAAGGATTTCTTCTGTGAAGTTTGGATTCAGTCAAAGGGCCACACTTGAGGACCTAGAGGGCCACATGTGGCCTTGAGGCAGCAGGCACCCCAACCCTGTCCTACATAGAGTGCAAAGAGAATAGAACTCTCTCCTTAAGATGTTCCCCAGATATTTCTGTTGTACTGATTGGACAATTTCCCATTGTGCTATGGGCTCTCCCTCTTCAACAACATCCCCGTGGTCAGTTGAAGGGGACTAGTCTAGCCATTCACAAAGGAAAGACAAAGTAGATGAAGAATGGACATATAGTTGGATGACCAACCAATCCACTAAGTTAAGTCATCAGACCATCTATTTTGGAAGGTAACTCCATAGATTCATTGAGCTAGGTCCAGAATTGGATAGAAGGCAGAGCTAGGTCTGGGTCACATTTGGGAAACTGTAGAATGCTTTTAAAGATCCCAAGCCGTGCTAAGACAAACAGTCCTAATTTTTTTTAGCACCGGTCTTGTCTTGATTCTATTCTACAGCCGTAGTCAAATTCATGTGATTTACTCTAACAACCATTTCTTAGTACCTACTATGTGCTCTGCTCTAGAATAAGTCAATATAATGGTATCATGTTGCATTCCATTATGCTGTAATTAAATTAGATTAGAAATTGTTCAGTATTAACATCTGCTATTGAGGATATTTTCATTAAAATAAGATTTTTTTCTAATATGACCACATTGGATGCATATTTCTTTTGTATAGTTCATTTAATTGTGCCTCTCTCTAAAATGGGCACTCAACACACACGAATGTTTTTAATTATTTATTTTAATATTAGTTTATTGATATTTTTTTGGTTTTAATATCACTTTCATTTCTGACTACATCTCTTCATCGTCCTTTATCCAGAGGGTCTTCATTTGTAATAATTACTTTAAGAGAAAAGGCAAAAGCAGGTCTCAGAAACTCAGAGAGACAGTGTGGTGTAGAGAAGAGAGCAGACATCAAAGCCAGGAGGGTCTGGATTGAAGTCTTATCTTTGACATAGACTGCTACTGTGACCCTGGGCAAGTCATTTAACTTCTCCATTCTCTAGATAAGTCTCCAAGACTAAGAGTTGCAGAAAGGTGTTGATTTGCAGCCAGAGAGAAGTTTCTTCATCCGGGAGTTCCCTATATTAATAAAAGGGAGCTGGGTTGCTCAGTGGTTAGAGAACTAGCCCTGGAGTCAGGAAGACCTGAGTTCAAATCTGACCTCAAGCGCTTGCTAGTTGTGTCACCCTAAGCAAGTCACTTCCCCCATTTGCCTCAGTTTCCTCATCAGTAAAATGAGCTGGAGAAGGAAATGGCAAACCACTCTGGTATCTTTGCCTCAAATAACCCCCCCAAATGGGGTCATGGATAGTCAGATATGACTAAAAAAAGAACAACAACAACAACATTTAGCATAGTTCCTGGAATACAGTAGGAATTTAATAAATGTTTGTTGCTTTGAATTGAAGGAGAGTGGGTGAAAGTGGCTGCTGGTCCTTGCTGACCAAAAGTGCTAGAAACTGGAGGCAATCCTTTGTGTCCATTTGCTCAGGTGATTCCATTACCAGGTGTTCTGAAAAGGAGGGAAGTGCTTCTAGGTAAGGAGTTACATTTGCTTTGTGCTTCGGATTGGTTCATGTATTCAGAATTGGAATGAAGCTTAGAAGTGATTCCATTCAACTTACCTCCTCCCCTTTACGTTACAGATGAGGAAACTGCGGTTCAGAGAAGTTCTCTGACTTGTCCTGTCTAAGGCAGGATTTGAACTGAGGTCTTCCTGACTGCAAGGCCAGCACTTAATCCACTGTACCACCTGGCACATAGCAGGGACTTAAACACTTGTTGAGCAGTTGATTAATCGTGAAGACTTTGGTGATTTAATTAGCAACCAGTTCAGCTTGAAGGAGCTGCAGGTATACAATTCAAACTTTTCTGTGTGGTAGGAATGGACAGAGAGCCAGCCTTACAGTTAAGAAGCTAAGTTCAAGTTCCCCACCCTGCCCCCGATGTACTGGTTGGGTGACCCTGGGCAAATTTGCTTAATCTCTTCACACCCATGGAAAGTCTCCAAAGACCATTCATCGAAGAGTTGTCATTCAGCATTGACCAAGGGACTTTCCCCAATGTGAGTTCCCTGTGCCAGTGAGATCATGCTGGGGATCCCATATAGAAGAGTGACAAGCACTATAAACAGAATTTCTGAATCTAAACAAAGTTACATCAAATTCCAAATGACATGGCTTTTCACAGGATAATAGATCTAAAGCTGAAAGGTACCTCAGAGGTCATTGATTCCAACCCTCTTATTTTACAGAGAGAAAAACTGAGACCCAGGGAGGGGAAGTGACTTGCCCAAGGTCACACAGGCAGTATCAGAAGCAGAATTTGAACCCATGTCCTCTGACTCCAGAACTAGCTCTCTCTATACTGTACTATGATGTTATTTTCCATTACTCCAATGTAATGTGTAAAAAGGGCAGGCATTTTGGGTTGATATATTTTTGTTGAGATATGTTTGTCTCCCTTAATTGCTGTGATTTTTTTATCTCAACCCAGGCACCAAATTAAATGAAAACATTAGAAACTATGATGCTCTTTGCTTCCAGTGAACAGAAGGGTTTAGATAAATGTGCACTGCACCTTTTGCGCCATGTTACACACGACAGTAATTTGGGTTGGGGTATTAGCACCCTATTAGATTGGAAGCTTCATGAAGGTAGGGACTGTCCTGTTTCTGGTTTATATCTCTCTAGAACTCTGCATGTAACGTGTTTAATAAATGGTTATTGAATAAATTAGCCTTTGAATATCTGACTTCTAAAATCTGACCACATTCCTCCCCTTCCCATGCACTTCATACACACCTACACACACGTATACATGCATGCACATACAGATACATGCATACATGCATGCACACACACACAGACACACAGTCCTGCTTGGATATGCTTAGATAATCTCCCAGAAAAATGACATTTGCAAATCAAGTCTTTCATAGAGGTGACATCGAAACAGTCTGAGGGGTGGTTTTGAATTTGGTTTGCTAACAGAGGATGGCTATAAATAACAGAGCCCATAAATCAAACTCGAGGAGGGCAGCAAGAACACAATATAATGGGTGTCAGGTTAAGGGCAGCCCTCAACTTGCCCTTGACTTACATTGTGACCTGAAACATATTCTCCCGGTGATGAAAATTATTTTCCAGCTAATATCATAGGCAAGCCTGCTGCCCAACTCCCCTTTCTCCCTTTCTATGGTGGCCAAATTTCCCCTCCACAATTGAGTCAAGATAGCCTTTGGGAGTTTCCTTCATCTGTTTGCAAGGATTGTGACTCAATACATGAAATCCAGTCACGAAAATTGGTAAATGGATCATTTAAGCACAACCACTGAACTCCAAGTATTGAACTTAGATCAAAAAGCATAATCTAGTCTAGTGATAAGAATTCAATTCAAGAAATAAAAGCATGGAAATGGTCCCAGTGACGTGCCATGTGGGGTTATCTGTGTACAAACCACTAGTCTGAAAGCCCAGCAGAGTTAAGAGGGGCCATGGAGGCCCCCAGCCTTGATCATACCCACAGATGAAAGTAGGGAGGGGAGGGCAAGGAGAGAATTCTAGCAACCACCCTAAAAATAGAGACTTGAGAAGACCGGCTGAGTCACACAAATGGTCTGTAGCCTAATATCCCTTGCAATGTACTTCCTGATGTAATGAAGATTTCCTGGTCTTCCACTCTTCAATATATCAGTCAATCCCTGGGTTTTCAGCACTCAGCAGACACTTTGATACCAACTTAGCCTGTTTTTTCAAGTTAGGCTTATTCTTATACAAAATCGGAGCCCTCTACTCAATTCTGCCCTCCCCCCCCCCGACACACACACACACACACACACACACACACACACACACACACACACACACACACACACACACACACACACCCCTCTTTTCCTGCCTGAGGGTTTGCCTAATCAGCTATACTCATTCACTCATTTGACAAATATTTATCAAGCCTTTATTATATGACAGTCACTGTGTTGGCTGTTTCTGACATGGACAGAAAATGAAACAGTCCTTGCTGTCAATGAGATAGGGGAGAAAATGCATGTACATAGAAAATGAAATACCAAGTGTATACACAGTAATTGCTGCAGGAAGGTGGGTTGGAAGGCATTAGTAACTGGTGGGGAGGGCATAAAATAGACTTTCAATAGGAGGTAGAACCTGAGCTGAGTTTTGAAGGAAGACAAGAATTCTAAGAGATGTAGGAGAAGGAAGAGGAAGTGTATTCCAGACAGAGGAAATAGCCTGTGCAAAGGCATGGAAATAGAAAGATGAGGGAAAGGAGAAAGTAATGGAAAAAGGATTTATTAAGTGCTTGCTACATGCCAGGCACTGTGATAAGTACTTTACAAAGAGTATCTCATTTGATCTGTGAAGCAGGTCCTATTATTATCTCCATTTTCCAGTTGAGGAAACTGAGACAGACAGAAGTCAAATGACTTGCCCAGGGCCACATAGTTATTGTCCAAAGCTAGATTGGAACTCAGGTCTTCTTGACTCTTGGCCTGGTGCTGCATATACTGCATCACCTATATGTATTGGGAACAGTAAGTACATCAGTTTAGCGGGAAAGTAGGGAGCCTGAAGTCAGTCAATGACCAGGCTTAGAGTAATGAGCAATAAGTCTTTTAAAAAAGATCCAATTGCAGCCAGATTGTGAAGGACTTTAAAAGTCTATTGGTGGAGAATGTGTTTTGTCCTAGAGACAAGAGGGAGCTATCAGGGTTTCTTGGGAAGGTGAAGGTTTTGAACAGGTAAACACTGAGATGCCTTCAGTACATCCATTTTGGAGATGTGCAAACAGCCTGTCTCAGGCCAGCTGTACAATATCTCAAGGACCTATGATTTGAACTATATGGGGACTCTTTCCCCAGAAGCAGAGTTCAACTCCTCCCCATAACTTAGTAGCTGGTGTTTATCAGTTGCTGTGGCTGAAAAATCCATCATCCTATGGCCAATCTTGGTCCTCAGACACTTTGTCCCTGGGACTGGACTGGAAGCCCTTCAGTTTGGTAGGATACTCCTTCAGGAACCCAGAGGATAGCCGAATACCATGATAAAGGATCTCCACTATGGTGGAGGTTCAACGACAATACATTAGGTCAGTCATGTCAAACTCACATAGAAACAGAGGCCACTAAGCTGTACATAAAGATCCCTGATGGCCACATAATGACTTAAAAAAACCACATATTAGCATTAACTATGGCCTATTATATTTTTATTTATTTTGTTCAATATTCCCCAGTTACATTTTAATCTGATTCAGGCCCCACTCAGAGTGTTGTAGGCAGCAGTACCCCATGTACATGACACCTCTGCATTACATTAAACATGCACAAAGTACTACATATAACAAAAACATTAAACTATTGGAATCACCTCCCCCTTGGCAGCAGTTGGTTAGTAGTTGGCATGGATGGTGGTAGGAACTGTGGGGCCCTTCTCTATGAGAGGTGGTTCCCTTTATGATGGCTGTGGGGGCTGAACTGTGAGCAGAGTGAGTCTGAAGGCCATTCTAGGATAGTGCTTGGCACAGAGTAGGGGCTTAATAAATGCCAGTTGACTGAAGAGCACTGTAATTCCTGGGCTTCATGGACTCTAGTTTCTGGGCTGGGTCCACAGTAGTCCAAGGGGAGATGGTAGTCCATGTGGTGGTGATGGTGGTTGTTGTTGTTGCTGGATCTTTGTTTTTGAGGAGGACAAATGATTCATGGGGTGATGAATTAGGTGTGAACTGGATTTAAATGAGACAGAGTTGCACAAAGTTGGCACTCCACTCTCTTCCAGTATCATCAAAGTCCAGTGGCAAGAAAAAAGTCAGAACAATTGACAATGGCCAGGATGCAAAGGATAACCTTGGCATGTTCCATGTCTGACCAAGTGCTAAGCTCTCCGTTGCACCTGCTTCAGCCACCTTCATGGCGGCTGGAACAATTTGTACTCATCCACCTATTCTGCTGGGGGTTGTCTTCACATGCTTGGGGTAGACATCACCCTAACTAACCAAAGGGTTTGAGGTCTGTTGGTTACCTTCAACCTGGTTTAGCCCATCTGCTAAGAAGGTTTACTGAGGTGTGGATATTGCACACGCTACAGCTTCTTGGAGCCACGGGTGAGAGTTGGGTGATAGGTGAATACCAAAGGTGGCTGAGCAGCCCTGAAAAGGGTTGAGAGTTACTAGGCCTCCTGCATATGCCATATATGCCAACTGGCATGGTAACAGTGGTTTGACCTGCCTAGCACATCTTGCCTCTTGGGGTTTTGTCTTCCCTTCAGGACATCTTACTGGTTCAGGTAAGACGGGTTGCCTGTCAATGACAGTTGAACAGCAATTAGTGGTGGCAGCAAGCAATGATGGGTTCTCCCTTCACAAGGTTTTCTTCCCAGGATGATGGTTGCAGAGACCAGGTTGGAAGCCTGGGATAAGGACATCACATATGGGATCAGCAAATAGTTTAATTTGGCTGGGATGATGACTATGACTGATTCTACACAAGTGACAAGTGCAGAAGAATGAGCACAGGAGCAATACAGCCAAGTAGGAGGTGCGGTCTCCCCACAACCCAGTTACCCCTAGGCCTGAGAGAGAGAGAGAGAGAGAGAAAGAGAGAGAGAGAGAGAGAGAGAGAGAGAGAGAAAGTTCTGAGTAGCAGCCTCAAGATATATCACTTTATGGGAACTCCACAATTTGCAATATAGATGAATGAGCCACCCCGCAGAGTGGTAGAATTTCAAACTAATCCTGGCCACAGCAATGGTCTGTGTATTTGACCACTAAACTGGAGACAACATGAAAAGAAGAAAGTATTTTGTTTGCTTTCTAGCCCTCTAAATGCAGCATTTAGGAGCTATTAGGTGGGAGTGAAAGATATTCTCTATCTATTACTGAGTTCAAGAGATTTTCCCAAATCAAATAAATCCATGAAGAATGATGAAACATTTCATTTACCACAATCTCACATTTTTTCTAAATACCATGCCTTTGAATCATATGTAATTTTATCTATATTTTAAGAAAATGTGACCTAACAGTTGTTGGATGAATGAATTTTATTTTCTATACATCTCCCATCTGGAAAAAGGCGATACTGAATTTTCTGAAACTATATTGCAAATTTCAGAAAGATATAGCATCTTTAGGATGGCCCAGGTATGAATTAAAGGTGGAAGAAAAATGATAGCTTTCAGTTTTTGTTACAGTGTTAAATTTCACTTTGATTTAAATCCCTATCAACTCCACACTCTCATATTTGTTAACTAAAAATGAAATATTTGGCCATGTTGAGATAAGATAAGTTTGACTTGCTTTCCCTGCCCCTCTTCCTTGCCCTATACTTCCATAACAACTGGTTTGGTTGGGTTGGAGTCGATCAATCAAATAAGCATTTATTAAATGCCCACTATTTACCAGCTACTATGCTAGGTTGGGGATCCAAGGGCAATATATCAAACAATAGATGGGGCACTTTCTCCAACTTCCATGGAACTGTCCCTTTACTGATGTATTTCTTCCAACAGTCACATCATAACCTATTTTGTATAGTTCTTGTCCATGTTTTCCTATAAATTCTTCAAATAGGATCAATCCAGTTTTGGATGAGCTCTCCAACTGGATGCATAGGATCCAGAGGAGAAAGGAGGTTCTCCTGTGATATTCTGCCCCAAAGACCACATCTAGGGTATTATGTCCAGCAATGGGTGCCACATTTTAAGAAACACAGTGGAGAGCATCCAGGAGAAGATCAGGATGGTGAAGGACCTCCAGATCATGTCATATGACGATCTGTTGAAGGAAGTGGTGGTTTATAGCCTGGAGGAAAGAAAACTTGGGAGAACATAACTGCCGCAAGTATTTGAAAGGCTCTCTTTTGGAAAAGGGCTTAGAGCTGATTTTCTTGGCCCTAGAGGGCAGAACTAGGAACTCTGAAGTGAAATTGTGGAGAAGCAGGTTTACAGAATCATAAAATCTCAGAATCTCAAAGAGTCTGAATTCTGCTTGAGGTTCTCCTCTGGGCCTTTTTTTCATGTTAGCTCAGGGTGGCACTTGGGCTGTTATTTTCCCCATGTGAGCAACCCATCTTTCCTTGAAATAATGCATTTCTTCACTGATATCTCTTAAGCTACTACTTGCCTACAGGTCATTGCTTGAAATAAGCCACGGTCTACTTGTGTAGGCATGATTATGCCAATGCAGATTTCACTGAAACCCCACAAGGCTTCTGCTTCCTAGATGGAATGGATTATTATTATAAAAATAATACTGTACTTGGAGAGGCAACCTGGTACAGTGGCTAGAGGGTAGACCTTGGAAAGAGTTGACTTGGGTTCGAGTTCTACCTTTAAGATCATGGATCCTGATATCCTAGATTTAGAGCTAGAAGAAACCTCAGAGGCCATCACGTTTGACCCCATCATGTTACAAAGGAGAAAACTGATGACTAGGGAGATGAGGCAATGAACCAAAGATCACACACATAGGACCATAGCTGTGGAGCTGGAAGGGACCCTCAGAGGGCATCTAATTTAAACCCTCCATTTTACAGGCCCAGGAAGGTGAAATGATTTGCCCATGGTCACAAATATAATCCTAAATCTAGAACTTGAAGGGACCTCTGAAGCCAACAAGTTCAACCTCCTCATTTTACAAATGGAGAAACTGAGGTACATAGAAGGTAAGTCACTTGCCCAAGGTCACACAGCTAGTATGTGTCTAAAGCAACATTTGAACCCAGATATTTCTGAATCTGAGACTAAGACTCTCTCCATTACATGAACAAATCACTTAATTTCAGACAACTTTTTAAACCAGTGTTATAAAGAAATTGCCTATTTGCATTGATGGAGGGTATTTCTGTCTCCAGAGTTACCTACAGTAGTGAAATCACAAGTTCAGACAACTACAATTTTTTAAAAAACCTATACTGGAAGGTGACTACCCCTCTAGTTCCACACTGCCCCCCCCCAAAAAAAATATGTATTCCTGCAAACTTCTCTTGTTGTTGCCATGGAGATGGGCAGACAAAAAGTCATGGACCAAAATATTTGATTGACTGGTTTCATGCAGACACACATGAAGGAGTCACAGTTTCGGTACAAACTGCTGGCCAAGCTTTCAGGAAAGTTGATGCTTGGAACAATGTCCCAAAGTAGTTAAAGATGACACAACTGCCCTCCATCACTGAAATGGAGATGCCGTACTTGGTGTCAGATCAAGGATATACCAGTTGTGTGCACAATAATAGCCACGTATAGTAGTGATTCAATTTTTTAAAAAATCTATAAATGGCATCACCTTTCATTACTCTTTTGACTTGGGGTGAGTGTGAAGTAGACTTGACATTCATATCTATTCAGGTCAGACCCTCTTAACTCTACATGGCCCAGTTCCAGCTTTCCCTTAGGAAAGACTGTTCAGTCTTAATGAATGCATAGGCTTGCTTTATGTTTTCCCAAAGCCAAGAGAGGCTCAGTCTGAGCTTGGCTAATACCCAGGTTCAGAGAGCAGAGAAACATGAGATGACTGTGAATATATTAATCAAAATCACTGAGTGCTGCCCGTATAAGCAAGGAGAAAAGTGAGGAGAGGATCAGCATCTTTACAGGCAGTCTCAGATGTATGATATACCAGGGGTGTAGCTCCTGCCAAAGCAGCACCAAGAGTGGGAGGGTGGGGAGCGGGGATGGAAGGAGGAGAAGACTTTGGAAATGAGATTACTACCTCAGCTATATGGGGAATAAACTGCCTCTGAAGGTGATAAATTGACTATCACTGGGGGGCTTCAAGAGTTTAGATTGAGTACTCGTAAAGGATGGTTTTACATATGGGTTGTCTCTCATTAGAATATAAACTCCTTGAAGGCAGGGACTGTTTTTGCTTTTTCTTTGTATCTCTATCACCAAGATCGAGGGCCCAACATAACAGTAGGTGCTTAATAAATGCTGGTAGATTGATTTATGGTTTAGAACAGATTTCTCTTCAGATGCAAGCTGGTTTAGATGAAATCTTCCAAGTTTCTGTTTCGATGAGGATTTTCCCATCAAACTCCTTTACACAAATTTGGCTATAAATCAGAAATGTAAACTTATGCTACTTCCCACTCTATAAATTCAATATTTGAATGTTCCCCATCTCCTTCTCAAACTCCGATTTCAACTATGCATTGCAGAATCAATTGAGGAAATGGAGATGAAGTTCACATGAGACAAGAATTTCCAAATGTTTGATCTCAGCTCTATTTTCCTACTCTCAATAAAGGTGAAGTTAAGGCAGATCAGGACCCAGATTTTTAGAACGGTGTGCATCTGTCTGTCTGTCTATGCATGTCTAGAGGGTATAGTGACAAGAGCACTGGTCTCAGCACCAGGAGATTTGGGTTCAAATTGGGCCTTCCATGCTTACCAACTGTTTAATCCTGGAGAACTCAGATAATCTGCGAGCCACATTTTCCTCACCTGTCACATGGGGATAATCATGCTTTCACTACCTACCTTGGCGGGTTGTTGTGAGAAAAGTGCTTAGTTAAAGCCTTTTAGAAATGGGGAGCTATTATTATCGGGAAAACGTGACTTGAGAGAAAAACACGAATTAAGTGGCACCACTTTGACCAAAGGCTAAAATCACTTTTCTCTATGGCTAATCTAGTTGTGTTTTCTTTGGTGTTGCTCTTAAATCTGGGAGAAGGGAGTTCTAACATTAGAATTATCAAACATATGGATTTTGGTTCCTATACACGATATGCCATAGCCTGACTCTGTGCCTTTCCCCAAGCTGTACCCTGAATCGGAAATGCTCTGCCTCCTCACCTCTGCCTCAAAGAATCCATTCCAGGCGCCAGGGTCTAGTGGAGGCTTTTCTTGATCCCCCTTGTTAATATTTCCCCTATGCCCTGCCCCCCTACACAAGAAAGACCACTTTTTCTCTCTAAATATTTGATGAGGGAAATACAAAAGCACTATCTTTTGAGAGGGTCAATATACCCAGCTTATTTTCTGATTGTCCTCATTACTTCTTATACTTAGAAGCAAAATCACTCTCAATTACTAGGCAAGCCCCTCCCCTCTTTTTTGAACAATGCTCTGAGGAGCTGCAGGGTGGTAATCTCTCTCAATTTTCTAAGCACCCTGTGGGTAACATCATGATAAGCTCTCATCAAACCTAGCTAGACTGGTCAATCAGTCAAACAACTAACAAGCATTTTAAATGGAGATTAAATTCCAGGTGCTAGGGATACAAAGACAGAAATGAAATAATTCTTGCCCTCAAGGAACTTACATTCTAACAGGGGAGAGATTGTACACATATTTAAGTACATATAAGATAAGCACATGGTAGTTTTCATGGGGAGGGGGGTGTAAGAAGCACTAGCCAACAAGTAACTGATGAAGAATGTATTAGGCACAAATACTCTGCCCTACTCTCAAATTGTGGGCATCCTAATGCGGTTGGTGGGGAGGGGAGATTTCAGGAAAAGACTCCTATCAGAGATAGTGTTTGAGCTGAGCTTTGGAGGAAATCCCGGATTCTGAGAGGCAAAAGCAAGAAGAGACGTCACAAAAGAGTCCAGCACCTGGCCAGGCCTGGGCTTCAGCTTTTCCCCCTTGTAGGACCTATGAGAGTTTATGGTCCCCTGGAACAGCCTTCAAGAGCCCTAGATTGCTCTCTCACCACAATGAAGAACTGGAGGAAGACTTCCTAGAAATTAGAATCATCTGCCCCATCATATGTTATCATATTACCACTGGAAGTCCTCTAACAAGGGCTGTTAAAGGGAGTACCCATGCTTCTGATTGGGGTGGGATTTGATGATGTCTGAGATGGCAGCTAGGTGGTGCAATGGATAAAGAGCCAGCCCTGGAATCAGAATGACCTGAGTTCAAATGTGACCTCAGGCACTTACTAGCTGCATGACCTTGGATGAGTCACTTTACCCCATTAGCCTCAGTTTCCTCATCTGTAAAGTGAGCTGGAGAAGGAAATGGCAAACCAGTCCAGTATCTTTGCCAAGTAAACCCCAATGGGGTCACAGAGAGTTGGATATGACTGAAATTATTTAACAAGAGATCTCTTTCCACATGGGGATTCTCAAATTCTGAAAATGAGTAACAGTGTTCAAATGGTTTATTCCTCCCATGGGTATTTGTATCAATCAGGAGCCCTCTGGAGACACTATGCTTTGACCCAAGCAATTTTGTAGACCAATAGGAAAATGATTTGGGGTAGAAGAGACATGTAAAATGGGCCTTGAACATGACGACATAGACATATAATGATTATACATCTATGTATGCCGTATTTTTCTTCTCCCCACCAAAAAAATGAATGTATCCTCATTTCAAAGAATTACAAACCTCCAGATCTGGTTTTAGGTTACAGTACCATACTTCAGCAGAAGGGAGGGAGGAAGACACAGAAAGGTCACTGGAACTAAATTCAGACAGCGTGAATTCAGGTTTTCCTCAAATAGGATTTGATTTGGGGGGGAAAAAGGTAAAAATAGTGACTTCTCTACAGCCTGATCAGCAATATTCTTTGCTGGGAAAAATGAAAGACAATTTTAAACTTAGGATGATGATGCATAATTAAACACATAAATGTCAAATTCAGAAATAACCCAGAATTCAAGTGTAAAAATGTATTTTTTAGAATAATTAGCTAAGCATCAAGACCTATAGAAATGTATGGAGATGTAGGCACCACCTGTTCCATTGTGCAAACATGCCTTTCACTGAAAGCCATTTATTTTAAGGTGTTTCCAAGTTATGCTTTGCTAAGGGTACCCAGTTTGGAGTCCTTTAATTTTGATTGAGATCCTAGGAATGTCTTCTGGGCTTGTGATTTCCTTGGTAGAGGGATCTCCCAGGTGAGGAAACTCTCTCTACCAAAGCAAGTTTGTATCTTCTATTGCAACTTATAGTCTTAGAGAATTGTCAAGAAAAGAGGTTTGCTGATATTTTTTTTTTGTCTTTTTTTGGGAGGGCAATTGGGGTTAAGTGATTTGCCCAAGGTCACATGGCTAAGAAGTGTTAAGTGTCTGAAGTTGGATTTGAACTCAGGTCCTCCTGAATCCAGGGCCAGTGCTCTGTTCAGTGCGACACCTAGCCGCCTCTAGGTTTGCTGATTTTTTATATTTGGGGGAAAGAAAGACTAAGACCCCTGCTCAGTATGGATGGGCTAACGATAGCAGATGACAGAGAAGGAGCAGCACAATTCAACTCTTATTTCACTTCTCTTTCTCTGACAAGCAGAATATTATTTGCACTAGAAAGGACGGAATGAAAGTAACTAATACAAAGAAAATTAGAGAAATAGTAAGAACAGTCAGTCACCAAATATTTCTTAGGCACTTACCATGTGTAAAAATATTGCCTAAATCCTCAAGGATTTCACATTCTAATGGGGGAGACAAGGCGCCAACAACTGGGCACACAGAAGATGTGTACAGAATAAAGGGAAGGCAATTTGCAAGAGGAGGGCATTAGCAGCCTGAGCGACAGAAGAAGGCCTCCTACAAAAGATGAGATTTGAGTTGAGTCTTGAAGGAAACCAGGAAAATAACATCTTTTCCTTTATGAGAGGGCGGCTCAGGGGATACTACAGGTACCACCTATATAGATTTTAGCGAAGCCTTTGGAATATGCTATCCTCATACACAAGAGAGAGAGATATAGGATGGACAATTGTTCAGAATTATGTGAATGCTTGAACATAATCTGGTGTCTGTGGGGGAATGAGCAGAAAAACTGGAGCCAAAAGAGAAAGAAACATAAGCTAGAGAGAAGTTTTGGAGATGGTACTTGGGGTGACGAAACCAGAGAAGACTGTAGGAGAAAATGACAAGGAAGAAATGGAACCAAAGGCCAAGGAAGAGGAGAAGCACCCAACCAGAAGGATCAGAGAAAGGAGAAAACAAAGACTGTAAGGAGGAGAAACAAATGAGGAGGAGAAGGGCCCTGACTGAAGAGGAGAAGGATTGGAAAATGAGGAAGATCAGGAGATCCAAGACTCAACAAAGAAGAGAAGGTAGTTGATAAGACAAGATAACAGGTTAGTGTGGCATCAAGGGAAAGGTGTAGCTAACAAGGTGAGAAAGACGGCAAACACTGTTCACCATAGCAGTTCTCCAGGGTAACCATAAGCAAGAACAACAGAGGTCTAGGATCTCACTTCCAGCAATTATGGACAGGAAGAAGAATTTTGTAGTGACCAGCATTGCCTATGTAATGCTTGTATTTCTGCCATAGCTGAAGTGACTGCCATCTACACTCAAATAAGACTGGTCTCCCCCAAGGTAACAGAATTGAAGGATGACCCTCCACCCTTCATTTACCCTTTTTATTTTTATTCAGCCATTTCAGTTGTGTCTGACTCTTTGTGACCCCTTTTGGGGGTTTTCTTGACAAAGACACCAAAGTGATTTGTCTTTTCCTGCTCCAGTTCATTTTACAGATGAGACAAACAGGGTTAAGTGACCTATCCAGGGTCACATAGCTCTTAAGTGTCTGAGGTCACATTTGAACTCAGCACGTCGTCCTGACTCCAGACCCAACACTCTCTCTACTACTCTACCTAGCTATTCTACATACTTACTGGACCCATAGGCCACTATCTCAACTTGGTAGAACCTGCCAGGGTTTGAGCTCTGCTGGCAAGGTTTTCAAGATGCCAAGGTCATGTCAATGCCGTGGTACCATATTAGAAAAGTCTTTTCAAAACCCTTGCTAAAATGAAATGCAGCTCCAGAATATCTTGAGGAAATCAAACTAGAAATATTCTGCTGTTGTCACTATATATTAATATTTATCATGCATCCCCAAATGGACAGAGATTATATGCATGTCACAGACCTACCCTCAGGAGCCATATGCTATGATTCATCAATCTATTATTACAATCCATCTTCCCCACAGCTGCCAACTTGATCTTCCTGAAGTAGTGCAGGTCTGTCCAGGTCACTCCCCTCTTCTAGAAGCTCCAGTGGCTCCCTCTTGCCTCCAGGATAAAATGGAAACTCCTCTGTTTGGCATTTAGAGGCCTTCACTGTCTCACCCCAATGCCCTTTCCAGGCTTATTACATGTAACTCTTTTTCACGAACATTCATTGCAGCCAAATTTGGCTCTTTCCCCTACCTGACACTCCATCTTCTTTTTCTAGGACCATGCATAGATTGTCCTCCATGACACTAAGGCATTCCTTATTCCCCTCCACCCTTTAGAATCCCTAGATTCTTTCCAGGCTCAGCTCACATTATGTAATAATCAGCATCACCATAGGGTCATAGATTTAGTGCTTGAAGGGACCTTAGAGTTCATCCCCTTCATCCCCCTCATTGTGCAGAGGAGGAGAATGAGCCATTCATTTTTTCATTCATCACTTCATTAATTCATTAATGAAAGAATGAATCACTCATATTGCTCCTCTGTAAAATGAGGGGGATGGAGGAAATGAGCTCTAAGGTGCCCTCCAGAACTAAATCGATGATCCTATGGTGAGGCTGAGTATTCCGTAAAACAATAATAATTCAAATTTATATTATAATGCTTTCCTCATGTGATATAATGGAAAGAACTCAGTATTTAGAGTCAAAAACTGGGTTGAAATCCAGTCTCTGACACTACTAGCATAACATTGGACAAGTCTCTCAACTTTTTTAGACCTCAGTTTCCTTACCTTTAAAATCAAAGAGTTGGGATGGAGGAAGTCTCATCCAGTCCTTTATGATGGTCATCTGATGACAACCCCATTAGCTAGGCAGCTCACTAGCTATTCTTGGAGTACTTATTGTATACCAAGATCTATACTCAGCACTTCAGGAGTTACAACAATGATGACGTCAAAGACACAAGCCCTGCCCTTACAGATCTCAGAGCTAAAAAGACAAAACACACTCATGAACAGACAGGAAACAAGACAAGACAGTAGAGAGAGTTCAATTTTAAAGAACATCAGACAAACTATAAATTTGATAGAAATTCAAGGGAGAGGGAGGCTGGGGATGGGGGAAGAAATTAGGGAAGGATTTATGTAAGAGATGGGATTTCATCTAGGTCTTGAATGTATCTGGTTAGACTGCAGAATTATAGAATCACAGAATTTCAGAGGTGGGAAGGATCTCTGTCAAACCCATACTGAAAAGGAATACTTAGTATAACATACCCAACTGGTGGGTATCCAGCCTTTGCTTGAAGACATCTAAGGGGGAAATGGCCATTACCACCTAAGGGCTGTCCATTCCTCTTATGGAGATCTTGAATTATTCCTTGCATCAATCCTAAATCTGTCATTTTGAAATTCCTCCCCATTTTTTCCTAATTCTTCTTTCTGTGACTAACAACAGGAGCAAAAACACAGAAGTGAAGAGGAAGTTGTTGCCTTCTGGAGATAGTGAGCATACTTGCCCGATAACTACCCGGAGTGAACATTTAGGGGGTAGCGGGGAATAACAGACAAAAACAGGAAATGAGAATAGAAGGATAATGGAGTTTTAAAAGGCATTTGGGAGCTGGGAAACAATTTGTAATTATGCAAATAAAGTGTCTATGATGCCCATACCCTTTGAACCAGGAATTCTGCTGCTAGACCTATAGTTAGGTCTTAATTAGGGTGAACAATGAATCCCATGAAAGGGTCACATGTGTTCAAATTTATATTATTCAAAGTGATAATTATGCAAGATATAGTCATTGGTTCTAGCACAATGGAAATATGCAATGCAAATGTGAATAATGCAGCCATCTCATAAGGTTCCTTATTCACATTAATCAGGACCTAGCTGTACCTCTAGGAGACCACTGATAAAATGAAAAGCCCTACACGTAACAAAATATTTATAGTGGCACTTTTAATGGTTGCAAAAAACTAGAAACAAAGGATGCCCTTTGAGAGAAGAGTGGCTAAACAGACTGTGAAACATGAATGTAATGGAATATGACCCATGCTATAGGAAATTACGAATATAGTGAATGCAGAGAAACAGGGAAAGACATGAACTTATGCAGAGTGAAGTCAGCAGAGCGAAGAAGACAATATATACGATGACTATGACAATAAGGAAAGAACAGCAAACACAAAAACAATGGAAAATGATTGTCGTCCAATTCCAAAGAACAAGTTAGGCCCGGAAGAAGAGATCAGAGAAAATGACTTCCTTCAACTCCTGCAAACAGGTGGGGCATCCACAAGTGAGGAACACTGCATATATTTGTTTTCTCCCATTATTTTTTTTTTTGGAGGAGGGAAGGTAAGGCCATTGGGGTTAAGTGACTTGCCCAAGGTCACATGGCTAGTTTTAAATTATTTTACTGGTTTCTTTTTCTCTTCTTCTTCTTTCTTTTCCAAAAATGTTTCATTACATGGGATGGTTCTCTGGGAGGGGTAATGGTGACATGTATAAGGTGGAATTTTGCTGATATAAAAACAAAAGATAGAAACAGAAATTTATTTTTTGAAAGAGTCATTCAGGAGGCCTTATACCAAAGAATAGGCAATATGGAGTCAATAAATATGTTTGAATGGATCCATGGCACAATAAAAGAAAGAAGATGGACCAGGTCTTAATGAATTTGAGGGAGAGGAGAGATGAGTCAGAGATTCTAGTTTGGTGTTATTTTGGTAATCCAGATGTGAGGTGCTTAAGGTTCAGATCAAGATGGTAGTAATGGAAATGGAAATGAAGAGGAGAATATCATTAAGAAAAACTAGACAAAATTTGGTAACTGACCTGGATCTGAGGGTTTGAAGGAGCCACAAGAATCACAGACAAATCCCTGGTTTGGGACCTAGATGACTCACAAATTATGGCATCAGTAAAGGAGCAAAGGAACCTGCTTTTCTTTTTTTATATATTTATTTTTGAGGGAGGGAAGGCAATTGGGGTTAAATGACTTGCCCAAGGTCACATGGCTAGTTAAGTGTCAAGTACCTGAGGCTAGGTTTGAACTCATGTCCTTCTGACTTCAGGGCTGGTGCTCTATTCACTGTGCCACCTAGCTGCCCCAGAACCTGTTTTTCAAGAGGATGATGATGAATGATTTGGGGATAGATTAAGTTTCAGTACTATATAAGTAAAAGAACATTGATTTCGGTTCAGAAGATCTCAGTTTGAATCCTGGCTCTGTCACCTACCATCTGTGTGATCTTAAATAAGTCACTTAACATCACTAAATCTCCATTTCTTGATCTCTAAAAATGAAGGAATTGAACTATACAGCTGTTGAGGTCCTACCAGCTCCAGATCCAGCTTCCAAGTTATTTAAGCTTAGGAGGTTTTTTCTTCCTCTATAAAATGAGACGGTTGGACTTGATAACTTCTGAGTTCCTTCCAGCTCTAAATCTTTGATCTTATGTGTGACCTTAGACATGTCACATCACCTGCTTGGGCCTCAGTTTCCACCTCTGTAAAATGAGAGGGTAAGACTAAAAAATCTTCCTGAGATCTCTTCTAGCTGTAAATCTTTGTTCTTACTGCAACCTCGGATGAGTTTCTGGACCTCAGTTTTCTAATTTGTCAAGTGAGGCAGTTGAACTTCATGACTTCTAAAATCCCTTCTGGTTTTAAATCTACAATCTTATTTTCTTAAGACCCACCTCTGATATTTACTGGGCATATGACCATTGGTAATTCACTTCACATGTCTGGTTTTCAATTTACTCATCTGTAAAATGGGAATGATAACCCTTGCACGACCTACTTTATAGAATTTTCCAAGGAAATTTCTTTGCAAACCTAAAAGTGCAAACAAAAACCCCAAAGAAACAACAATAATATTTAATAACCCAAATCCTGAGCTGTGAAAAACAGCAGAACCCAAGAACTGAAAGGGGACCCTTGATCATGCCCACATCCCTATTTCACCTATTGCAAGGATGGAAAGCAGTGCGTCCTCAGGATGAATTTCTACTGGCCCCAAATTACATGCCAGGAGCCATTGCTAGCACTGACAAATCTCGTAATTAGAAGATGGGATGCTCTGTCAATTACAGAAACAGATTGAGGCACTCTCTTCAAAGATAAAGCCATTGGAAAGCGCATAGCAGTTTAGTAGCGGAAAAGGCAATTAGCCAATATCACCCTGAGCCTCTTCCTTGGCCTGAATGAATATACAAACTCAACAATCACTCCACTACAGGGTTGTTTCACCATGTCTCCGAGAGCTCAGGTAATGAATTTTTACTGCCTATAATTAGAGCAGGAGGCCTCCAAGGCTAATGCCCCTGGGGCAGAAAGGAAAGGAATCACTAGAACCATGGTGGCTTAGTGGCCCTTTCCAGGAGCCCTTCCCTATCCCAGGACAAAGTCTGGGAGGTCACTTTTACCAAGTGTACACAGAGAGATATTTGCCCCATGTTTTCTTCAGACACAGATATTAGCACTGTTCTGCTTGGTCCCATAAGGCAGTACTGGGATCAACGAGGGAGAGTTGCAGAGAATTTGATTTTAGTTCAGTATGAGGAAAAACCTTCTAACAATTAAGGTTGGCCCAAAGAGGAACGGGCTATCAGAAAAGACAATAGGTTCCCCATCTCAGAAGAGCTCTAAGCTGAAGCTACAAGGCCATTTTGTACAGGGGATATGTCTGCAAAGGTTGGACCGGACAAATAGTCTCCGAGGGCCTGTCCATCTCTGAGAATCTGGCATTTTATGAACTAAAAATACAAAGTAAGTAGAGGAGAATCACATACAGATATGCTAATTTGCTCTGATCAGGAAACAGCTGTCAGAAAGTACCAGACAGCCAAGAGTATTTGGTTCTTTTTTTTTGCCTTGCATTTTTTTGTATCTCATGTAACACATCTACACTTGAGTGCTATGAAATATCTTCTGCTGATAGCTGCAGGATGCTTTGTTATTAAAAACCCTTTCCATCTCTTGCATGGCTGTCAAACTCAGCACAGAAGAGTTTCCCTAGAAGATGCTTATTAACAACAGGTCTGAAACTTGTTATCCAACAAAAAAAATACCCTGGATTGTAGGGGGCTTTTCCTCCTGGGGAAAATGCGAACTTTTACCAAGAAACTACTATTTCTTTTTGCAACATTTGTAAGGCTAGAGATCCAGTATATGAATCATTGGTTTTCAACAGTACATAAACATTTTCTTTCCTTCCTTTAAATTGGACTTTATGTTATTGTAAAAAGGCACTGATTTTGTTGTTAAAAGAGAAAACAGGGTGCAGCCTTGAGGCCACATGTGGTCTCCTAGGTCTTTGGGCGCGGCCTTTTGACTGAGTCCAAGCTTTACAAAACAAATCCTTTTATTAAGGGCATTTTTTCTGTGAAGTTTGGATTTGGTCAAAGGGCCACACTTGAGGACCTAGAGGATCATGAGATAGACTTTTAAATACTTGAAGACACCCCCATGGCCCCCCTGAACCCTTTTTTCTCCAGGCTAATAGAGTCTTTCCACCAGTTCTCATATATAATGAATCTGATGCCCTTTACCACCCTGGTTGCCCTCCTCTAGATTCTCTCCAATTTATCTTCCTAAGGCACATATCTGTCCTTGACATTCCTGCTCTCAAAAGTCTTCAGTAGCTCCCTATTGCCTTTGAGGTAAAACAAAAATAACACTCTTCAGGCTAGTATTCAAGATGTTTCACAGTCTGGTTCCAAGTTACCTTTCTAGTCTTACTTTATATATCTTCCTTTCATATGCTCAGATCTCTCAAGGCCCAAATAGACTCTTAGCTCTTCCCTGAACTTGACATATCATTTCCTTCCTCTCTTCATTCTCACAAGGCAAACTAGGCCATCTTTCATCTCCTTTCTTACCTAGCCTTTAATCACTGAATGGATGTTGCTTCAGACAAACCAAGACCTTGGAAAGACTTTAGCTTATAAAGGCAAAGGTCCTGCATTGCATCTGGGGCCATCACTCATCACCCTGACCTATGACTTGCATTTCACTCTAATGACCCTGAAGGAGAGCGTGAGGCTGATGACTTTGCACAGCCTTGCCTCACTTAGATCCAATTCACTTGCAAGTCAAGATGTCACCTTGCTGACACCAGAACCAAGGACAAAGGACAACAGTGCACACACAAGCCATAAGCCATCCCTCAAATGCTCCATCCCCTTCCTCAATTCATCCTTCCCTGTCTTCTACCTTCCTTCAAGTTTCAGCTCAGGTCATTCTTCTCTTCCAAAATATTTTCGGACCACTATTTCTTAGTGTTTACCTCCCCAGGCCTGAAACATTTCCTATGGCCTTTCATTATCTCTCTCTCTTTGATAAATCAGCAAACATTTATTAGGAGCCTGCTCAGTACCAAGTACTGGCCAAAAAAGTCACTTTCCCCTTTCTAACCCTGTACCTTGTAGTATACTTATGTCCCTATCCCTTTGGCTGAATATCAATTCCTGAAGGACATAGACTGTTTCAAAGATTGGAGATCATAGATTTAAAGCTAAAAGGGATTTCAGATTCCAACTCCCTCATTTTACTGGGAAAACTGAGGCCCAGAAAAGTTAAGTGATTTGCCCAAGGTCACGCGAGTAGAAAGTAGCACTGCCTGGATTTGAATCCAAGTCCTCTGTCTCCAAAGTTTGTGCTCATTCTTTCCAGTGTACCATACTGCCTCTCATTTTTGTATTTGTGTCCCCAATGGCTAGCACAGTGCCTGGCACACAGTAGGAGCTTAATCAGTGTTTATTTAATTAGAAGGAGAAAGGTATTGGAGACTGAAGCAGCTAGGTGGCATAATGAATAAAGGACTGCATTTGGGGTCAAGAAGACATGAGATCAAGCCCTCAAACACTTCCTAGTTGAATGACCTTGGTCAACAAACTTCTCCCTGGGTCTCAGTTTCCTCTTCTATAAATGAAGGGAGTTGGACTTGTTAGCCTCAAAGGCTTCTTCTACCTCTAAATCTTTCTATTATCCTCTGAGCCCATAGAAGACCCCAGTGTAGCCCCAGTGTGTTTGAGGCACATTGTGTCCCAATGGTAGTATTCTCTGGTAGCTACAATAGCCCTGTGGCCACACTCTTCTCAAATCAGAACCTCAGTCTCAATTAGTATCCTTTCCCATCACCCCTTGTTTCTCCAAAGCAAGTGGTAAAGGGAAGCCAAAAACTGCCTCTCTGCAGATCTAGGTTTCCATCTCTTTAAAATAAGAGAGTTGCAATGGTTGGTCACTAAGGATCTTTCTCACTTTCCAATCCTCCCAAGTCCTATGAATTCAACTCCACAAATCTAGATAAACAATAGGTTAATCTGTAGACCACCATGTAAATTCATCTTGTCCAGAAAACAAACGATTCTGCTCTGTGCCTTCATTGCTTTCCTCTCTTCCCCAAGCCCTTGGCCTCCCCTCCCAGGCCCACCTGATGAGCCTGTTAGAAAGAAGTCAGTCTCCAGTGAGCCAATGAGCCTTTGGTCTGGCTGCCTTTGCTGGGTGGAATTGAGGGTAAGGGGAGGTATTTCGAATGATGTGTGAGAACAAAGTGAAGCTGCTTATTTTGGAGAAAACGTTTTCCTTCTCCTTGGCTCCCTTCTCCCTTCTCTCTCTTTCTCTCTGTCTCTGTCTCTCTGTCTCTGTCTCTGTCTCTCTGTCTCTCTCTGTCTCCCTCTGTCTCTGTCTCTGTCTCTGTCTCTGTCTCTCTCTCTCTCTCTCTTTCTCTCTGTCTCCCCTGATTCTCCAGCTTCCCGAGTCCCCTTGCGTCTAGGAAACCTGATTGTTCCTTTGCAAGCTGTTTAGTTAGGGACATGAAGTGTTTTTTGTGTGTTGGGGGAAAAAATTAACCAAAAACCCAATCATTCCTGAAAGCATTAAGACATTAGGCCTTTGATGTGGACCCACATCTAATTATATTTCACTTCAAAGCAGAGTGACAGAGTAAACTGCATCTTACATGATGCCCAAGTGGAAAAGGGATTGAGAAAATTCATTTCAGGGTGATGTACATAGTCACCATTCCACTGAATTTTAAATAGTGCAGATGTAAAGGGAAGAACCAAATAAAGATCCATTTTCTTGGCAGTCATGGTGCTGTTTAAAAGTAAAGAATGATTTAAAATGTAATTGGTCAAAACAAACCTGTTACATATTTATAATGGGCTTGTTTCAGAAGACCATGGGATTTTCAAGGTGAATGCCCTTATCTGAAAGAAGAAGAAACACAGACCCGTGGAGGGAAAATGACTGGCCCAAGGTTACACAAATAATATGTTGCAGAGTAAGGATTTGAACTCAAGTCCCCTGACTTGAAATCCACTGTCCTTTTCATCACCCTTATGAAATATAACATGCACCAATGAGGTTAACCTGTTTTATAGCTTGTTTGTACATGGTTGTTTACAAATTATCTCACTGCAAATCCCCAGAGAGCAGGAATGACTTTTTTTTGCCTTTTTTTTTGGAGGGCAATTGGGGTTAAGTGACTTGCCCAAGGTCACACGGCTAGTTTTTGTGTTAAGTGTCTCAGGCTGGATTTGAACTCAGGTCCTCCTGACTCCAGGGCCGGTGCTCTGTTCACTGTGCCACCTACCCACTCCCAGGGATGACTTTTTGCTATTCTTTGTAACCCCTTCACTTAGCACATTATCTGGTCCATAGTAGGTGCTTTATAAAGGCTTGGTAACTGACTGTTGCTTGCATGATTTTAATGGATTAGAGTAAATGGATCAAAATGCTTTCTTTCATAATTACCTCAGTTATCTTTGCAGTATCATAAAAGAATATTTTGTGTGGGCTGACTAGAGAGCATCACACTGGACTAGATGCTATGTTTTCATTGTTATTATCTATATTTTATGGATTGCAGATCATAAAACAATGCCAGGACTAACTGAGAGATCATCTCATTTGACTTCTTTGAATTACAACTTGAGGCAGCTAGGTAGTACAATGGATAGAGCTCTGGACCTAGAGTCAGGAGACCTTAGTTCAAATCCAGCCTTAGATACTTGGCTGGTGTGACCCTAGGCAAGTCACTTAATCTGTCCGCCTCAGTTTCTTTAGTGGCAAAATGGAGATAATAACAGCATCTACCTCCCAGGGTTGTTGTGAGGATCAAATGAGATTATATTTGTAAAGTACTTTGTACACATCAAAACACTGCATAAATGGTAGCTATTAATGATTGTTAATATTTTATATAACAACATATTTTATATAATCCTGTCATATATTAGCAATAATAACAAATCAAAATGAAGACTCAGAAATATGAGGTGGCTTATCGAAGGTCACATTAGCGCAAGGATCACAGAATGTCAGGATGTCACCCAATGCCCAAACCTCCTCTAAAGATCCCCCATGCCATCTCACTTCACTCTGGGAAGCTTGACTTTGCTTCTCTGTAATGTTTGCCCATTAGTCTTTATCCTGCCCTTTCAGGTCAAGTCAAGTCCATAAGCATTTATTAAGCACTTTCTCTATGCCAGGCACTGTTCTAAGTGCTGAGGATACAAAAAAAGGGCCAAGCAAAACAAAACTAATCCCTCTTTTTTATGACAGGCCTTTAAATATGCGAAAACACCTATTATACCCCCTCCCCCACCATGCACACTAACTGGCTAAACAACTCTCAGTTCCTTTAACCAGAACTCAGATGGCACAATCTATTTCCTGGTGCAGAGTAGATGTTTAATCAATGCTTGTTGATTGAATGATGATTGATGCTTTGAAGCCTTTGGCCAATCTGGTTGCCCTCTTCAGTATGCTTTCCAACTTCTCAAAGCTCTTCCTCAAAAAGGAGCACCAGAACCAAGTATCACACCCCATCCTCTAGATGTGATCTTACCTGGTCAGAGTGCACGGGGCCTAGCATCTCCCTCTTTCAGGACACTGTGTCCTGAATGTTGCCCAACATCACATTAGCTTTGGAGGTTGCCAAATCACACTGTTGGCTCATGGAGTTCATAATTTACTAAAAACTTTTCACCAACTGCCCCTAGATTTTTTCCCCAAAATTTAAGTAATTCACACCATCTTAAAGTTTATAGAATATGGCTCCCCTCTCCCAATGTGTTATTTTTTTCAAACTCAGAAGCTATCTAGTCCTGTATTTTTGCTCCACTGTTCTCCATGGTCTTTCAAAGATCGCCACCAATAAGTCAACAACCACAGGCACCCTTCAGAACCCTGAGATACAGTTTATCTGAGTCTCATTCTCTCCTCACTTTTCAACTCCCAATTCATCATTTTGGCCCCTTCCCTTGCAGCCCAAAAAGCATTCTCCTGGGCAGATACAACACACAAACGGTTCTGGCTTCTCTTTCCAGTCAGTTATTGGTCTGGATGGGGATTCCCTCCCCAGAAGCAGAATGCAACCCCTCCCCCTCTCACATGAACACACTGTGTCTAGTAGTGTAACTTGGTGCCTTCTCTACAACTCCTAGTTGTTACTCAGAGTGTCTTGAGAGGCCAAGTGATCTGCCAAGAATGCCACAGCCAGTATAATGTCAGAGTTGGCACCCGGAGCCATTCTCCCAAACTTCAGAGCTAGTTCTCTCAACATCATACCACACAACTTCAGTTTAGAGAGATCAAAGAATTAACTCTTTTTTGTTGTCTTCAGGATACTTTATGAGATTCAACTCATCTGGGATCACAGCACACTTGATGCTATTTGTTTAGCATCCTGGAATGCCTTTGTGTTCTTCTCCATCACCTGCCTTTCTTTCCATCTTCTATACATTATCCTGAAAATCTTCATTGGTTGCTTAACTGCCAGGACCTCCAACCCTAGTCCTCCATTTCCAGATGCAATGCTTTTTCTACTCTGCTCTACTAAGTGCCTTACTCAGAGTCAGAGAGCAATCCATGATTGCTCTGCTACCCAAAGGTTAGCAGATTAGTCAAAAGATCACGCCATACCTGCAGCAGCTTCCAATGACATGCAAACCAGAAAAATCTGGCTTTTCGGCTCTTCCTAGAAGAAATTAACTTCAATCAGACCAGGAGAAAAGGGCAATGTTGATCCTTCTTTGGGGCATAATCCAAGGTAAGAAATCAGAAAGAGAGAGGGTGTCACATGCTTGGACCTCAGCACTGGAAGACAGTAAGGAAGAATAGGGGGCAAAACTACCATAGACCTTGCTTTTCCACTGCAGAAGGACATGAAATAGTCTTTCTCATAAAAGCCCCATGCATGGCCTCAGTCAAAGCCTACCAGCCAACATCAGTCACTTAGCTTACCTCCATTCATCACTCATCTTGGAAATGCACTGAAAACGTTAGATATGATTCTGACATGAATTGTGCTACTTCTCCTGGGACACTGGCAGATGATTTATGCACTAAAACTGACAGTGACACAGAGTCAGGGTTTCCAATCTGCAAGCAGCCTCCTTCCATCTTTACAACCTTGCTCAGTCCTACTAGCCCTGGAGAAATAGCATGGAAATTTTGACCTCTTTTTTTTGAAAGGAGAAAAGAAGATCATAATCAGGCAATTCTAAAGAAATGCTGACAAACTATGCTGTCAGGTAGCCACCCCCAAGGAGAAGGGGTAGGAAATGAGCTATAGGCTGGATCACCATAACCTCGAAGGACCTGGTAGAAAATACTTTTAATACTTTAGAAAATACTTTGAATACTTTGGCAGCGATGGCATTGGTTTGTTTACAGTGCTGACTGGTTTGACCGACAATATTTCAGCACCTAGTTGATATGGTCACAATCTGTACCAATAATGAATTCTATGAAGTGGCCATATATATATCACATATATGTGTATATATATATATGGATTTGCACTATTCAAAGTTATAATCATGTAAAATATGCTTCAGCCTAATGGAAATTTGTGGTGGAAGTTTGAATAGTACTATCGCTTCATAGGATGAGTTATCAGTGCTAATTGAGACCTGGTTGTAATTCAGGTCTTGTCATGTATACTCTGTACCTGGGTTTGGCAGAAGGGGTGAGAGGGCATGGGGAATATAAGAGAAATATAAGAAAAATATGGAACACAGTCTCTTGTCCTCATGTCACTCATTGGAAGGTTGTAATGTGTTTAATTAGGCAAATCCCAAGTCAGTGGAAGGGAGTGACATACTTTGGGCAGAGGAACATGGGTTTAGACTTGGATGGGACCATGAAAGTTAAATATATGAGGAAATGGAGACTCGGAAAGATGAAGGGACCTGTCTAAGGTCACAAAGGTAGTAAGTAGCAGAGTCAGGATTCAAAATTAGAATATCCGACTCTAAATCCAGTACTATTTCTGCTATTCCAGAGCAACCCTTTAGCTAACTGTTGTTGTTCAGTCATTTCAGCTGGGTCTGACTCTTTGTGATCCCATTGGGGATTTTGGGGGCAGATATACTGGAGTGGTTTGTCATTTCCTTCTCCAGCTCATTTTACAGATGAGGAAACTGTATCAGCAATGCAGTATTCACAATGCCTACAGTAACTATAAATATGCTGATATGGTTATTAATCATGAAATGTAACAGGCTCTCTACATAAGAGATATAGCTAGAGCACTCATTTAAATACCAGAAAACTGAGTCCCAAAACCAGAAAGTCAAAGCCAACACAGTAGTTATGA
>CM053582.1:20728201-20764664 GCA_028627135.1 Pseudochirops cupreus
AGTTAAAGTAGTAAACACCCACATTCTCAAGCCTTCAAAATGGGACAGGCTACCTCAGGCAAAGATCCTCCTCTCCTCACGCATGCAACTGCTCAGCGTCCAGGCAGCTTGGTCCCAGCAGCTCTGGCCCCTGGCAGTTCTTGTCCCAGGCAGTCCTCAGCAGGAGTCCTCAGCAGAGATTCTGGCTGGCTCAAAGCAAAAGGAGTTCGCAACCGCAGCCGCTGCCTCTGCCGCTGCCTCTACCGCTGCTTCCAGTCAGCACCGCACGGAGACTCGCTTGGTTCCAGCGTTCTCTTGCTCCACCCCTTCCTGCTACGTCAGCAGGTTCAAGGGGCGTGGAAGGTCTTCAAATCCCAGTATCGTTACAGAAACTGAGGCAAATAGGGTTATGTGACTTGCCTAAGGTCACACAGCTGGTAAGTATCTAAGGTCATATCTGAACTCAGGTCTTCTTGATTCTATCTACTGTTCGTTCTATCCTCCATGCCACCTAGTTGCTCCTATAGGATGATACAAAGCAATAACAAATCAAGTACTATGTGTTAGATATGGATGGGACTTCAGATTTCATAAGTATAGGAAACTCTCTCTACAAAAAGAAGGCAGTCTCTTCTCTTCAGTTTCTAGTCTTAGTTGTCCAGAGTACTGGGAAATTGTGCCCTGCAAAAAGTCAGGTGGCCAGCATGTGTCAGAGACAGGACTCCAATTCAAGTCTTCCAAAAGCAAACTACCCTAAGCATCTCATCAGCATCGAGGAGAAGCAATTTGAGAAGTCTGATAGGGTTTGTTTGTTTGTTTTATTTCCAGTGGACCAAATTTTCCATCCTTGGCAACTTTCCTTAACAAACAGTTCACATAACAATGGAAAATGGAAAATAAAACAGACCGACGCTTATCCTTGGAGCAGGGGACCAAGAAACTGATCGAAACAATTAGATGAGAAATTTACTAGGGCTAGAACTCTGGCTGTGTCTGAAAGGTGTCAAACATCTGGATGAAGGATAAGACAAAAAAAATCAATTGTATCCAGCCAAACAGCTGGTTGGCAGCACATACTCTAGAGACATCTTGGTCCTCTAATTAATCATGTGGTCATTTTGCCAGACTTTAGCCATGACACACATATGTACATACGTCTGGTCCTATGGATGGGCAAAGTACACAGTGTCTCCAGTCTTAATGCAGTTCTAAAGCTTAAATACCTTAAAATTGCTCTAAGATTTTTGTGACACCCTGTATGGGACTCCCTTTTTGATGTGGTTAGAGAAGTATCAACAAGATCTTATGATCCAAAACACTGCCACCTCTCCCCCCAGGTGACTGCCCAGGTGACTGAAATTCTCACCATTTTAGTCACCTCTCAGTACTGAGGCATGTGGCTCTGGAAGACCTCTGATAAAAATGTGTGAGCCCTAGAAAAACTTAGTATTCTTTATCACATTAACATCATATGGTTGGACTGGCAGGCAGGAAAAATTCACATCAAACCCTTCCTCTGACACTAGTGTTGGAATTATGAGCAAATCAACTCATTTCTTAGAGACTCAGTTTCTTCATCTGTACAATAGGAATAATACCTATAGAAGCCTCTTCATAAGTTTGTTGCAAGGATCAGAGGAGGTCATCTAAGTAATCACTTTGAAACCTTAAGTAAATCTATAGGAATGACATTTATTTCTATAATTATCATCATTATTATTAGGTTTCCATTTTATCATCTGTTGTACTAGAAAAAAGCAATATCATATAGGACAGCTAGCTGGCACTGCAGCAGATAGACCACAGGCCTAGAGTCAGGAAGACCTGAGTTCAAATATGGTCCCACTTACTCACTATGTGACCCTGGGCAAGGCACTTCACCTTGTTGCCTCAGTTTCCTCATCTGAAAATGAACTGGAGAAGGAAATGGCCAAATACTCCAGTATCTCTGCCAAGAAAACCCCAGATGGGGTCATGGAGAGTCGGACATGATGGGAAATGACCAATCAAAAATCAAAATGAGGGAATAGGACACAGAAAGAAAATAGCTAGCTATTATATAGCATTTTAAGGATTATAAAGCACTTTATATATGTTATCTCATTTGAGTATCACAACAACTCTGTATGATAAGTGCTATTATTATCTCCATTTTACAGATGAGGGAACTGAGGCACTGAAAAGTGTTTGTGACATGGGTAACAGCTAGTAAATGTCTGAGGCGGCATTTGAATTCAGGTCTCCTTGATTCCAAGTCCAGCACTCCATCCTCTATGCCACTTAACTGCTTCAGACATGTATTGGTAGACTGAGCTGTAGGGTTGTTGCAGCGAGGAAACCCTGAATGGACACATTAGTGAGAGAAGGGGAGAACAGGCTCCCCAAATGGGTGCCTCCAAAGACAACAGCGATCTAATCCATGATTTGGCTTTGGTCCAATACTGCACACACAACAGACTCACAGAGGCCAAAAACTCTATTAACATTTCCATTCCCTTGGCGTGCTAAGATGCTGTGCTGAAATTGGCTCAATTCCACCACTGGGTTCCTGGTTCTACATGGTCTCAGTGGAACAAGCTACAATGGAAACCAGAGGCAAAAGAATGTATTGGAGTCTAACATAATTTGGTTAGCTTTTCCATCTTCTCTAGCGTCTAAGTTTTCAACAGTGACTTGTGGACTGATTCACTTACAGATTTCCTTTCCTATGAATTAACCAGATCTACTCAACTATGCTCCTCACACATTCAGATCTCCCACCGGGATATATTCACATCCCCCTACCTCAATCACCTAAGGCCCATGCTGGGGTTAAGACTTAGGTGGGGGATGAGGTGAAGGGGAAGGTGAGGTAAGAGACCTCACAGATGGGACATCAGGACCTATCTATCCCCCTATGGACTTCTTTTCTCACTTAATTGCTGGTTCCCAGATGTTTCATCCTGCCTCCTCCCCCTCCCTTCCCATTAGTTCCTGGCTGTCCAAATACTTCTTAGAATGGAAACTCATTTCTATTGTTAGATGCAAATCTGAAAAAGAACATGCCTAATAGACATTTTTAATTGTAGATGCCTCAATTTATTAGCCTGACCAGTTGGTTTGGAGCCTCTCCTTCCTAATAAGACTGCCAAAGAGCTCCCTTCC
Source organism: Pseudochirops cupreus (assembly GCA_028627135.1). Taxonomy (NCBI): domain Eukaryota; kingdom Metazoa; phylum Chordata; class Mammalia; order Diprotodontia; family Pseudocheiridae; genus Pseudochirops; species Pseudochirops cupreus. Next base: position 20,731,325 of record CM053582.1, read on the forward strand.
CTGCTCACCTCCTCCCCCATACCCCTATGTTTAATCTTGGCTGCTTTTGTTAGCATAAGTCATTTCATTTTCCTTCTGCCTTTATCTCCATCCCTGAAATCCTTAACTGATGCAGCATGCTCTTATTTGGTGCCTTTCCCTTTTTTTTCCCCTTTCTAGAACAGATTTTTCTCTACCTGGAGATCTTTGAGCAGTCCTTTGGGAAAGCTATACTGAATTCTTCTTGCTCTTTACCATTCCTCTGAAAAAGAAAAATACAATCCGTTGTGCTTTAATTATAATTTCCCTTAGGATATGCTATTCTTCCATAGTCAGGACGTTTAACATGTCTTCCTAGCAAAACAGGCTCACTAGATTTCTCTTACTTACTCCAATTCTTAAAACAAATGTATTCCTTGTTCTGAAATCTAAAGTCTGATTTCTAGCCCAATTTAAGGGGCCCTGGTCATTGTTTCCCTGCTACCTTATTTTTCCACATTTTCAAGTGATGTGCCAGGTTCAAATTGTTTTTCTCTACACTTGAGAATTAGGCTGTGATCAAGAAATTGGGTGTTGAGATACAGTCAAACCTCATGAATTCAAGATTAATTGGGAGGAGGCCAGTATAATATAGATTAGTGAAGTAGAAAGAGCACTGCCCTGGAAGGCATGAGACTTGGGCTCCAGTCCTAGGCCTATCATTAAGTCCTTGTGTGATCTTAGATGAGTCACTGCCTCTCTCAGGGATTCAATTTCCTTATCTGTAAAATGAAAGGCTTAGACTAAATGCTGTTCCAAGTTCTAGGGTTCCCCCCAGTTCACACATTTTATGCCCTAATTTCGCAGGTACCTTCCAATTCAAAATCTATTCTACATTCTGTCATTGAAGGCCCCTTCCAGCACTGATACTCTATGGTCCTATGATCACATATTTATTTTTAAAATTCAAATAATAATTTATCTAAGTTTTTTTAAGTCCTCAAGGCAAGCTTTAATAGACAGAATGAGAACAGTGTGTTAACTGTACATATGAATGGGTGATTCAAAAGTGCTAAAAAAAAAAATATGTTCTCTCTAATACATCTTCCAATTACGGTTGTACCATTTTTTCCCCTTTAGGGCAAAGGTCACCTTGTACTTGCCTTCCTCTAGATTATCAGAAATTCAAAATATGGAGCCCAGATTAGTGATCCATTTCTATATTCAATCAGGGTTGTGACGGCACATGTCCATGCCCAAAGCCTCACCCAATCCACTGTGATACGACATAGGAAGACAATTATTGTGCCCCTTGGTTAGTGGTTTCAGCTACTAAGGTTTGGATCAGCTGTGAAAAAAGGAACAATGGTAGGGTCTTGAGTTTAGCAATCTATGAAAGAAGGCATTGCACACTGAGCAAAGGCACTGCCCTCTGTGCTCGGGAAGCATTTGGTCTGTGGGCTTATGGCATACACTCAGGAACTGGAAAGGACCTAAGATGTCACTACACCCTTAATTTTCCATAGGGGGCAGTTTAGGCCAAGAGAGAAGAAATGACTTACCAAAGGTCACACGGTTGAAGGAAGGAAGAGAGAAAGAGAGGGACTACCCAAATGAATTGACCCTTCTTTCAGGCTGTTATAGTCTTCCATTCAGCAATAACCTCAGCAACAATTAGCTTTGGGGTCATTTTGCTATTCTGAGGGAAGCTTACATGCTTCTACAACGATAGCCCCCCCCAGATTGAGATAATTAGAAACAGAATCTCACTTTGAATCCATGTCACCTGGGCTCAGTGAGCACTGGCTTTCTCATTTGCTCAGCTAATTCAAGGCTTACTCTCTGGCTGAAACTACAAACCAAGGGCCCAGGCCATTTCCAGAGGAAGAATAATGTTAGCCAATATTTACTCAGTATTTTAAGTTTATAAAGCACTTCACATACATTCTATCATTCATCTTGTAACAATCCTGTGACGTAGCTACTTCAGGTATTCTTCTCTTCATTTTACAGATGAAAAAATCAAGGTCTCTGGGGGCCGAGTGACTTGAACATGGTCACACAGCAGGGAAGTGTCAGAAGCAGGATTTGAATCCAGATTGTCCTGACTCCAAATTCAACACTCTAGCTACTCGGTACCATAGCACACACATAGCATGAAATCATGGATGAATTAGGAACTTTGAAGACATTTCATATTTCAGATACAAAGATGCTGCCCTTGCATTACAGTCAGTAAGAAGAGAGCTTTGAATCGTTCCTTCGGTAGTGGTTATGGGACTGCACTGAGTCAGCCACCTTTTCACCCTCCAAATGACTAAGAGTACACATTCATCACCTGCTTGGCCAGGGTTTGGGGTTGAATCTGTGCCTGCAAGACAATAAGAAGAGCAAACTGGCTTTTGTAAATATAGAACCTACAGGGTGGTGGCCATGGCATTTATCTGGGTGAATGGCCATAGAGTACTGGCAAGAACATTGGAGCTGATGTCAAAAGACTGTGTCAAAGGACACTGTTACTTATTACCACAAACCTGTGTGACCTTGACCAAGTCACATGCCTCCTCTGGCCTCAGTTTCCTTTTCTGTAAAGGGGGGGGGGGGGGCAAAGTGGACAAGATGATCTTGAACATACCTTCTAGTTTTGTGTGCAATGTTACTCACCCAGTCAGCTGAAGGCCAAAAAAGGAGGCATCACCTTTATAACTAGAAGCACACATAGTGTTGAGGTTCCAAAATCAATTTGCAGGGCTAATTATTTCCTAGAAGTCCAGCCTGGAATGAGCTGCAGATAGAACTAACCTAGTGAAGTTCAATCTTCTGGTCGAGATCTCTATCTCGTCATTTTCCCCTCTACCTTCACGTCTCTCATTGGCATTTCTATGCGTGTCACCTTTTTTCATCTCTTGCAGCTATGCTTTTCTAAAGTGAGACAGGAAGATCCAAGAAAGAAAAACACAGACTCACCAGTTTGAACAAGCAACCAAATGAAAGCTGTGTAACTCAGGGGAGTGAAGCATAATTACTGCCCGAGATCAGAGAATCTTGATAAATTGACTTTCCGACTATGCGGCAGCATAAATTGAACGAACATCGCCTTGAAAATTGAAGATTAAAATTGGAGTAAAAGCTTCTCCTCTGAGCTTACACCCAGAGAGAAAGCTAGCAACATAGAGAGCAGTCAGTAATTACCTTCCCACTTTGAGTAACTTCCACAACTTTCCCTTAGTGGCCACTGGGGCCATTCTACACCCAAATGGCAACCAAAGGCTTTGAAATGACATAGAGAATCATCATTCAAACTGGAATCAAGTATAATACTAAAAGTAGAAAATTAATTGATATTATTATCATTTCTCAATTATAAAAAAGCAACAATATAAATCTTGCCTGGGTCATAGGATTTAGGTTTGACATTTGAGGAAACTGAGGCCTGAGGGAGAAGACTTGTTCATGGTCAAGAGGTAAGAAGGAGCAGACCTGTGATTCAGACCTAGCCTTCATTATTCCAAGTTCAGTGTTTTTTCCATCCCACTATGATGTCTGTCCTAATCAAACCTTTTCAAATAATTGCTAGCATTTATCTAGTGTTTTAAGGTTTACAAAGTGCTTTATAAATATTATCTCATTTGATTCCCCAAAATAACCCTGGGATGTAGGTACTATTAGTAGCCTTATTTTACATATGAAGATATTAGGGCAGAGAAAGGTTAAGTGACTTCCCCAGGGTCACATAGCTAGTAAGTAGCTCAGGCCAAATTTTAACTCAGGCCTTACTGACTCCAAGTCCAGTGCACTATCCATTGTACCACCCAACTAAGAAACTGATAGATGTTGGAAGATCATAAGAAGACCTCAGGCACACTGGATTCTATACCAAGATGGCAACTGAAGGAATACTTTCACTCAAGATTGCCAAATGGCTTCAAAATAGCACAGGGCATCCTCATTAAAACTTCATTGTAAAAGATCAAAGAGGAGAACATGAATGAGCATCATATGGGATGAAAAGGAGTCCTGGGATTGCAATGTGCACCACTGGAAGGAATGCTCACATCAAGGAAGACATAGTTCTATTAAGTACCAAAGTCATTTGATGAGAGGTTATTAATAGGGTGACTGAGATCCAGTACATGCAGTAGATTTTGGGTGATAGTTTCCAAAAGGAAATAGGATTAAATTGTAACAAGAAAGACTCAACTAAGACAGCAGGAAGGGCTTTTTCAAGGTGATAAGATCCCATCACAGGAACGCTATTAAAATTCAAGTCCTGGAGTCTCAACCAGTTTGTCAAAGCCCTTCACCAAGATTCAACTTCATCACTTTTGTTCCCTCCTACTTCCTACTTGCCCACTTATCACATGACAGTTTATACAAGCTCCCTGCCCCCATCTTTCACGCTCCTAAATTCATACATTCTCTAAAACACCATCACATGCCTGGATCCTTAATTTTTACTCCTATTCCCCCATATAATCTCTATTTCTCAACATCTAGGGTCAATCAAGAAAATACTCGTCATGTACTTTTGGCCTGAAACTACCCCGTGTTCCCCATTCTACCCTGCAATCCTTATTCCACAGACATGTCTAGCCATGATGTTCTCCTCTAAAATGAAGTGGTCTCAGTCACTGTTACTCATCCCTTAGCTTCATGTTTGTGCTCTAGGGTCCCACTGCCTGGCATCTCTTTCACAGAATCACAGCTCTTTCACAGAGCTGGAAGCTACCTCAGAAGCCATCTAGTTCAAAATGGACCTGACCAAAAATACCTCCCCCACCATCCATCCCCAGCAGGTGCTCCTTTGGTTTCAGACTGAACCCTCACCAGTAAGAGGAAACATGCTACTGCCTAAAGAGCTCACTCAAGCCTGAGACAGTTCCAATTGCTGGGAAGGTTTTCCTGACATCCAGGTGAAATCTGTATCTCTACAACTTTCACTCCATTGTTCCTGGTTCTGCCCTCTGGAGCCAAGTAGAACAAGGCTAATCCCACTTCAAGACAGAGACTCAAAGACAGTAATCACTCTTCATCCCACCCTGAGTGTTTTCTTTTCCAGGCTAAACCTTCCCAGTACCTCCAACTCATACCCTTATGGCACATTTACCAGTTCCCTCCCCATCCTGGCTACCCTCTTGGTATACAGTTCCATTTTATGTTCTTTCAAAAACAAAACACCTAGAATCCAATGCCATATTCCAGGTACAGTATAAACTGATCAGTGTATTATAATATTGCCTCCCTCATTCTGGACATACCTCTCTTGATGCAGTCTAGGACAACATGATTTTTTTTTTTACTGTGGACTGATGTTGAACCTGTAGTTCACGAAAACCCTTTTCATAGCTGTTTAGCCACACCTCATCCATCCACTATTTGTAAAGTGGAATCTCAGGATCCAAGGGAAACTTTCACTGTAACCCCTTCAATTCCATTGTATTCAGTAACGGTACTCTTGTTCTGGCTTAATCTTATTCTGATTCTTAACCTCAGATCTATGGAGTTTTTTTTTAATTTGATAACTATTTCTTACATTATCCTATGGATTTTATTTTATTCTGAGAAAGGGTCCAAAGGCTGCATCAGAATGACTGCCAAAGTTATCTATGACACAGCAAAGGTTCAGAACCTCTGTTCTAGGCTGTCCAGATCTCTGTTGGTTCTGGACTGTCACCAGGCAGATGCCTCATCTGCAGACCTGGCAAGCATACTATTTATTTCTTCATACAGGTCTTTGATGAAAATGCTGAACCACACAGAGCCAATGACAGATTGCTGGGACACTCCACTAGGGACCTCCCTCCAAGTTCACATCAACCCATTAATGACTCTCCTTCAGGTCAGGCCATTCAGTCAGTTCTGAATTCACCTAACTACTATCCTTTTGCCCATATCTCTCCATCTTGTCCACAAGCCTAGCCTGGGAGACTTTGACAAATGCTTTGCTGAAAACTAAGCATATTATGTCTATAGCGTTCTCCTGACCTAGCAGTTGAATTACCCCGTCAAAGAAGGAAATGAGGTTAGTCTGGCATGACCTCCTCTTGATGAAGCCATGCTGGCTTTCAGGGATCACTGCTTCCTTTTCTAAGTGCTCACAAACCATTCCCTTTAATAATTCAAACTAGAATTGTGCCAGGAACCTGAGTCAATCTCCATTCCCACTCCCAACCCCACCCCCATCTACAGTTTGCAGACTCTATTGTCATCCTTTTTTTTTGAAAATTGAGACAACATTTGGCCTTAAAGACTTTGAGGGCAATGCCATGCTGCCTGGCTGTCTACTCATTTATCCTGTGTTTCTATTCCCCACTGAATATTTTTGTTCTTTCCTCAGTCCAGAGATCATTCTTTGTAAATAACAGAGCAGTAGTAAAATAGGAATTGAGTAGTTCAGCCTTCTTACTGTCATGTATTATCTTAAGATCATAGATTTAGAATTGGATAGGACCTTAGAAGTCAATGAGTCTGACACCCCCATTTTACAGATGAGGAAACAAAGGCAGAGAGAGAAAGATGAAGTGACTTGTCTATGGTCATATAAGTAGGAAGCATGGGATGTGAACCCAGGGATTCTGGGCATAAAAGTCTAGTTCTCTGACCCCCTACCCTCATCCATCGTGCATCAGCCCATCCATGCTACCCATTCTTTGAGTCACCTCTTGCCCCAAATACAAGTAAAAACCAAGACCAAAAATCCTTCTTGTGGTCATTAACACTCACTACCAACATGGTAGTTCCAGGAAGGTAAAGCTGCTGGCATCCTCCTAAAGGGTCCTGATTGATTATGCCCACAGCTAAGCAGCCCTATTTTTCTTGCTGTGCTAAGAGATTTTTCTAGTGACCTACGATACAAACCTTGGCATGAAGCCATTTCTCTCATTCATTCCTATATACAGTCAGTCAAGTCCTGCTGACTTTTCCTTTAAAACATCTCTTGTACTTGTCTCTTCCTTGCCAACCCCATGTATTAGCAAGCACCCTAGCATATGTAGGGCGGCTGCTAGCATAAGTCCTTAGATCTGCTTTTCTAAAGGAAAGCAACTCAAAAAGGGTTAACAATCCTACTTTAATCAATCAAACATATATCATTTACCTAGTTCAGGGGGAAAAGTCAGCACTCTGAACTTCAGAGAATGCAAACAGAATACAAACACAAGTTACAAGCAGACAAAGAAACAGATCAGCAGATGGGCTTCCAACCGTCTGACTATTACATCCATAGGTATTCAGTTACCAGAGAGGGAAGCACCAACATCTGGGTTTTTCAAAGCTGGGGTCTCAGTGGCTTCCCAGAGTCTCGTCTGGGCAAATCACATAATTCTTTCCAAAGTGAGCTCCAAAGCAAAAACTCACATCAGTGTATATATAGCCTTCTCCTGTCACAGCCCTCTTGACCCACTGCCCAATCACAAAGTAATAAGGCGTGGGCATTCCTGAAGAAAAAGCTTCCTGCCACAGGCTCCATGTGACCACATTCAGCCTATTAGGGGGCAGAGTATACTTTCAAACCAGGGAAGGTTCTCAGAGCCACTTAAGCCTATCAGAGGGCCTAGGGGCAGGGAAGATCTTCAGATTCCCATAACACCCCACTGTCTTGAGAGATAAGTCCAGGCACTTATCATCTAATTTTTGGATTACTACTATAGACTCCTAATTGATCTCCCTGGATCTAAATATTTTTTCAATATTATTTAATTTTTCAAGTATCTGGCATAAATTATTTTTTAAATTTTATTGATTTCTTTTGTTTTTACATCATTTCTATTTCCCAATATATTTCTCTCAACACTACCCCTCAAAAGCCATCCCTTAAAATGAAGAAGAAAAAAGAAAAAAATTCTTTATTTTTTATTATACAGTACATTGAATCATTCCTCAATCTGTTCCCCTCCATTGCAATGGAAAATTAAAAGTTGTTTCTCTTCTTTAAAATTTCTAATCTATTTATTTCAGAAATTCAAGATTTATACACATACCCTTTATAGGGACAATCTGGCAACACTAGCAAAGGTAGCACAATGAAGGGCTCTAAATTTTGAATCAAAGAACCTGTGTTCAAATCCTGGTTCTGCCACTTAGTTACTTGTATGACCTTGGGTAAAGTCAATGCATTTCCCTGAGTCTTAGAGTCCTCTTCTATAAAATGAGTGAATGGGACTAAAGTCCCTTCCTGCTCTAAATTCAATGACGATATAATGGTACTCCAAGATACTTCCTAGAGAGAGCATCAGGGAAACAATTTGACCCTTGATGGCTGTGAGATACAGATGTGATAAGCTAAAAGCAGAATTCAGATGGGTTCTTCCCTATGCACATACCCAGTCCTAGTGAATAAATTATGCATCACTAGAAATCATAGTTAGCATACCAAGCAACTCTGAGAATCAAGTAAAGCCAATACTCCACCCTGCACAAATAATACGGGTTGGAATACAGATTCTTCTTCCTTAGATTACATATTGGAAACAAAGAGTTTGGGTCCACAAAAACATGAATGCTGATTTATATGGTATCCCTACGATGCAGGCATCTCACATTTGGTGGTGCATTTTGAGCCACATTCTATTTTTTCCCATTCAATGCACATTAGCCTTTTTTTCCCCAACAAGATGGTTAGCTGCTTAAGGTTAGGGATCAGGTCTTCTTAGTTCTTTTGCATAGCCCACAATACCTAGCACTGGACTAATGAAATGGTACTTACTTCTCCCTGGGTGTAGTACTGTAGGAGCAGAGACAGTAGGCCCCTCAGAGCTAGATGATAAGAGACATGACAAATTTATCAAGTCAAGGATTGGTTCTTATAAGAACAGATCTCCTCTTCTGTTTTGACCAACTGAGGCCAGAACAGTTTCAAGATAGGCACAGGATCATAGATTGAACAAGAAGAGGGACTTCAGAGGGGAAACAATTTGCCCAAAGTCACATAGGCCATAAGCATCAGAGACATAGACAGTGAAGTCCCCTACCAGGAATTTCCACTTTCCTGATATCCTGCTCTCTAGAGGCAGACACAATTGCTTCTCCAAGGGAGACACCAACTCACACAAGTGAATAGTAGAGGAATGTCTCTAAACACTGTGAGAATGAGAAGGGTCCTGGGTCACATGGTCTATCAAGCATTCCAATTATCTGTCAACAAGTTGTCTCACATATACAAAAGCAAATTGCCGAACCAGACCACCAGTGCCAGGACTAGCATACCATCGGTCCTATGTCCTGGGATTTTTGTGAAGATCAAGTGAGATAATAATTGTAGGGTGCTTGGCACAGGGCATGTCACAGTAAGTACTAAAGAAATGTTATTTCTTCTTCCAATACTACAGGGGGAGGCATCAGCTAAGAGTAACCTGTCCCAGCCATCTAACTATAATTATTTTCTTTCTCCACGTTGATGCCTGTTTTCCAAATCTTAATATGTTGCCTGTACTCCAGTATAAAGCCCTCTCTATCACATAGGGCTATGTGGAAGATCTGGTTTTCACTGCACACACATTTGTCTTGGAGGTAACACTAACAGCCCAGCATATAATAGGTGATTAATTTGATAACAGGTTCCTTGAGGGCAGGAAAAGATTCTTTTATATCTTTCCATCCCTAGCACCCAGAGCAGTGCCCAGTACATAATAAACATTTTAACAAATCATAGAATGGTTAACAAACAGTTGTGATATTTTTAATATGAACACAGTATCTGAAATATTATCTGTACCTCACTAATTCAGGCAAATTCAGGTGAGAACATGTTGAAAGAAATGCAATTTTGTACTTTTCAGATATCTACTATAGCAGGGCCCATGCTAAGACAGCATTACCTAATTAAAATCTATGTAAGTTCTGCTTTAATGGATGGGTACGAAGGATTTGTAAATAGCACGATGACTTTTCCATAAACAAATGGATGCTTCCAAAGCACTGAAAAACTAATTCGCTCTACTCAATTTCAAAATTCCCTATCCACTAGCCTTCTCAATTTTTCATTTGCTTAGCCACCCCTTTATTGCAAACATGGAGGAAAGGTAAACTCCAACTTAGTCCCTGTACAAATGATCACATGCTCTTTAATCATGAGGTCAGAATTAATGAGCTTTGACTGTTACCTCCAAGGGTTATGCGGCACAATGGAGGCTCTATACCAACTGAACTCAAATTGTTGCAAACATAGCCTGCTATCTGTATATAACCAATAAAGCAATAATGGAGCGGTAAGGAACACGCAGTTAAAGCAGGCATCAAACAGATGTGCAATAAGTACAAGTTAATAGCATTGAGACCGTAATGTTGACATATTTACATTTCCAATAAATTCTGCCCTCAAATATCCAGTTGTTTTGATCGTGACCAGCATGCCTCCTGAGTAGGAGATTGGACTTGCTGGCATCTCAGCCTCCCTGCCCTCCAGCACGAATACCATTAGTGCTTTCAGAAATGTTGCCAGTAAAATCATTTGGCTGTAAAGTTCATTTGCAGAGTGCAGAATGTTTTGTTTAAGCAAAGAGTCTCACCTATGGCTGAATAATGCGACCAAACAGCTGTTTTGTTCTCACAGTGAAACATCCCACAGGCTTCCAGCCTCAGAAGGACCTTGGATATGATATAATCCATCCCCTGCTTAAGGCACGAATACCATCTGTGACATTCTCAACAAATGGCCACCTGACCTCTACTTGAAGGCCTCCAGTGAGGGAGAAGCCATTAGCTTCTAATGAAGCCCATTCCATGCTGGACAGCTCACAGACATGGAAGTTCTTCAATTAATTGACCTGAAATTTTCCTCTCTCTAACTTCCATGAATTGGTCCTACTTCTTCCCTCCTGAGCCATCTGAATATCCCTAATTTTGCATACATGTTATGACTTTTCAGATTTGTATAGACAGTTATCATGTCTACAATCCTTAAGTCTTCTTTCCTCCAGAGTAAACTTTTCCAGGTGTCAAATGGAAAAGCATTAGCCCTGTATGTCAGGGCTCTCCCAATGTCATGTCCTGTACTTCAAGGAGGCATTAAGAGCCGGATCCAAAACTTCTGATTTCTTTAACCTATGATGAACCCCACTGGATACTGTGGGGGTTTTGCCTGTACTCCAGTATAAAGTATAAATCAAATTTTCCATTTCCATCAACTAATTCTTCTATGGCAATAATGAATTATTCGGTGAGGCCTAATATCATTCTTCAAAATCACAGATGCAGAGAGATGGATCAGACCTCAGAGGCCTTCTATTCAAACCCATGCCTGAGTGAGAATCCTCTTTTACTAAAGCATTTCCAGCAAGTAGTGGTCCAGCTTCTGCCTGAAGACCTCCAAGGAAGGGGAACCCACCACTTGCCAAGGTAGCCCATGCTACTCTTAGAAAATGCAAATATTTCCTGATTCTCAATTTTTACCCATTACTCTTAAGTGATGATTGATCTACTGTGATGATTGATTCCTGGGAGCCAAAGAGAACAACCCTAAGCCCTCTTGCAAGTGACTTTCTTTCAAATACTTGAAGATAGCCATCATGTTGCTCCCCACCGCCACCCTTAGTCTTCTTATCTCTAGGGTAAACATTCCAAGTTCCTCAACCTTCCTCTACCATTAAGATCTTGGCAATGGTCCCCTCAATTTCTGGCAAATAGAGGGAGAAAAAAATGGAAGTAGTGTTAGTAGAATTTTATATTCATGGGCTCAAAGATCACTGCAGATGGTGACTGGAGCCATGCAACTAAGAGATGCTTGCTTCTTGGAAAGAAAGCTATGGCAAATCTGGACAGCATACTAAAAATCAGGGACATCACCTTGCCAATAAAGGTCTGTATAGTCAAAGCTATGATTTTTCCAGCAGCAATATGTGGCTGGCAGAGTTGGACTGTAAAGAAAGCTGAGCTCTGCAGAATTGGTGCTTTTGAAATGTGGTGCTGGAGAAAACTTTTGAGAGTCCCTTGGACAGCAAGGAGGTCAAATAGTCAATACCTAAAGAAATTAATTCAGGCTATTCATTGGAAGGTCAAATACTGAAGCTGAAGTGTAAATACTTTGGCCACATGATAAGAAAATAGGACTCACTGGAAAAGACTCTGATGTTGGGAAAGACTGAAAGCAAAAGGAGAAGGGGATGGCAGAGGATGAAATGGAGGGATAGGATCATGGAAACAATGAACATAAACTTGGATAGACTTTGAGAGATAGTAGAGGACAGAAGAGCTTGACATAATTTAGGCCCAAGAATTATGCCAGGAAAGGCATACTTCCATTTATTTAGTCCCAAACAACAAGTCCTGAGAAAGGGCAACAGATTGTAGAAAATACATATATACTCTCCAACTCATGCTTGACTCTCAGTATCCAGTGGGGTTCATCATAGGTTAAAGAAATCAGAAGTTTTGGATCCGGCTCTTAATGCCTCCTTGAAGTACAGGACATGGCACTGGGAGAGCCCTGACATACAGGACTAATGCTTTTCCATCTGGCACCTGATACTCATAGGGACTTCCAACAGCTTCTCACCTCAGCTAGTTCATCACTCATGGACTCAAACGCAACCTGACAATGAGAGCCTGCTCCTCTGGCATCTCTAATCTTGAGACCATTTGTTCTCATTTTCAGCAGCTGAGAGGTACACCACACTCCTTCTGCCCCTTCAGCTCTCCATGTGAGCAGGGGTCATCCTACATACAGTGCTGCAGTGATTACTTGGGGCCTAGATACCTGCCCCCTTTGCAGTTACATCAGAATGGATCAAACAGAACTTAGCATAGCTAGAGACATCAGGTAAATAAAAAGAAAAGGCCAACTTCCAAGAGCCAAGATGGCGGAATAAGCAGTAAGTCATTCTTACTCTCCTTTACTGACCCTGGAAAACCCAGAAAATACCACCCCAGGAAAAACTCTGGAACAGTGGAGTCAGCAGAAAGATGGGATATGGCAATTTTTTAGCTTGGAAGGCTAGGAGGATTAACAGGAAAGGGCCCTCTGGCTGTGACTAAAGGGAACCAGTGTCAGATAGCAGGTATCCAGGCATGCCAGCAGCAAGCCCCACCTCAGCAGACCAGCAGGAGATCCTAGGCCTCAGGGTGGTGGAAGTGGCAAGCACCAACAACAAGACCCTGGGCATGTTCCTTTGCACAGCCAGGGAAATTGGCAGACACCAGAGCAGAGAACCACCACTTGTACCACAGATAGTCATCCACCAGCAGTCGAGCCTATCCATGCTCTAGAACAACTCTTGGGGAGTATGTGACATCCAGTGGCCAAACCACCCCTCTCCCATACTTTATGTGGCAAGTTTCAGAGTAACCCAGGGGAAATGCAGAAAGACCTTACCTGGCCTCAGCACACATCAGCCAGCTCCAGCTCAGCATCAGGTAAGCTACAGCATTATACAACTTCCAGCTGTGAGAATAAGAGGTCCCAGCACACAAAGTCAGTAACTTGGCCCCTATCCCCCAGCATAAGAAGTGTGCAACAGAGACTCCTGTGCCCCAGAAGCAGAGATTCACTTTAAAAGTCAGGAAAAAGACAAACATAATGAGCAAAAAGCAACTCAGAAAAGCAAAGACCATAGATTCTTACTATGGGGACAGGGAAGATCAAAACACAAATTCAGAAGAGGACAGCATTGTTACTATACCCACATATGAAACATCAAAGGAATATGAACTGGTCTCAGCCCAGAAATCCTTCTTGGAGCACAAGAAGAATTTTAAAAGTCAAATTAGAGAGGTAGAAGATAAATTGAACAATTCCCTTCAAAACACAATTGACAAAAATGGAAAAAAAAAATCACTGAAGAAAACACCTCCTTAAAAAGTAAAATTGGCCAAATGGAAAAGGAGGTACAAAAGCTAATTGAAAAAGTGGCTAGGTGGTGCAGTAAATACAGCACTGGCCGTGGAATCAGAAGGACCTGAGTTCAAATCTGACCTCAGACACTTGACACACTTGCTAGTCATATGACCTTGGGCAAGTCACTTAACCCCAATTGCCTTGTCTTCCCCCCTCAAAAAAAAAATTTTTAAAGCTAACTGAAGAAACCAATTAATTGAAAATTAGAATTGGGCAAATAGAAGCCAATGACTCGATGAGGCACCAAGAATCAGTCAAACAAAATCAAATGAATGAAAAAATAGAACAAAACCTAAAATACCTCAATGAAAAAACAACTGACCTGGAAAATAGATCCAGGAGAGATAATTTAAGAATTATTGGTCTACTGGAAAGCCATGATGGAAAAAAAAAGGGCTTGGACAGTATCTTCTAAGAAATCATGAAGGAAAACTGCCCTGAGGTACTAGAATCAGAGGGTAAAGTAGTCATCGAAAGAATCCACCAATTACCTCCTGAAAGACATCCTAAATTGTAAACGCAAAGAAATATTGCAGCCAATTTCCAGAATTATCAGATCAAGGAGAAAATGCCACAAGCAGAGAGAAAGAAACAATTCAAATATTATGGTACTACAGTCAGGATCATTCAGGTCCCTCGTGGCTTCTACATTAAAAGAGTGGAGGGCTTGGAATATGATATTTCGTCAAGCAAAGGAGCTTGAATTTCAACCAAGGATCAACTACCCAGCAAGATTGAGCATAATCTTTCAGGCATGGAGATGGATATTCAATGAAATAGGGGACTTTCCAGACCTTCTTTATTAAAAGACCAGAGCTCAATGGAAAATTGGATCTTCAAATACAAGAGTCAAGAGAGGTATAAAAATATAAACAAGAAAGAAAAAGAAAATATGTTATTCAATAAGTGGAAATTATTTACATCTCTATATGGGAAGATGATACTTGTAAATCTTGAGAATTGGATCCTTACTATGACTTTGAAAAGGGATATACATAGACAGAAGGTGTGGGTATAAATTTACTGATGTGATGATAAAAAACCTAAGTTACGGGTACAAAGGGATTGTAATGGGAGAAGAGGAAAAAAGGAGGAAGAAAACGATAAATTATATCACACGAAGAGGCACAAAAACATATCACGGTAGAGGGAAAGAAGGGAGGGAAATTAGCATTGTTTGAACTTTACTTTCATCAGATTTGATTAATGAGGGAATAACATACTTGGTTAGGTATGGAAATGAAACTTGTCCTACAGGCAGTAGGAAGGGAAAGGGGAAAGAAAAGGGAGGGGGTGGTTAGAAGCAACGGAAGATTGAGAGAGGCAGTGGTCAAAAGCAAAACTCTTTTGAGGAGGGAAAGGGAAAAGGGAGAAATAAAAGCATAAATGGGGGTGGGGGGAAATTGGATGGAGAGAAGGACACAGATAGTAACCATAACTGTGAATGTGAAAGGGATAAACTCTCCCATAAAATGAAAGCAGATAACAGAATGTATTAAAAACCATCATCCTACAATATGTTATTTACAAGAAACACATTTGAAACAGGGGGATACATACAGAGTAAAGGTAAAAGGCTGGAGTAGAATATATTATGCTTCAGCTGAAGCAAAAAAAGCAGGGACAACAATCCTAATATCAGACAAAGCAAAAGCAAAAATAGATCTAATCAAAAGATATAAGGAAGGAAACTATATCCTGCTAAAAGGCACCATAGACAATAAAGTAATATCATTAATACACATTCAGACACCAAGTGGTATAGAATGCAGATTCTTAGAGGAGAAGTTAAGGGAGTGAAAGGAAGAAATAGACAGCAAAACTGTACTAGTGGGGGACCTCAACCTCCCCCTCTATGAACTTGATAAATCTAACCTAAAAATAAACAAGAACAAAGTTAAGGAGGTGAATAGAATTTTTAAAAAAGGTAGATATGGTAGACCTCTGGAGAAAATTGAATGGTTATAGAAAGCAATATAGCTTTTTCTCGGTGGTACATGGCACATATACAAAAATTGACCATGTACTATGGCAGAAAAACCTCACAATCCAAAGCAGAAAGGCATAAATATTAAATGCAAAAAAACTATATGTAATAAAGGACCATGGAAAGATAGGCTAAAAATTGGAAACTAAATAATCTAATCCTAAAGAATGAATGGGTCAAAAAACAAATCATAGAAACAATCAATAACTTCATTCAAGAGAAAGACAATAATGAGACAACATACCAAAACTTATGGGATGCAGCAAGAGTGGTTCTTAGGGGAAGTTTTATATCTCTGAATGCTTACATGAATAAAATAGAGAAAGAAGAGATCAATGGATTGGGCATGCAACTGAAAAAGCTAGAAAAAGAACAAGTTTAAAATCCTCAATTAAATACCGAATTAGAAATATTGAAAACCAAATGAGAGATTGATGAAATTGAAATTAAGAAAAGTATTGAACCAATAAAGAAAACTAAAAGTTGGTTTTACAAAAAAAAAAAACCAATAAAATAGATAAACCTTAGGTTAATTAGATTAAAAAGAAGAAGAAAAGCAAATTACAATTATGAAAAAATGAAAAGGTTAAACTCACCACCAATGAAGAGGAAATTAAAATAATAATTAGAAAAAACTTTGCCCAACTGTATACCAATAAATTTGACAATCTTAGTAAAATGGATGAATATTTATAAGACTATAAATTGCTCAGATTAACAGAAGAGGAAGTAAAATACTTAAATAAGCCCATCTCAGAAAAAGAAATTGAAAAAGCCATCAATGAACTCCCTAGGAAAAAATCTCCAGGGTCAGATGGATTTGTAAGCAAATTCTATGAAACATTTAAAAAACAATTCATTCCAATACTATATAGACCATTTGGGAAAATTGGTGAAGAAGGAGTTCTACCAAAATCTTTTTATAATACAAATATGATACTGATACTTGAACCAGGAAGAGTAAAAACAGAGAAAGAAAATTATAGACCAATTTCCCTAAAAGCTATACTTACAAAAATCTTAAATAAAATATTAGCAAAAAGATTACAGCAATTTATCATGAGAACAATACACTATGACCAGGAAGGATTTACTCGAGGAATGCAGGATTGGTTTAATATTAGGAAAACTATAGGCATAATTGATCACATCAACAATGAAACCAACAGAAATCACATGATTATCTCAAGAGATGCAGAAAAAGTTTTTGACAAAATATACCACCCATTCCTATTCAAAATACTAGAAGGCATAGGAATAACTGAAGCCTTCCTTAAAAATGATAAGTAGCATCTACCTAAAACCATCAGCAAGCTTTATATGTAACAAGGATAAGCTACATGCATTTCCAATAAGATTGGGGTGAAACAAGGATGTCCATTATCACCACTGTTATTCAATATGGTACTAGAAATGTTAGCTTTAGAAATAGGAGGAGAAAAAAAAATTGAAGGAATTAGAATAGTCAAAGAAAAAACTAACTTATCGCTCTTTGCAGATAATATGACAATATAATTAGAGAATCCAGAGAATCAAGTAAAAATCTACTTGAAATAATAGCAAAGTTGCAGGATATAAAAGAAACCCACATCAATCATTGGCATTTCTATGTATTACTAACAAAACCCAACAGCAAGAGATAGAAAGAGAAATTCCATTTAAAGCTCCTGTAGACATTATAAAATATTTGGGAGTCTACCTGCCAAAACAAACACAGAACTATATGGACACAATTACAAAACACTTTTCACACAAAAAAGCCAGATCTAAATAATTGGAAAAAACATCAGTTGCCCATGGGTAGTTTTAGCTAATATAATAAAAATGACAATTCTACATAAATTAATTTACTTAATCAATGGCATACCAATCGAACTACCAAAAATTATTTTGTAGCATTACAAAAAAAAAAAACAACCAACAACAACAAAATTCACCTGGAAGAAGAAAAGGTCCAGAATATCGAAGGAATTAATGAAAAGAAATGCTAGGGAAGGTGGTCTAACCAGACCAGATCTTAAGTTGTATTATAAAGCAGCAGTCATCAAAACTACTTGGTATTGGCTAAGAAATGGAGGGATAGATCAGTGGAATAAATTAAGTACACAAGAAACAGTAGTCAATGACTACAGTAATCTACTGTTTGATAAGTCCAAAGACCCCAGCTTCTGGGGTAAGAACTCACTATTTGACAAAAACTGCTGGGAAAATTAGATCGATATCTGACACTGTAGACCAAAATAAAGTCCAAATGGGTATACAATTTAGATTAAAAGACTGATACAAACAAATTAGGGGAGCAAGGAATAGTTTGTCTGTCAGATTTATGGAGAATGGAGGAATTTGTGATCAAACAAGACATGGAGAACATTATGAAATGCAAAATGGATAATTTTGAATATGTTAAATTGAAAAGTTTTTGCACGAAGCCAATACAACCAAGATTAAAAGGGAAGCAGAAAACATGTGAAAGAATTTTTAGAACCAGTATCTCTGATAAAGGCCTCATTTCTAAAATATATAGAGAAATGAATCTGATTTATAAGAATACAAGTCATTCCCCAATCAATAAATGGTCAAAGGATATGAACAGGCAGTTTTCAGATGAAGAAATTAAAGCTATCCATAGTCATATAAAAATGCTCTAAATCACTGTTGATTAGATAAATGCAAATTAAAACAACTCTGAGGTACCATATCACACCTATCAGACTGGCTAACATGACAAAACAGGAAAATGATAAATGTTACAGAAGATGTGGGAAAATTGGAACACTAATTCATTGTTGGTGAAGTTGTGAACTGATCCAACCATTCTGGAGAGCAATTTGGAACTATGCGCAAAGGGCTATAAAAATGTGCATACCCTTTGACTCAGCAATATCACTTCTGTGTCTTTATCCCAAAGAGATCATAAAAATGGGAACAGGTCCCACATGTATAAAAATATTTATAACAGCTCTTTTTGTGGTGGCCAAGAACTGGAAATGGAGGGGATGCCCATCAATTGGGGAATGACTGAACAAGTTGTGGTATATGAATGTAATGGAATATTATTGTGCTATAAGAAATGACGAGCAAGCTGATTTCAGAAAAACCTGGACAGACTTATATGAACTGATGCTGAGTGAGGGGAGCAGAAGTAGGAGAACCCTGTAGACAGTAACAGCCACAGTGTGCAATGAATGACTTAGTTCTTCTCAGTAAAACAATTACAAAAGGACCTAAAACAATTACAAAAGACTCATAATGGAAAATGTCATCTACATCCAGAGAAAAAAATATGGAGCTTGAATGCAGATCAAAGCAAACTATTTTCTCTTTCTGTTTTGTTTTGTTTCATCTTGTTTCTTTCTCATGGTTCTTCCTACTCGTTCTAATTCTTCTATACAACATGACTAATGTGAAAATATGTTTAATAGGAATATATATGTAGGGCTTATGTCAGATTGCATGGCATCTTGGGTAGGAGGGAGGAGAGGGAAGGGGAGAAAATTTAAAACTTAGGGAAGTGAATGTTGAAAACTAAAATAAATAAACTTATTTAAAAAAAAGAAAAGAAAATTTTAAAAGGCCTGAATTCACCAGATTTTAGCAGGGAAAGTCAGGCTTTGGTAAATACCCTTTAAACACCTGGTATGATTCAACTCTTCCCTTTCTCCTCTGTACCCCTTCTACCTCAATGAGCATTTTCTATGGCCCTTTCTTAGAGATTCAGACGGTTGCCTGGACTCGACCCTAATGAGGCTCCAGGGGAACAGCTGTTGCCAGCATATCTGTGAGCCATTTATTCAGTCCTCACCCCCTAGACAATCCCAAGGTTTAGTGGGAAACTTTTAGGCCTTCTGGTCCTCACTCCAACCACTCTCTCACCCTCCATTTCCTCAGACAGGCAGCCAGATCCCTTGCTCCATCATGCTCTATATCTACTTCAAATCAGAGGCAGAACAAAGCAACATAAGATCTGTGACATTTAATACATTCTCTGGATGTGCAGGGGAAAAAAAGGTCCAGCTAATCCTTACTATCACTTCTCCACGGCTATAATTAAGAACATGCAGGGCAGGGCCAACTCCTTTATTCACCTCCTCAGAGGAGCTCCAGCTTTGATTCTTTCTCACCAGGCTGTCCTCAAGGCATTAACCCATCCTGTGCTAGAAGAGCAAATTGAAAACAGGAAGGAAACTCTTTGTTACCTAGGCTCCCAATCTCCCTTCGTGAGAGGCTTTGTGCTCATGAGGAGTCATCAACAAACCCAAATCCAGCTAGAAACAAGGAATCCCTCCCGGGATGTGTGGCAGCAAGAAGGGTTTATGGGGACTTCGCATAACAACGTCATATGGGGAAAAAGGGCTTAGAGGCATTAAAAAGCAACCTTTCTCTAACTCTTTTGGAGACCTTCCAGCATTCAGGCAAAACAAAAAGAAGAAGTAGCCCTGGAGGCCCAGCTGACCAGTCCCTACTCCCCCCTGTCTCCTCTTCCCAGGGCTCATTTCCACATAAACAGAAAGAGGAAGTGGGACTAGAGCATCTCATGGATACTTTCCAGTTCGCTAATATGTTCTTTGCCTTGA
Source organism: Pseudochirops cupreus (assembly GCA_028627135.1). Lineage (NCBI taxonomy): Eukaryota > Metazoa > Chordata > Mammalia > Diprotodontia > Pseudocheiridae > Pseudochirops > Pseudochirops cupreus. The sequence goes on from CM053582.1 coordinate 20,751,672, forward strand.
AATCATGAAGAGCTGCTTTGAACTTGCCCTCTCCACAATACTGGTTGATTGCTTATCTGTCAGTGGAATCTGAAACATCTTGGTTTAGGAGGGAAAAGCACTATTTTGGGAATTTTGTTTAAGAACAATGGGGGCATGCAGTGGCCATTTGGCTGGGCCCCAAACAATTGGTCCCTGGTCGGTCTCCCTTTCCAGTCTGACCTCTTAATTTATGTTCTCCCTAGCTTCTCCTCCCACCTACTTTTTGTTCCATTCCAGGAATTTTTGTACTTGGGGCAAAAGACAAGAAAAGCATTCTCCTTTGGGAGCTGGCAGAAGGGAGAGGGGGAATTGAGATCCAAGGACATTTGATGCAAAGTACTGGGAGTCAGGAAAGAGGAAGGAACTCAACCTTGTATATCATCTGATAACTTGTCCAAGGTCACACAGGTAGGGAAATGGTAGTGCTGGGATTCAAACTCAGGACTTTTGACTACAAATCCTTTCCACTGTAACACTCACAGTTAAGGTTGGGCTATCAAGGAAGATCCAGAAAAGGAGACTGAAGGAGGGGGTTGACAGGCAGGAAAGGAGAGTCAGCAAGACTGGGGGATGAGAGAGTATCTAGGAGGAGGGAGTCCTCAGCAGGGTCAAAAGCTGCAGAGAAGTCAGGAAGGATGAGACCTAAGCAAAAGCTATTGGATTTAGCAATTAAGAGATCCTTGATAACCTTGGAGAGAGGAATTTCAGATGAGCAGTGAGGTCTGAGTTAATGGGAGGAGAAGTGGAGACATAGAGGGCAGATTGCTTTTTTTCAAGGAGTCTGGTTATCACAGGGAAGAGAGATAAAAAGAGATAGGTTCTTATTTTAGTGATTTCTTTTACTAACTGGGTTCTAGTTAGACCCTGGGGTGGCCCATCTCAGATGGTGGTTGAGATAAGGATGGTCTGAAACCCTTCCTCACAAGCCCTTGTTTTCATCACCCCATCTGCATCCAGGCATGACCCTTAGATAGCCATCTCTCCCTCTTAACCTTATCGTTGTTAAGGCCTGGCCAAAGACCAAGAGTGGAAATGAGTCAGGCAAGAAGGCATTGGAAATGGGTGCTTATCCACATGCCCAATCCTAGCTGAGCAAATGCATGCCCAAGAGGTCTTTTTCCCACTGGGAATGTGGAGAAAAGTGGCAGGATCCAGGGTCCCTAGGGAGGGCCAGACATCCATTTCTTCTTTGTGATCTTGAGGAGGCCTGACCACAGGAGGAAAAGTCAGAACCATTCTGAATCAGAAAGGTATAGGAGTTTTTAACAATGCCCACCTACCAACTTCAATCAGTCCCTAGGAAGGCTACATGAATCTGCTGCTCTGAGTGTCCCAAACAGCATGGGGGACAGGGTCATCCTGATGGTTATGTAGATAATGGAGGCCCCAGCTGACTCCTGGAGGAAACTGAGGCCTAGATTTGCCCAAAGTCACACAAGGATCATAGATCTAGAGATGGAAGGGACTTCAGAGGCCATTTAATTCAAACCCCTCATTTTACAAAGGAAGAAACTGAGGCTTAGAGCCATTACATGATCTGCCCAGATTTATACAGTTAAATATATGAGGCAGGATTAGAACTCAGGTCTTTGTCATTCCAAACCCAGTATTAAATCTACTATGCTACCTAGGGGCCTCATTGTACAAACAAGGCAACAAGTCCAAAGAGTGATTTGTCCAAGGTCACCCAAGTATTAAGTGACAGAGAAGGGACTTGGGCCCAGGTCCTGTGACTCCAAACCCACTGCTAATTCTAGACAAACTAGAGAGGAATCTCCAGCCCCAGGTATACTGTGCTCTCTGTGCCTTTAACATCTCCATTAGTCGTTTTGTCCGTTGATTCTTTGTGTCCAGTTGTTTCAGTTGTGTCTGACTCTTTGTGACCCCATTTGAGGTTTTCTTGGCAAACATGTTAGAGTGGTTTGCCATTTCCTTCTCCAGCTCATTTTATATGTGAGGAAACTGAAGCAAACAGGGTTACATGACTTTCCCAGGGTCACACAGCTAGTAAGTGTCTGAGGCCAGATTTGAACTCAGGAAGATGAGTCTTCTTGACTCCAGGCCTGATGCTCTAGCCACTGTAGTGCCACCTAGCTGCCCCTGTTGACTTGTCCCTTAAAGCTCAACTCAAAGGCTGTTTCCTCCTAAAAGCCTTCCCTTATGTCCCCAGTTAGTTACCACCTTCTCCCTCAGACCTACCATGGCATCTATCATGTAAGGCTATACATTGTTATATATCTGTGTGGGAATCCCATGCCCTTACTGACTGGGATCTGGAAACTGGATGGAGCTCTTAACAAAATTTTGTGTATCCTCTAGGTCCAAATAGAGTACAGAAGCATACAGCAGGGGCTTATTTAATGGTTGTTTAATGATGGAATCGATCATGAATTTATCCATAACAGCTGCTTCTCTTACTTCAATAACTCTAATGTACAATGCTAGGCAGGCTTAGTGGATAGAGCACTGATCTTGGTGCTGATCCTCTCTAACACCTGAATTTGTATCCTACTTACCAGCTGTGTGATTCTGGGCAAGTCATTTAACCTTCCTCAGTCTCAGTTTTCTCATCTGTAAAGTAGAAGCATTGATATCACCTACCTCACAGGTTTGTTGTGAAGAAAAACCATGTGACGATATTTGTAAAGTGGTTTGTAAATCTTTACACACTGTATAAATATTAGCTCTTGTTATTGTTGTTATTATGTCCCTTATCTTCCTCAAAGAACATGTTCCTAACTCATGTTTCAATTGTAGATGGGTAACACTGAGTCATCTACATTCTTTTATTTGAGCTCCTTCATGACCAAAGTCACCCTCAAGACAGGTGGGCAAAGTTAGAGCATTCTCCACCCAAAGCATCAACTCTATTGCCTAATTCCTTAAGAGGATGCTTCAACCAATGGATGATCCACTGGAAAGTAATAAGCCTCCTATTCCAATCTCATTTCCAGGCAGAACTGTGAGGCAACTGAGAATTTTATGCATGGTATTAATAACACAGCCTTTCTGAAGTAGAAACAATAGTGCTTAGCACCTACTTGGGGGGGGGGGGGAAATTCAAGTGAAATGGGAAGCTACCATTCATCCTATTGGGCTGAGATCAAGGCCTTCCCCACTCGTTCCTGCTCCCCTCTACCCTACCACGGCCTCTGCGGTGGCCACCTCACAATGGTGTCCCAAATGGGGCTCAGCACAAGAGGCCATAGTGTGATAAATGGGTCAGAAAGGGGAAGTGAGAGGCTATCTGATGAATTCCACCTCCTTAATGAGGAGGAGGGGATCAGCAGTTTCAAAAGTTGCTGAGATTTCAAAGAGGCCTCAGTAGAAAGAGAAAGTAGAAAAACAAAAGCTTCCCAAAGAGTACAAACATCAGAATGGTGCTTCACAACCATGGCTAGCTAGCTAGGAGAACTTGGGCAGGACATCCAACTACCCCAGGTCTCAACCTCCTTTTCTCTAAAATGGGAATAAAGACACTTGGACTGACTTCCTCCCAGAGTGCTCGAGGAAGGTGGCTTGTAAATCATGATGACAGAGGAATGGCAATTACCTTCCAAAGGGAGTTTGCCCAATGGGATTCTATGTTAGCAACTGTTCCCTGCAGATAGATAGATAGATAGATAGATAGATAGACAGATAGATAGATAGATACGTAGATACATAGATAGATGCACACACAGGGTAGATAGATAGATAGATAGATAGATAGATAGATACATACATACATACATACATATATACATACATACACACAGACGTGTGACAAATGCCCAGGAAGATTCCCTGCCTGAAATATTCAAACTCTCCTTCATCCCAGGACACCATAGTCATTCACTTAATAGCCATCTCTCACTTCTCCTGTGAGAATCCCTTGCTAATTAAGGCATTCTAGTTAATTGTCCCTCACTCTCGCTTCTGCGGGTGCTTCAGTTCTTGAGAGTGGCCACAATAAGGAAGCCAGACTTCTCTGTAGAATTACAGAATAGTTAAAGTCTTCATGTATCTTCCTAATATGTCATCTGGCATTTGTTATTACTTGATTATAGAATGGCTTTGAATATTTTATGAAATATTTATGGCAGCAGGGGATGTGGAAATCATAAGAACAAAGCACATACAAGAAACTGAAGATCATGCCAATTACCAAGAGGGAAAAATCAGTTTAATCAGCATGGCCCCAGCTTCCCCCACCCCACTGCTGTCATGCACCATTTGTCTCTCTATACATAAGACCATGGATTGAAAAGGCCCTTAGAGGTCATCTAGGTCAACACCTTCATTTTACAAATAAAGAAACTGAGGCCCAGAGAAGGGAAATGACATATCACAGGCTTAGGATCCCAAGTCTAGAGCTGGAAGGGTCCTCCAAAGGCATCGAGTCCAATTCCCTCATTTTACAAAGGAGAGAATGGAGGTCCAGGGAAATAAGGTGATATTCCTAAGGTCACCCACAGGATCCTAGATGTAGAACTGGAAGGAAACTCAAAGGCCCTCTAGTCCAAACCCTTCTATTTACAGAGGGAGAAACTGAGGCACAGGCAGGTGAAGCCCCTTCCTGAAAATTGCATAGGTGGTAAATGGGCCTCTCTTCCTGCCATAACATTCTGCCTCCCATTATATCCCATGCCCTCATCTGTACCTCACTAGGACATAAGCTTTAGGGGATAGATTTTTTAATGTTTCCTACAAATGTACTTTGATATCATTCATTCTTTTTTTGGAGAAGCAATTGGGGTTAAGCGACTTGCCCAAGGTCACACAGCTAGTAAGTGTTAAGTATCTGAGGCTGGATTTGAACTCAGGTCCTCCTGACTCCAGGGCTCGTGCTCTATTTGCCGCGCCACCTAGCCACCCCTGATATTCATTCTTAAAAAAATAAAAATCCTTCATTTCTTAAAAAGAAATACAAAAAACCTTGTCATCCCCTCAAAGAATGATTTATGCATAGTGCCTCAACTTCTTACTTCATCACCCTAATGAAACTGCTTTCTTTTTTTTTTTTTTGAAACTGCTTTCCCAAAAGGCTTTTTCTCAGTGCTTGTTGTCCTTGAAATCTCGGCAACTTTTGAAACTGCTGATCCTCTCTTCCTCATCAAGAAGCTTTCCTCCTTGGTTTTAGGGCCATTGCTCTCTTCTGGTTCTTTTTTGCTACCAGAACAATGATCCTTCCCAGTCTCCTTTTCCATCTCTGCCCCGCCTCCAAAATGTGTGTACCTCCAGTCTCTGAGTTTGGGTCTTCTTTTCCCTCACTACGTACTATATTGGTGACCTCATCATAGATCAAGAGCAGGAAGGGTGCTAAGAGACCTCTATTTATAGTTGAGAAACTGAGACACACAAGTTAAATGACTCACCCTAGGTCACACATCCAGCAAATATTTGAGGCTGGATATGAATTCAGATTTTCCTGGATTGAAGTCCAGTGCCCTATCCACTACCCTATGGTTTAATGACCATAACTATGAGTCCCAAATCAATGCATTCAGGTATATTTCTCCATTGCCAACTACTTGATGAATATCTCTAGCTAGATATTCATCAATACCTCAATCTCAACATGTCTAAACTGGAATTTATTATCTTTCTGCATAAACCTTCATTTCCCACCAAACTGTACTCCTCTGGATTTTCCTATCATGCCCAAGAAACCTCTTCTTCCTAAATATCATATATCAAAAATACCCTTCCCTCTTTTCATCTTCCCTTTATACACTATCTTCCCTATTAGAATGTAAGCTCCTTGAGGGCAAAGACTGTCTTGCTTTTTGCTTATACTTTTTATTCTCAGAGCTTAACACAGTACCTAGTACATCATAAGTGCTCAATAAATGTTAGTTGACTATATGCCTGACCTGCCTTCCCCCTCCAAATTTCCTTATTTCTATCAAGGATATCACCATTACCTAGTCACTCAAGTTAGTAACCTCATCATCCTTGACTCTTCCCTCTCCCTTATACCTTATATTCAATCAGTTGCCCATGTCTTGTCAATTCTGCCTCTATGGCATCTCCTCCTTCTATTCACTTAGTATAGCCAATATCAACCATCAAGTGAAATCTTTGAATAAGCCCCTAATGGGTCTCTCAGCTTCTAATCTACTATGAAGCTGCCAAAGTTATATTTCTAAAGGGCAGGTCTGACCATGTCACTCCCCTGCTCAACAATCTTTGGTAGGACCCTATTGCCTATAGGATCAAATACAGACTCCTCAATCTGACATTGAAGGTCAAACTGGCTCCCACCCACCTCTCTCACTTTACATTATACTATATTCTAGTCAAACTGGGCTATATTCTGCATCCATAATGCATTCTACCTCCTGCCCCTGTGCATTCATATGGGTCATTCCACCCCCCCCCCATGCCTGGAAATCTACTTTCTTTCTATCACCGTCTCTTTGAGTCCATATCTGCCTTCAAGATTTAGCTCAGAATGTCCCTTCCTTAATGAAATCTTCCATGATCTCACCAACTCTTAATATTCTCACCACCTCAAATTTCCTTGAATTCACTTGCCCATCTATATATTGTATCTACACCAAAGAACGTAAACTCTTTGAGGGTAGGGACTGTTTGTTGAGAGGAGGGAGCTCATAAGCTCAGTTTGGTTATGACTACCAAAGTTGTTCAGCTATGTCTGACTCTCCAAAACACCATTTGGGGTTTTCTTGACCAAGATCCTGGAATGGTTTGCCATTTCCTTCTCCAGCTCATTTTACAGATGAGGAAACTGAGGTAAACAGGGTTAAGTGACTTGTGTAGGGTCACACAGCTAGTCAGTGTCTGAGGCAGGATCTGAACTCTCAAAGACAGATCTGCTTGACTCCAGGTCCAGCTCTCTATCCACCATAGCACCACCTAGTGGCCAATGCCTACCAAAGTACCTTTGCACATAATAGGTGCTTAATAGATGTTTGTGGAGTTGAATTGACTTAACCAGACACATAACTGTATCTGTGAATGATTAAACAAACCCCTATGAGAAAAAACTCAATCCACACCTGGAGTGGAAAAGCAAGGGTCCAAATTGAGAGGAGAGGAAGCCTAAGTCTAAAACCAAATCAAATTATCATCAGCTTATCTGTGATTCACAGAAATCCAAGGGACTGAGACAAGAAGGAAAATCCATTATAGGACAAGAGATTCAGGTAGGTAAGTTTGCACCATTAGACTCTAAGTATGCCTTCCTTTAAATGTACACCTCCCTCTAATGTCAGACCCAGAGTTCTTGCCTACTATCTTCCTTATTCATGTGAAGGTGTCTCACTTTTGTTGTTTATGGAAGGCATAAAGCCTCCCATAAATGACTGTTACTGTACAGTTTATTTATTTAAATGTTAAGACATTCTCTAGAGGCTGGTAATCAATCAAAAGTAAGACTTTTGGAAGCTGGCCTTTGTTTACTTGTGATGCAGTGTGTTGCAAATGGCGATTTGGTTATGTGCGAGCACAGATAGGGATTAGTTCATCAGTGTGAGTGTGTGTAAGCAGTGGGACTGAGTCAGTACATTATTAGGAGGGTGTTAGTGAATGTACCAGTTGAGATGTATTCAAGTATACATCCAGCCTTTGGTTGTAATTCCCTGGAAAGCTTAAGAATCTGGAATGTGTGAGTACTAGAACTAGGTAGAGGATGACACATTCTCCTGGTGCTTCAAGCATTTAGATTGGATTGGATTGGATCTCAGTGCTGAGCTCCTTATAGTAATGTAGGCATTTGGGGGACTGTGATGCAAGGAAGGACTGGTAGAACTATGGGACAGCTGTCTCTGCATGGGAAAACAGAGTATTCAAGAGGAGACAAGCAGGTCCTGAGCCAGAGTGAGAATGTATCTACACAGGCCCATATTATCTACCAAATTGAGAAGCAAGGTTCAAGGAATACCAGGGAGCTGACCACCTGGTACAGGAAGTCACCTCAAAATATCAATCCTTTTGTGGAAATTGTTGGTTCTTCTTTCCATTCCCTGTCTCTAGCATTGATGAGCAGGCATCATAAGAGGGTCTACCACCTTCTCTTCTGACTCAGCTAAACCCATCAGATTGCCTATGTACCATGAAAAGCCCCTGAAGACAAAGTTTGCAATTATTTGAAAGGCTAGCCTTACCCAGAAACTACTGAGGCAACTGAAAATCTAAGACTGGTATAAGAGCCTTGGTTTGCCATGTTGGGGCATGTTAAGAAGTAGAGTCTAGAGAATGTTTCATGTTGCCCAAGAGAGACATTAAAAGGCTTAGAAGAAGCAGGGCTATTTACTTGTTGAGTTCTGAGTCATAAAAATCACATACGGTGGGTAGATATTTGGCTGAAACTCTGCTCCTAGCTCTACCCAGCAACTCCCACTGAAGCCAAGAGTGCGTGTCAAGTTCCTTTCATTCCTCAGATGTGACTTTGCAAGGTCCATCGGGAGCTGAACTTCACAAATCTATCAAGTGCTCATTTGAGGAGTTTTTGAAAACATGTCAAAGGCACATCTGTGAGTCGGGTGTGAGCATAATTGGGTAACAGTTAAAACAATAAAAATCCCAAGTCAGAGGGCAGCTGGTAAATTAAGCAGCCACTGATATTATAAAGAACCCAAGACTGTGTATTCTAATAATGATCATGGGACTCAGGCAATGCCAAAACTATCTTGGTATTCAATAGTGGGTACATGAAATGATCTTTATTGAAAATAAAATGCATATCTTCTTGATATTTTGTCAAAAGGAATATAAGCAGAAAGCAGAAATTTAGGAGGAAAAAAGCAACAACACAAAAACAGCCTGGTGACATGACCTGAGTTTAAGGCCCAGCTCTGAAAATTACCTGTGTGGTTTTAATCCAGTCAATTAACTTCTCGAGGGCCTGAGTTTACTCCTCTATCAAACTAAATGACCTCTGAAATCTCTTCCAGAGTTCTAAATAGGATTGTATGTGTGACCTCAGACAAGTCAATTCCCCTCCCTGGGCCTAAGTTTCCTCTTCTGTAAAATGAGGGGGAATTTTAATGTAGTCACATTCTAGATAACCTCTGGGGTCCCTTCTAACTCTAGATCAATGTGGCCATGAAACATTAAGAGGATGGATTTGGGTCTGTACATTTTCAATCTGATCTCCTGTACCTGAAGGAATCAAAGAATGATAGACAGCAATGCTTAGAATGAGCTGATGCTAGTATAAATACTGACAATTAACTGAATTTTTTTGGTTGGTTTCTTTTCTTTGTTAACTACACTTTAGAAAAAAGAGGATCAAAGATGGGATCAGATCCCTGCTTCAGGAAGATGGCATGAAGATAGTGGAAGGAGAGAAGGTAGAGCTGTTTAATTTTGATTTTGTTTTCTTATCTCTGCCAAGGAGATTGATCTTTCCATTGGAAAAGAGTGGGGGAAAGAGCTAATAGGAAATTAAAACCCAAGATACTCAGGGAGATAGAAGGAATCTTCCGCTGCCTTGGGTCAGTTCAGGTAGCCGGGCATAGATCGACCACATCCCTGCACACTGAAGGAACTGGCAAAATCTTTTAATGATTTTGTAAAACAGGAGAAGTCTCACAGGCCAGGAGAAGAAAGGATAAATGATGTTCCAATTTTCTAAAAGGGATGAGAGTAGAATCTGAAAACCATAGTCAGTGAAATTGACTTTCATTCTTTCCTAAATTCTAGTGGTTATCAAAGGAAAAGTTAGTATACACCGAGAAGGAAGCCATGATCACAAAGGTTGGTATGACTTCACAATGATGATAATGCTGATCCAACAAAACTTACCTATCCTGTATTTGAGTTTGATGAATATAATTAACTAAAGGATCATATAATGTTTGAGTTAGAAGAGACCTTCAAGGTTATTTAGCCAGCCCCTCCTTTTATAGAGGAAGAAACTGATGCTCCATCTTTCCTAATGCCCCACAGCTCTAAGTACAGGAAAGCAGATTGAAAGCTAGGAGGGACCTTGGAGGTCATCTAGTCCTAGGGTTATAGTATCAAATATCACAGAACTAGACAAGAGCTGGAAGAAACCCTAGAATCATCTAATTCAAACTCCTCATTTCACAGGTGAGGATTGAGGTCTAGAGGCCCCAGATCACAGAGCAGGGGCAGCAGCAGCAGTAACAACGAAGACAATGACTATAGAGCCTATCACAATGATCACAATGAGTGACAACAACAATAATTGTCAGTCTTTATACAGCGCCTTAAGGTTTATAAAGCATTTGTTACATATTACCTCATCTGATCTTCACAAAAACCCTGGGAGACAGCTGGATATTATTATCCCCATTTCACAGATAGGGAAACATAGAGGTCAAATGACTCACCCAGGGTCACACAGCTAGTCAATATCTGGGGCCAGATTTGAACACAGGTTTTCCTGCTTGCAGGTCCAGTGCTCTATTCCTTGTGTCACCTAGTTGTCTAGGTGCTAAGGAGTAAAGTGAGGCTTTGAACCCAGGTCATCTGAGTCTGGATCCTGTTCTGAGTACCTCTCTAATTCTGTATCTTTCTAAAACTGTGCTAGTCACTGGGGATACGATTATGAGACAGTTCCTTCCCTCAAGGACCTTCCATTCTAACAAAGATCTCATGTTTATCCATCAGGAGGAAAGATGATCCTGAGCCAAGATGACAATCAGATGGGTAGCAAGGAGCTTCCAAGCCTGCAATAAAGAAGACATTAGGAGCAAAGGGGATTGAGACTGGGGAGAGAAACTTTGTCTGGCAGATTGCTGCAAGCTTAGAGCTATCAGCTGAGGGGACAAAAACAGTCAGACTTCCAGGAGCCAAGATGGCACAGTAAGCAGTAAATCCTATAAGAGAGATAAAAGAAAAATTGGAAAAAGAAATTAGAGTGATACAAGAGAAGTATGTAAAAAGAATCAACAGCATGGAAAATTGCTTAAAAAGTAGCATTGCCCAAATGGAAAAAGGAGATACAAAAATCCACCAAAGAAACCAACCCCTTAAAGACTACAGTTGGTCAAATGAAAAAGAAAGTACAAAAGCTAATTGAGGAAAACATCTTAAAGGTTAGAATTGGACAAGTGGAAGTTAATGACTCTATGAGATCATGAATCAAGTAAACAAATTTGAAAGAATGAAAAAATGGAAGAAAATGTAAAATACCTCATGGAAATTGCAAATAACCTGAAAAATAACCTGCAGAGACAATATCAAAATCACTGGCCTACCTGAAAGCCATAATCAAAAGGATGGCATGGATAGCATCTTTTAAGACACTATTAAGGAAAACTGCCCTGATGTCCTGAAACCAAAGGGTAAAGTAGGCACTGCAAGAATCCACTGATCACCTCAGGAAAGAGATCCCAAAATAAAAACTCCAAGAAACCTTATAGCCAAATTTCAGAACTATCAGGTCAAGGAAAAAATACTACAAGCAGCCAGAAAAAAATAATATAAATATCAGGGAGTTACAATCAGGACCACACAAGACTTGGCAGCTACAACATTAAAGGGTCAGAGGTCATGGAACATGATATTCCAGAGGGCAAAGATGCTAGGACTACAACCAAGAATCCCTTACCCAGCAAAAGTAAACATAATACATCAAGAGGAAAAATGGTCATTCAATTAAACAGAAGGATTTCAAGCCTTCATACGGAGAAGATCAGAACTAAACCAAAAATTTTACCTCCAATATCAAAACCCAAGAACCCAACATAAGAGATTCAATAGAGCTAAACTGTTTATATCTCTACATAGGGAGTATATGCTTATAACTATTAATATTGTATCACTAACAGTACAGATAGAAGTAATTTTTCTCAAATACATAGAGAAATGAGCCAAATTTATGAGAACACAAGCCATTCCCCAATTTATGAACGGTCAAAGGATATGAATAGGCAGTTTTCAAATGAAGAAACCAGAGATAGGTATATGAAGAAGTGTTCTAAATCACTTTTGATTAGAGAAATGAAAATGAAAGCAACTCTGAAATATCGCCTCACACCCATCAGATTGGCTAATATGACAATAAAATGAAAATGATAACTGTTGGAGAGGATGTGGGAAATTTGGGATACTGATACACTGTTGGTGGAGTTGTGAACTGATCTAGCCATTCTGGAGAGCAATTAGGAACTATGCCTAAAGGGCAACCAAACTGTGCACACCTTTTGATCCAGCAATACCAGTAGTAGATCTGTATCCCAAAGAGATCATAGAAAAGGGAAAAGGACCTACCTGTGCAAAAATATTTATAGCAATCCTATTCGTGGTGGCAAAATATTGGAAAACGAAAGGATGCCCATCAATTGAGGAATGCCTGAACAAGCTGTGGCATATGAACGTAATGGAATACTGTTGAGCAATAAGAAATGACGGGGGGGAGGAGCCAAGATGGCGGCATAGCAGCAGCAACATATCGCAGCTCTCACATAGCTATCCCAAAATACCCATAAATTATGACTCTAAACTAATCCTAAAACTCCAAAACACACACAAATATACCTTCGACTAAAGTCAGCTCGGCTACGAGAAACCATATCAGCACTGTGAACCGAAACCAGCCTGGCTTGAAGCCGCGGCTGTGCCCTGGGGGCGGCTGGATGGGAGGAGCGGAGGAGCCTCTCTGGTGAGCGGATTAGCGGCAGCTGCGAGCAGCGTTCAGACATAGGTCAGAGGAGCTTGTGAAATTGGGGGAGAAAAGTGTCTGGCCAAAACGCCTCCAAGGTGGGAAAGTGAAAAGCAGAGGTTTTGCACCCGCCTCTGCATTGCAGCTTCCGTGCACACAGCCTGCAGACAGCAGGGGGACTAAGAGATTGTTCAGAGGCCGAGTGCTCTCGTGTTGAGTGGCCTGGATCTGGATCGCAGTCTTGGGCTTTCAGTTCTGGAGTCTTCATTATCCAGTTAGCCAGAAGTAAGTAGGAAGGGACCCAGCACCTTCCTGAGAGCCACGGCAGCCAGGAGGACCCCAGGGATTTGGGACAGAGCTTTCCCTTCTGGAAGCAGAGCCCCATAGAGATT
>CM053582.1:20765164-20796177 GCA_028627135.1 Pseudochirops cupreus
GTTCAACCTGTATTTGATTGCTTGTCCTTCCAGTGGGGGTGGGTGACGGAGGAGGAAGAGAAAGAATCTAGAATCTAAAGTTCCATAATCAAATGTTATAAATATATCTATATATATATATGTAATTATTATTATTATTATTATTAACTACATCCAACTGGGACTTGAGATACACAGGCACTGTGGTTGGGAGATCCATCCTGCCCTACTGAAGGGTCAGAGGGGTGAGGGGGGAAGACATGGGAAAGAATAGACTGGGGGAGGGGGGATACACTGGGATGGCTGTTTTGGGGGGGTGGGTAGGGGAAAGATGGGGAGAAAATATGTAACTCAAAATCTTGTGGAAATGAATGATGCAAACTAAAATAAAATTTTTTTAAAAAGCAATAAGAAATGATGAACAGGCAAATTTCAGAAAAACCTAGAAAGACTTGTGTGAACTGATAAAAAGTGAAATGAGCAAAACCAAGAAAACATTGTACACAGTATCAGCAACATTGCATAATGATCAACTATGAATGACTCAGCTCTTCTCAGCAATGCAATGAACCAAAACAAGTACAAAGGACTCACAAGGGAAAATACTATCCATTTCCATATAAAGAACTGATGGACTTAATTCAGATCAAAGCATATGTTTTTCACTCACATTATTCTTTCTCATGTTTTTTTATCTGTCTCTTCTTCCACAACTATGACAAATCTGGAAATATGTTTCAAATGATAGTACATGTATAAGCTGTATCAAATTTCCTACCATTTTTGGAAGAGGGGAGAGGAGCAGCTAGGTGGTGCAGTGAATAGAGCAGTGGCCCTGGAGTCAGAAGGACCTGAGTTCAAATCCAGCCTCAGACACTTAACACTTACAAGGTGTGTAACCTTGGGCAAGTTACTTAACTCTAGTTGCCCTGCCTTTCCCCCTCAAAAAAAGACAAAAAGATACAGGGGAAAGGAGGGAGAGAAAAAAAATTTGAAACTCAAAATCTTGTAAAAAATGAATGCTAAAAATTTTCTTGATATGTGGTTGGGGGGGAAATAAAGTACTATTTAAAGAAAAAAAACAAAGAGTCAGATGGTATTACAAGGACAACCCTAGGATAAGAGGTCCCCCATCGCTAGATCTAACACCATCATTTTGGCCTGTAGCTGTCTGTGTAGTCTTGGGAGCTTAGGGTGAGTATGTAGGAAGTGATACTGAAAGACAAATGTGGAGCAGCCACCAATGTGACAAGAAGAAATAACCCCAAAGGGTAAAGATAGAGTATCTGAGCTGCTCCCAGATGGTAGTAACAGAAGAGTTTGCTGTCTGAAAATGGAAGGGAAAGGTCATTGTCTGTAACTAGTGGGGGCAGGGGGAATGCATGGGGGGGGGGGAAGGTCACTGCATGAAAATGGGGGATGGGAGGAGGGAGGGAAGGGCCACTGTCTGTAAAGGGAAGAAGTCACAGAGTTTGTTCAGGCCCCAGAAGATAAGTGAAATAGCCGCTCCATCTATTTGCTCTCACCAGACACGATAACACCTCTGGAGAACCAAGTTGTTTTCTCCTTTCTCCCAGACAAGCTCTTTCCCTGGTGCCCAGGGAGTACGTTCTTGCCACTAATTGGACAGGCAGGTGAGATGCACTGTCCCTCCACAAGCACAAAATGTGGTGGTGAAAGTTTAACCTGATGATTTCCACTTGATCACCCTCCACCTAAAACATCTCTTAGCAGAATGTGGTAACAGCTGGCAGGTGTTCCTACCTAGTTACTAGATGTGAATGGCTGTGGTCTCTGATATGTCTGTGCCTCCATATAAAAAACAAGAAACATAAAGGAACAACAGAATGGCACAGCTGGAAGGGATTTCTGGGATCATCTGGTTTAACCTTCTCATTTAACTAAGGAAGAAAGCGAGACCCAGAGACAGGAAGTAATTTGCCCAAAGCTCATGACACTAAAGCTGGTAGGAACTTCCAGGGAGATACAATGCAGTCACCTAATTTTACAGAGGAGGAAACTGAGGCCTGGGAATGTTAGATGACTTTCCCACAATGTCAAAAAGGTCGTAAGCATCAGTTGTGAGATTTGAACCCAGGTCCTTGGATTCCAAATCAATTGATCTTTCCACTATACTACATGGCCTTTTAGATCAAGTCCTACATTTGACAGAGAAGGAATCTGAGGCTCAAAGAGGTTAAATGACTTGTCCAAGTTCACAGAACTAGTAAGCAGCAGAACTAGGGTATGAACCTAAGTCTCTGAACCCTTGGCCCATTGCTCCTTCCTTTAAATCACACAGCTTTCCTGAATTAAACTGTTTGAATTTCTCACTTGGTGGGCCTTAAGTTAGAGATTCAGTCACTAGTCAGGAACAGTGTTTCCCTGTTTTTTTTCCTCTTCTAATGCATGTAAAGAGGCAGCTAGGTGGTGCTGCAGCAGATAAAGTACTGGGCCTGGAGTCTGGAAGAGTAGAGAACAAATTCAGCCTCAGATACTTTCTAGCTGTGTGACCCTGAGCAAGTCACTTCACCCTGTTTCTCTCAGTTTCCTCATCTATAAAATGAGCTGGAGAAGGCGATGGCCAACCACTTCAGTATCTCTGCCAAGAAAACCCCAAAAGGGGTCACAGAGAGTCAGACATGACTGAAAATGACTGAACAACAACAAATCCAGTATGCAACGATGCCCCTTAATTGAAGATACAGCTCTGGCAATATATCTTTTTCCTTCTACTAGATGATATGGCCCTTGAAGGCATATACTGTTTTATCTGTCTTTGTGTCCTCCTCGTTCCTGCCTCTACCCCAAGGAGAAGCATCAGGCAGAGTGATGCATCATTCCAATTCTGCAGTATTTCAAAAGTACAGCTGTTTTGGTCTCCCAGGGGTGGGGAGGGGGGCTAGTCATGGCACATCGTAATACATTTGTTTATCAAAACTCCAGCCTGGGCAGACTCGTCATGAGAATTTGTTTTGGAGTTTACGCTTCTCTGGGTGCCAATGTATAATGCCTGTCACTGTTGATGGGAATTATACCACTTCCAAAGAGGGGGAAAAAGACCCTCAAGAAGCTTGTAATGATGGCTCAGGAGAGTATATTGACAACATAAATGTTAGCACAGTTATGTATAGGCTCCATCTGCTTCCTAGCTGGATAAATTTAGGTGTGCTATTTATATAATTGAGTGCCTGGATCTGTATATTTTGGGTGGCTGTTGCAGGAGTAGATGTTTATCTTGCATCAGATTAAGGGAGCACAGCTAGCTTGGCCTTCATTAGACAACAGGCAGACTGGATTTTTAAAACTATTATTGAGGGTTTTGTTTCATCAGGGTTATATGATGCATAGTTAAGGAGCAGGCCAAGTTCAGCCTTGGCAACTGAGTTGAGAGTTAGCCTAGAATCCGAGGCTCTGTGAGGTGGCGGTAATCTTAGAGATCACTTAACTCAGCTCTGTTCCATGCATCAATCTTTTCTATAACATCACTAAGGAATAGGTGTCCAGTCTCTCCCTGAATTGCATCCTTCTCCTGCCTTGTCTCCCCAACTCATATTAGCAGTGGTTATTGGGACAGAGGAACACGGCTGGGTCCATACAATGGAGATGAGTCTCCAAGTGGCTTCCCTGACTTGGTTTAGGGAAGGAGCATGAATTTTAAGTTGACCCTCCACTGCCCTCAGTGCTGGCATACCATTGGTGAATGGGGGCATCCTTTGCAAGTTTTGCAGCTCAAAGTATAAAAGAGTGGAGAAGTGAATGATAAACAAGCTCTGAGGAGCTTCCAGCAGCTCAGCTGCAGTGGTTTGTTTTTCCCTTGTAGTCTCCCTTGGCATTGCTGGATATGGCCCTGGTTGCTCTGCTGCCAAGGAAGGGTTTCAGAAGCACATGTGGTATTTCTGTGCTTCCCCAGGTGGGATCAGCCATCAGACTCTATGCTGCTCCAAAGCCAGGGCATGGAGAAATCTGAGAGGGGGCATGCATTCTGTGCTCTCAGCCCAATGTGCACATGTGTACCCAACTGACTGTCACCACCTGTCACCTATCATTACAAAGATGGCCTAGTAGAGGGCCCATGCCTAGAAGTCCTGCTCACTAGACTTTCTGATCAGGGAGTCAAACATGTGACTTTTGGATATTACTGCATTTCTCAACAATGGAAATACTAAGGAAGAAGCTGATGGCCTCCCCCCAGTCAAGAAACTTATGATATGGTTGGAAAGAGAGGGGTGGCATAAATGTAACAATGTGAAAACAAAGGCAAGAGCATAATTGCCATTTGGATACCATATAAACTGTAGAGGGCAGTACAGAAGGGGCACAGAATCTTCCCCAAATGGCCTCTTAGAAGAGATGGGCTTTGATCTGGCTCTGAAGAGCGTGGTGGGCTAAGCAATGACAAGCAAGCTGGGTAAGGCCAACATGGCTGGACTGAATGAACTGTGTTGAGAATGGGAGTGATGAAGTCAGAGAGCTCTCCTGCTTCTGTCCAGGCCTCCTGGGGGCAAGTCATTGTGATTGTTTCTGGCCCTTTCTAGCACAGAAAAGCAATATTTGTACAGCGTTGCAGCTCAACTTTTTGGCTTTCAATTAGCCTATTGATATTGCATCTTGCAGTCAATGGCTATAATAGCACCTGTTTTACTTCTAACTAGGACATAAAACCCATTATTTTCTATCTTGCATGTTTATTGGAACCTCTCCAGTGTACGACAAATAACTGCCATAAAGCCTCTGAGGTTGAATATCGCTTTACCTGTTCCCCTGTACCCATAAACATGAACAAATAGAGGCTGCTAGTTTTGCTTTGGATATAATATGCAATACACCAATTTGTTTAATAGCTTGCCTTAAAAAAATTTAAATATGGTTGCAGAAGCATTTTGCCGCTTGACTGATCTGTGCAAAGTTTAGAACAAGGAATGGTAAGCATTGCTAGCACTCTTGGGTGTCTCCTTCCTAAAGCAGGTTGTAAGGTGCTAACTTGGCAGTATTGAAATTGCAAGATCATGTCTACAGTTCCTGAATAGTTACGGGGTTGAAGGAGAATGAATTACCTTTGAAATGTGCCTTTATCCTAGCAGACAAGCTTTTTCCAAAGAGATGAGGAGTCATCGAATCATAGGATTAAAGACAGAAGAGCCCAAAGAAATCATCCAGTCCTACTGTTTCATTTAACCAAAGAGGAAACTGAAACTAAGAAAGGTTAAGTGACTTGTCCGAGGTCATACAGGAAGGAAGTAGCAGCAATAGGGTGATAGGTCAGCAATAAGTGTTGTTATAATGGCTAAGTTTCCCCCCATCCTGATCCATCCTTCATACTGCTGAGGGACTAGCTTTCCTTATGCACTGTTCTGATGAAATAATTCTTTTACCACCACTACCACCCTCAAAGTTTGGATGGGTCTCCATTCACATTCATTAGCTTAGTATTCAATGTGTGTGTGTGCCCAACTCCATGAGATGTGCCCACTTCATCCCCTATGTCCGGTTACATTGGCAGAATGCTTTCTCCATAACAACCCTGTGAGTTAAGCATTGCCAATTGGTGATGCTGTCTTCGAGTATCTGAAGGGTTGGCAGGTATGGCTGAGGGATTAGGCTTAGTCTGCCTGGCCTAAGAACAATAGGAGGAAGGTTCAGGAAGGAATATTTAGGTTCAGCATAAGAAAAAGAAAAAAACTCCCCAGTAATTAAAGCTATCCTAAAGCAGACTGATTTGTCTCAGTAGGTATTGAATTCTTTTTCTCTTAGAAGAAAGAAGAAGAAGAAGAAGAAGAAGAAGAAGAAGAAGAAGAAGAAGAAGAAGAAGAAGAAGAAGAAGAAGAAAAAGAAGAAGGAGGACGAGGAGGAAGAAGAAGAGGAGGAGGAAAAGGAGGAGGAGGAAGAGGAAGAGGAGGAGGAAAAGGAGGAGGAGGAAGAGGAAGAGGAGGAGGAAAAGGAGGAGGAGGAAGAGGAAGAGGAGGAGGAGGAGGAGAAGAAGAAGAAGAAGAAAAAGAAGAAGAAGAAGAAAAAGAAGAAGAAGAGGAACAAAAAGTAACATTATATAATGCTCTCAAGTTTGCAGTTTTATATATAAAAAGTCATTTGATCCTCACAACACTGGAGGTAGGTGCTATAATTATCCCCATTGTACAGACGAGCAAACTGAAGTTACGTGATTTGCACAGTCTCACAGTTACAAGGTCTCTGAGGCAGGATGTGCACTGGGATCTTCCTGACTCCAAGTCCAGCACCCTAGTCACAGTGCCACTTACCAGGCATGTTGTGAAGGAAATTCCTGCCCAGCTACAAGTTGGACCTACGGGATGCTGAGGCCTTCCCACTCAGTGATTCTGTGAAACATTCACAGACACTGGGAAGATAAGGGAGGCAGAGATAAATGGACTTCACATTCAGCTGATCTGTCTCTCCTTTTAGGAATCCACGCAGCCAAACCCACAGTAAGGTGCTAGCGCCAGTAATGGCAAGTGTTTATGGTGACTGTATAGTGACTATGCAGTAGCATAATGTAGTCCCATAGCATTGACCATGGTCTCAGGACCGAGCTCATTGGGATTCAAATACCAGCTTATATTTCAAAAGGCTCATGCTGAGAGGAGATGGGCTTGGCATGGAGTCCATGCAATGGAGCTGGGTATGTCTACTCTGAGGAAGAACATATGTGCCCAGGTCTCTTGTTCAAGGATAGAACTCTTCTGGGCAGAGCCTCCACCTGGTACCACCCTAGGGAACAAAGGACCAACCTGGGACCTCTGTCTGTCCCCCATTAGACTGAGAGGTCCTTAAGGGCAAGAGCTGTCTTTTTCCTTTGTTTATATTCCAAATGCTTAGTCCAGTGATTAGCATAAAGTAGGTACTTAATAAATGTTTACTAAGTGACTGCTCCTCCCCAAAGTAGGCGTGGCCAGCTCCATAGGAAATGCTCCAACTCAAACTTTCCCCACCTCAGTACAAGAACTCTAAAGCATTCTAGAGACCTGAGACATTATTACAACAGTCAAAAAGTTGTCCTGCCAACAACCACTGTGCACTAAAAAGTGGAAAGCTTAGTCTTTCCACATAAGGAGGTTTTGTTTTTCTGTCCTGACAGGCACCACTACTTCACTCCTCAGTAACCAGGCTGCAGAAAGCCTTACTTACACCATCTTGGGCTTATTTCAGACTGAGAATGGGTTTGAGAAGCTCCCCATTAAGGCAAAGCTTGTTCAGACTTTACCCTCCCCTTATGAGGGGGTTAAAGGACATAGTGACTGGGTGAGCACATTTCTGCTGGAAAGATGAGGTTTTTGAGATCCTGTTTCAAAAACAAATTCTGTCTGTGTCCTTGAGACAGTTAATGAGATATGCTAATTTAGGATAAATAGGTCTGCTATGAATTCTTGATAAGAAAACATCTGCTTGGCTCACTTTCTTTGCTTTCAAGGGAGGGAGTAGAGTCTGAAGACAATGAGGTATGATAAGGAGGTATAAGCAGCCCTCTTGAAGAAAACAATTTAAAGGAACTAATTGTTTCCCAAGTCTGAGCTCCAAAAGCAGAAAGCACAGAGAAGAGATGGTTAGATTTCCTGAGGTGACAAGGCTGACATCCAAAGTGCCAGAGAACTGAATGTTAGGAACCATAACAGGGTCCTTGGAAACCAGGTAATGGGGCCATTAGATGGCAATTTCCTTAGCCACAGGAGCAGTTAGGGGATGCTGGGGGAGTGAGGGAGAAGGAGGGTTAGGCGTGGGAGAGACAGACAGACACTAACCGGAAATAAAGAACTGGAGCAAAGTGAGGGAGACAAGTCTCAAAACATGGTCACCCCCTCAAGAATCCAATGTCTCGGGTTCTGTCACAGTCCCGCCCCCATCTCTATTCACTTCTAGCACAAGGGTTCTTTTCCTTTTCTATGTCAGTCTCATGAAGCCCTTCTGAGAATTATGTTTTTAAATACATAAAACAAAATATATCAATTATCTATCTCATTTAACATTTTCTTTTTCCCCATTACATGTAAAAACAATTTTATGATTCTTTTTTTCAAGTTTGAGTTTCAAATTCCAATACATAAATTATCAAGGAAAGCAATGATATTGAAATACAATCATCAAAATATATAATTTTAAAAATTTCACAGATCTCAGGTTGAGAGCCCCTGATCTGGTATCAGGTTATTGTGCTTTCCCCCCAATGGGTGAAGAGGAGGATTCTCTTAGAATTGAAAGTACTTCAAGCCTCAACTCAAGCTCTACCTTCTAAATGAGGCCTTTTCGGCCTTCCCCCTCCCCTGCTGCAACTTTCAGTAACTTCCCCCAAATTATCATGCGTGTATTTTGTATACACTTAAACGTGTACATGTTGTCTGACTTTTGTGGCTTCAATGTAAGCTCCTTGAGGGCAGGGACTTTCATCTGCTGAGCACCAGTAGGGGCGATTTCTATTTCAGACTTCTAGGTGGCTCAGTGGAAAGAGCATTGGGCCTGGAGTCAGAAAGATCTGAGTTCAAATTCTACCTTGGACATTTACTAGCTAACCTTGGGAAAGTCATTAACCCTGTTTTTGTCTCAGTTTCCTTCTTTACAGTCTCAACTGTAAAAAGGGGGGAATAATAGCACTTATCCCTCAGGGTTGTTGTGAGGATTCCATGGGTAAAACACTTAGAATACTGCCTGGCAAATAATAGGAGGAATATTATAGGTGTTAAAAAAATGCCTGTTGATTAATTGATGGGAGTGCATGAGCTGGGGAATAAAAGAGTTATTTTTAAAAATTTCTTCTTTTTTCCCTTTGCTCTTCTTTTGAGACCCAAGTCAAATTCCAGAGTTCCATGGAAGGAGTGATAGATTTGGAGTCAGACAACTTGAGTTCAAATCCTGGCTCTGATACTAACTGTCCTTGTGATGTTAAGAAAGCTTTAATTTCTTCCGAGATCCTTCATTTAACCTTCTCATTATTAAGGACAAGCATTGCTTTAATTGAAAGTTTCTTGGAGTGCTTTCTCAACCTGAAATGAGACCAAGATGGTGTGAGTATGGACATCTTAATCCAGGTGACTGGTGAAGGTTAAATTAGATCATCTCTAATTTCTGCTTGAGTATGATAATCTATAATTCTAAGAGTGGGTTAAAACTGGGCGTGTAGAGCCACAAAGAATAAGACTATGAATTTTAAGACATAATTCAGAATTGTAATTAAGAGTTACAGGTTCTCCAAGGTAGAAGGGCCCTCCAAAGCCATCTGGTATGACCAAATTTCAATAAGAATCTGATATGTTGCACCCTAGACATAGGGTCAATTCTACCTTTACCTAAAGAGCTCCAATTAGGGGAAGCCACTACTTTCCAAGGCGGCTCATTCTACTTGGAGACAGTAGTAATTGTTAGGAAGCTCCTCCTGATATTAAGCCTTTCTGCTATTTATACCTATTATTACTAGTGCTGCCCCCTAAGGACATCAAATCTAATCCCTCTTTTATGGGACAGCCTTTCGAAAAAACTTGAAAACAGATAAAACGTTACTGCTGTTTGTATTCTCTTCTCCAAGATAAATGGCTCCAGTGCCTTCCAGAAATCCTCACATGGCCCGATCTCAAGGCCCTTCAATATCCCAGTTACTTTTCAGTTTATCAACATCCTCCTAAAAGGCAACAGCCCAGCCCAAACAAGAATATCTAAATGTTTACTGACCAGGGCAAAATAGAGCATTTCATCTCCTTATTCCCCAATACTATGACCCTCCTAAAACAGTCTAAGATTTCATTAGCCCTTTTGGATGCCATATCAAACTAGTGGCTCATATTGAACTTGTAGTAGAGGTGTGCTAGTAAATGTTTAATAACCAGCTCTCCAAAAGAAAATGTACATGTGACACATCTTTACATTTAATCTATATTATTAGCATTTTCTCTATCATTCTCTTAAACCTAGAAAATTAACAAAACAATAAATCAAGTCCTGATTTGTAGCTTTTGACAACTTTCAAAAGTATAAATGCTCATATCAAAAATTTAATAATCGGCTTTCCCAGCTAGTTCCAGTTGGCTCCAGTACAGCCCTAACTTGTAGTCCCCTAAAATCTTCATAGCTTCCTCAGAATGTTGTTGAGCCCTATCTCTGCCATCTTGTATTTGAAGAGTTGATTTCTTGAATCCATGTGTAAGATTTTATAATTATCCCTATTAAATATAGATTTTGACTCTATTATTCAGTGTGAATACAACATTGCTGTTTTTTCTTACTGATATGATTAATTAGGCTAATATTTTTTTTCTGATTATGTTCAGCTATCCTTATAACACTTGTACATATCTAACTTGGTTATAATGGATCTTTTTTTTATATATTGATATAGTTCCTTTGCCATTATTTTACTTAAAATGTTTACACCAACTTTCACTAACTAATTTTGATCTATAACTATCTTTCTCTGTTTATTTCTCCTTGGTTTCAACAACAGGACCATAATTCACTTAGAAAAAGAGTATGGCAAAGGATCATCTTTCTATTTTGAGAGCATTTTATGTAGCACAGGAATTATTTATTCATTCAACATTTGATGGAATTTCTTTTTAAATCTGTCTGGTCCAAAAGTTTTCTTATTTGAAAGTGCATTTATAGCTTACTCCATTTTTCTTTCTGAAAACTTAGACTTTCTATTTCTTGTTCTGCCAATATGGTAAATTCATATTTTTGAAGATATCCATTTCATTTAAACTTTCACTTTTGTTTGCATGTAATTAAGTGTAATATTTTCTGACAATTTCCTTATTTCTTCTTTTATTCTAACTTTGCATTTCATTTTTCATTCTTTTAATTTTGTATTGATACCTTTTATTTTTACGATACATTCATATCCCAATATAGACCTAATCCTTATCCTACCCAGTGAGTTCTGTCTTGTCATAAAGTTGTGTTTTTTTTAAATCAACAAAACCAACCAACCCATCAACCATGTGTGACAGCTTATGCGATGTTCCTCAACTCCCAATATTTGCATTGAAGGAAGGAAGGTGAATTTTTTCAACTCTTATCAAAGAACAAACTTAGTCATTATAACTATGTATCATAAAGCTTCTTTTTCTTTCTATTACTCTCATCTACATTGTTGTGCCTACCTTCCTGCAATCCGTCTTTCATTAACTATCTCCATCTTTTATCATTTTTACCAGTTCTCTGCATATGAAGTAAATTCTCCGAGTTGTTTTAATTTTTTATCATCTTATTATCAGTGATTTGTAGCAATCTGTCATACGGCTCTTAATATTCATCATTTTATCCTTTAAGAACTGTTTGTTCACATCCTTTAACCACGCATCCATTGAGAAATGGCTCTGGACCTTATCTGTTATTGCCAGTTCCTTAGATGTATCATAAAAAAGAAAGAGATTATATTTTAATAGAAAGAAAAAGACCTGCTGCTTATATATGGGTTTTCCTTGAATCCGGTGACTGTACAATCAGACTAGCAACCTGTCAGAATCAAGATCAGAATTAGTAAAAAGTAAGAAGAAAGATTAATAATGAGAAAATACATAACAGAAAGCTAGACCAACTCAATCATGAGCTTAAGTATTAACAATGACAATGGCATCAACTCTAATTGTAATAGGTTTATAAAGAAATTTAACAAATGGAAATATATTATACTAACAAGAAGACCCAAAAAAGCCCAGAAAATGCTTTCAATTGGGAAACCTTTGGTTTATTTGCCAAGTAGAGAGAAATGACAGCCAAAGGTAACACTCCAAGCTGTTAGGTGATAAAATCAATAGAGTGCTAGGGCTGAAGTCAGGAAGACCTGAGTTCAAATGTAGCCTTGGATACTTTGCAAGACTTTAACTCCTTAGCATGCCACTTAACCCCTGTCTGCCTCAGTTTCCTCATCTGTAAAAATGGGAATAATAATAACACCGACCTCCTAAGGTTGTTGAGAGAATCAAATGAGATAAATTTTGTAAAGTGCACAATGTCTGGCACATGTTAATTGCTATAAAATGTAATTGTTGTTATTGTTAAAAGTCATTTGTAAAATCATATGATGAAGAATGAGTAATGATCCTCAGCAATATTTTCTTATAAAGCAGAGCAAGGCAAGGGAGGGCATAATTTGTTTAAAGGAAGCTTGGCCAGAGATCTAATTAATCAAAGTCATCCTAAGGGCATTTAAGGATTAAAATGTAAGGAGGAAACCAAACAGGAGAAAATAAGAAAAGATCTCCAAAGATTGCTACAGTGGACTATTTTTACCATCAAGGATTAGGGAATTGTCGCACTCAAACACTAACATTACAGTCCCTGAGGTGCTTACAGAGTAGATAGTAATAGCATTAAAGAGTAGAAAGAATGTAGAGGAGATTAATGCTAGAAATAACACAGTTGCAAAGTAGTTGAGTGTCTGATATTCAAGGTTTCTGATGGAATGAAAAATATCAATGGGGTAGAAAAATATCTAATATTTTTAAAAAGTGACAGAGAAAACATCAATAACTATGGACCTATATGCCTACTTTCTGATCTATACAAAATGTATATGGGAGTCACCTATACATAAATCCAGGGCATCCCTGATGAATGTAATAGAAGCATGCTTTCAGAAGTGATATTCAACAATCAATTACAACTTTATTATATCATAATTGACTAAATGCATTAGAGAATACAAGTTACCACTCTGGTTATTGTCTGTTGATTATGAAAAAAATCTAGATTTGGAGAGCAAAATGCCACTTTAAAGCTATTTCAACAGTGTCTCCTATACATACATCAAAACTGTTTAAAATTCTAAAAAGACAGAACAGCAGACACAATCTCCTTCATAAGCATCAAAGACAGCATAAACTAGAGGCAGTAGGTGACACACTGGATAGACTGTTGGGCCTGGAGTCAAGAACTGAGTTCTACTCCAGCCTCAGACAATTACGAACTGTGTGACCCTAGACAAATCACTTAACCCTAATTGCCTCAGTTTCCTCACCTGCACAATGACCTGGAGAAGGAAATGGTAAACTACTACAGTATCTTTGCCAAGAAAACCCCAAATGGGGTCACCAAAAGTCTGACATGACTGAAACAACTGAGCAACAATGGCAGCATGGTTTAGTGGCAAGAGTGCTACTTAATATGAACCAGGAAAATTTGAGGTCAAGACCCACCTATGACACATACTGGGGCTGTACAACCCTGGGCAAGTTACTTAACCTCTAAGTGTTCTAGCCAACTCTTCAAGACTATAAGAAGCAGATATGACACTGACTACCAGCTGCCCCTTCATCATTTGCAATGCTCACTTCCTCCCCCAAGATGGCTCATCACCAGGGAACATCATCATGGAGATTGCTTCAGCCTTGGTACCCATATCTCATCAGTATCCTCACTGGCCTCTCCCCCTCTGATTGGAGGTCGAGAAAGCATTGTAATAAACTCTTCCCAAAGCCTCCATTTATAAAGGGCTCAGGATTACCAGCCAACTCTTCATTACCCACCAGTTGCTCCCCACCCCCAACAGGGTACCCTTTCTCCCTCCTCCCCCTCTTCCTCCTTATAAACTTCTTGATGGCAAGAACTGTCTTTCTTTCTCTTATTTATATACTCAGCACTTAACACAGTGCCTGGCACTCTGTTAATAAATTATGTATTGTATTGTATTGAAAATCATTGATAAAGGAAGTTCCTCACTAGAAGAGCGCTGCACCACTGATATCAGAGGTCCAATCACAATCGCTA
This sequence comes from Pseudochirops cupreus, assembly GCA_028627135.1. Lineage (NCBI taxonomy): Eukaryota > Metazoa > Chordata > Mammalia > Diprotodontia > Pseudocheiridae > Pseudochirops > Pseudochirops cupreus. Next base: position 20,778,851 of record CM053582.1, read on the forward strand.
TGGCATAAAATGGGGAAATGTATGCTTGCAGAAGGTATTTGCCAAGGTGATGGAAGAAATCCAGCATATATAACAAACTGAAGAGGGATTATCCATGGATGGTGAGATCCTCTAGATGTTTCTGTGAATAGATGACATTATGCTTATAACTTCAAGCCTTAAAACATTAGAAAGACTCCTGAAGAGATCTGTAGCCACTCAAGAGTTTCATGTTACAATCTGAACAAGAAAGAAAGTGGATGAAGAATAAATATTGCTCAGATTTTGATGTGTATTTGGTTTTTCAAAAATAAAATTTTCTTTTCTTTTTGCCTTCATAGCTTCTAAATTTTCCATTATATCTCTCCTCCTTCCTCCTAGGGACCTATGCCATATAATAAAGAATATTTTTAAGAGAAAAAGAAGAAGGAAAAATGAGTAAAACCAATCAGCATATTTTTTTTTAATCTGACAATAAATACATTGTTCTATACCTGTGGCTTCCCCACCTCTGTAAAGGAGTAGAAAGAGGTAGCCTCTTATATCTCCTCTTTGGGGCCATTCTTGGTCTTTATAACTGCAACCTTCATTTTTTCATATTTTTTTGTGGTTGTGGTTCTTTCCATTTATATTCCTGCAATCATTTTCTAACTTCTTTTCTGAACTTTTCTTCTAGTTCTATCAGTTCATGTAAGTTTTGAAATGTTTCTCTGTATTTATTGCATACATAATTTCTTACAACACAGTAGTATTTCCTCACGTTCACATACCACGATTTGTTTAGCTGTTCCCCAGTAGATAAACATCTACTTTGCTTTTAGTTCTTTGCTGTCACAAAATGGCTGCTATAAATAGTTTGTTGTATATGGGTTTTTTCTTCTTATTGATGACTTCTATGGGGTATATGCCTAGTAGAATCTCTGAGGTTTTTCATATATTTGTATGGAAAATTGCTAGAGCTTAGCTGTTAGTGTGCCTATATGGGACCAACAGTAGAAATAGACAACAATTGGGCCCAGAGTTAAACATAAGGAAAGGGGGATGGATCGCCATCAGGAAATTTCAGAGCTTTTTTAATGAACCCATGTTTCCAAATTGCTGTAGTCTTTTTTTTTTCCATTTATTTTTGGAGGCAATTGGGATTAAGTGACTTGCCTAGGGTCACACAGTTAATATGTGCCTGAGGTCAGATTTGAACTCAGGTTCTCCTGACTGCAGGGCTGGTGCTCTATGCACTGCACTCCCAGCAGCCCCTTGCTGTAGTCTTTTGCCAGGATTTAACTTAAAATTGATGTATCAATATTCGTTTTTTATGTTAGTATGTAAATTTTTTCTTTCTGGTTCTTTTTTCACTCTATTCTCTACCCACTTACACAGCTCTACTCTGGATAAATCTCTTTTGCGCTTATTTGGGATTTCCTTTTTGTTGCTTTGTTCATTTTTGTTTTTAATTGCACATTAATTTATTCATTCCATTCACCTGATTCAAAATAGTAAAATCCTAGAATAACTTTCACAACCTGTTTCCAGTCTACCTTTCTAAACCTCCCATTATTCCCCTTCACACAATCTACTTTCCAACCAAATGGGTCTACTTGCTGTTCCCAGGACTCAGCATTGTACTTCCTTCCTCCTTGCCTTTGTTCATGCCTGGCATATACACCATCCTCACCTCTGCCTCTCTTAATCCCTAACTTCCTTCTGATCTCCCTGATTAAGTGCCCTCTTCCTCCTCAACTTATCTTGTATTCATATATTTATTAACTTGTTTATATCCCTCAGTAAAATAGTAGCAACTTGAGGACAGGAACTTGTTTCCATGTCTGGTCTGGTACCCTCAGCATCTAGCATATAACACAGAGAAGTCACTTAGGAAATGCTTGTCAAATAGAATGAAAGGAGATCAGGAAAAGGCATGGTTTGGGGCAGTGGGAGATACAGGAGTTAGTCAATAGCAGGCTGTACATATATCAGAATAGGTCACAGAATGTAGAAATCATTTATGTTACAGAAGCCCACAGGAAGATGCAAGTAGTTGTTATCAGGAGCAATCAAGATCAGAAGGACAGGGTTTAAGAGAAGCCAAGAAACAAGGACTACCAAGAGTCAAAAAGAGCCTCAGTTGCAAATATTCTAGGACCCTGGAAAACTCCCTGGGTAGGTTCTGATGCAAGACTTAGAATACATATACATTCATTTACCTCTCTGGGGGGCTATTCAATTTCAAAAACGAATAACATTTTTAATTCTGTGCAACTCTTCATTTACCTCAGGTGAAATTCAGCCAATATCCAAAGAGGATAATTTGACCCAAAATATTTTTGGATGCAATGTTTTACAAAAATAACAAAACACTACACACACAAAGCACAACAACAAAACGTCCCTCAAATTGGCTGCAGAAACTTAGCTGGCATGTAATGCCATTCTAATGTGGCCTTCTGAAGACCAGATAACTTCAGGCAGATTTCGAAAGAAGTGCAAATCATCAACAACCACGTGAAATAATTTTCCAAGAAACTAATAGGAGAAATATGGGTCTAAACAACTCTAAAGTTTAATCACATATCCATCAGATTGCTAAAAATATCAAAAGATAAAAATAAATTTTAAAGGCAATGTGAAAAGAGAAGCACAGGAATTCAAAGCTCTTGGTGCAGCTTAATAGATCACATGATTCTGGAAAATATTTTATAACTATTAGAAAAGTAGAATACTGTTAATGGACATATTCTCCCAAAGAGGCCAAAGACAGAAGGAAAAGTCCCATATACACAAAAATACATAGCAGAAATTTTTGTGTTAGCAAAAAGGCTGGAAACAAAAGCAGTATCCATCCATTGCTGAGGGGCTGAACAAATTCTATTATGTGCATCATTGTTCCAGGTGAAACGATGAATATGAATAATGCAGAGATACTCGAGAAGACTCTTTTGACTTTGATCTAATATATTTGTGGCATCATTGCACTTTTAAGTTTTGTCCCTTATATTCTCTTTCTCAAGGTGTCCACTGATTTATTAAATTGTTTTGCCTTCTAGAAATTACCAATACTCTTACTCTTGTAAGATCTGTAACTTCATTCCTTATCTCTTCCATCAATTTTTATTAGACTTTTCAATGACTCCAGGACTTCTTGTATCTCTATTCTATTTTCTTTCTGGAGTTCTAGCTGTGATCACTGTAGAATTGTTTTCTTCCCAGCCTCCGTGGTATCACTTCATTGCACTAGGAGCTTTTGCTCTCTGTTTACTCTTGGGGATTTCCTCCTAAGCTCTATCTTTGTGACTATTGTACTTTTACTTTACTTGTGTACTTTATTATGCTGTTTTTAGCTGATGAAGGGGAGCTAGACTTAGATCCAATCTTTCACTCAGTCATTTTGCCAGAATTCTTGACAATTTGACTATTGTTTCCATGACTGTATTTTTAAGAAGGGAACTCCAAGATAAAAGGCAATGATCTTCTAGCTCCCAAATGCCGTCTATTGCGTTCATAATAGAGGCTAAAGCTGCCCACTCCTTAAGATTTGGTCTTTAATATTTCCTAATGGGCTTAAGTTAATCTCCCTCCAAATAAATATAAACTGTTTACCTTCAACTGAAACTCATATCAGCTTTTAAAACAAAACTGGATTAGAAATATTAATTCAGGGGTGGAATAGAGTGAATAGAGCACTGGCCCTGGAGTCAGGAGGACCTGAGTTCAAATCCAACCTCAGACACTTAATACAAAAAACTAGCCCTGTGACCTTGGGCAAGTCACTTAACCCCAATTGCCTTCCAAAAAAAGGAAGATTAATTCAAGGCTGGGATGGGAGGAGGAAACCTTATTCCAGTGATTTATGGATTAATTCATTAATGCTGCTTCTTGGGAGGCAGTGTAGCCTAGTAGAAATGCTACTTACAAAGGAACTAACATAGGCAATGAGAAAACAAAACTATCACTCTCTGTAGATATGATGGTATACTTACAGAATCCTAGAGAATCAACTAAAAACCTAGTTGAAATAATTAACAACTTTGGCAAAGTTACAGGATATAAAATAAACCCATATAAATCACTAGCATTTCTATATATTACCAACAAAGCCCAGCAGCAAGAGATAGAAAGAGAAAGTCCATTTAAAATAACTATAGACAATATAAAACATTTGGGAGTCTACTTGCCAAGACAAACTCAGGAACTATATGAATGCAATTACAAAACACTTTTCACACAAATGAGTCAGATTTAAATGATTGGAAAAATATCCATTGTTCACTAGTAGGTCAAGCCAATAAAATAAAAATCACAACTTCTATCTAAATTAATTTACTAATTCAGTGCTGTGCCAAACTACCAGAAATTGTTTTATTGAGCTAGAACAAATAATAATAAAATTCACCCTAGAAGAATAAACTACCAAGGGAATCAATGAAAAAATATGAGAGAAGGTAACCTAGCCATACCATATCTCAAACTATATAACAAAGAAGTAATAATCGAAACAGTCTAGTACTGTCTAAGAAATAGAGTGGTGGATCAGTGGAATAAATTAAGTACATAGTACACAGTAGTAAATGACCATAGCGTAGTGTTTGATAAACACAAAAATTAAGTTTTTGAGACAGAATTCAAAATGGTCAAAACTTGCTGGAAAAACCGGAAAGCAATTTGACAGAAACTAGGTATAGACGAACATCTCATACCATATACTAAGATAAGGTCAAAATGGGGACACAATTTAGACAAAAAGAGTTGATATAAGCAAATTAGAGAAGCACGGAATATCTTACTTGTCAGATCTATAGATAAGAGAAGATTCATTAATAAATAAGAGATAAAGAACATTACAGGAAGTAAAATGGATAGTTCTGATTACATTAAATTACAAAGGGTTTTGCACAAACAAATCCAATTCAGCCAAGAAGGACAGTAGGCAGAAAACTGAGGGGTGGGACTTTACAGCAAGTTTCTCTGATAAAGGTTTTGTTTCTTAAATATATAGAGAACCGAGTCAAATTTAGAAGAATAGAAGTCATTCTTCAATTGATAAATGATCAAGTGAATGAGTAGGCAATTTTCAGAAGAAGAAATCAAGCTTATACAGTCATATAAAAATGCTCTAAATCACTATTGATTAGAGAAATGCAATTTAAAACAACCCTGAGGTACCACTTAACACCTACCAGATTGCTAATATGACAGAAAAAGAAAATGATAAATGTTGGAAAGGATGTGGGAAAATTAAGACACTAATGCATGGTTGGTGGAGTTGCAAACTGATTCAACCATTCTGGAGAATAATTTGGAACTATGCTCAAAGGGCTATAAAACTGTGCATGCCCTTTGATCTAGCAATACCACTACTAGGTCTGTATCCTAAAGAGATTTTTTTAAAAAGGTGAAAGAATTTTTTTGTACAAAAATATTTATCCCAGCTCTTTTGGTAGAGGCAAAGAATTGGAAATTGAGAGTATTACCCTCAACTGGGTAGTAGCTGAACAAGTTGTAGTGTATGACTGTGATGGAATACTACTGTACTATAAGAAATGATGAGCAGGATGCTTTCAGAAAATCTTGGAAAGACTTGCATGAATGGATGCAAAGTGAAATGAGCAGAACCAGGAGAAAACTACGCACAGTAACAGCAATATTGTAAGGTGAACAACTGTGAATGACTCAGCTGTTCTCAACAATATACAATGATCCAAGACATTTCTGAAGGACTTATGATGAAAAATGCTAGCTACCTCCAGAGAAAGAAGAGATAAAGTCTGAATTCAGATTGAAGTATACTTTTTTAAAACTTTATTATTCTGGGGGGTTTTCTAGGCATTTTCTTTGGTAACTTGGCTAATAAGGAAATGTTTCACATGACTCACATGTATATTCTATGTCAAACTGCTTGCCTTCTTAGGGAGGGGGGAGGGGAGGAAGGAAGAAAATAGGAAACTCAAGGATTTTTTAAACGAATGTTAATAATGTTTGTCTGTATATAAGTGAGAAAAATAAAATAAAAATTTAATGCAAAAAAAGAAAATAAAAGATGTGACAGGACAGAGTAGAGAAAGTGCTCAGCTGAGCCTTCCCAACATTCCCTCCTGAACACCTTCAAAATAATGCCTCAAATTGAATTCTGTAGTGGCAGAGTCAACAAAAGGTCAGAGTGAGACATTTTTCCAGTCCAGGGCAACTTAGAAGTTTGGAGTACGGCACCTTCTTTGAAGTGGGCACACCACACTGGGCAGTCATGTGCCTGTGTCTCATGTTTTGCACAATGAATTCCAAAGGTCTTCAGAGAAACTTTGAGAGTGTCTTTATATCACTTCTTCTCACCTCTGTGTGAGACTGAGGAACTGAGTGGTATTAGGGGGACAATCAGTGTGTACACTGAAGTCCCTTAGTATGAGGACAGGAGTTGGGATAAAATCAGAGAAGCAATAATTGACAAGGCTGGTATTTGAATGCAGATCATGTGACTTTAAACCTTGTGATCTATCCTTAAGGTTAAGACTATTCAGATAGGGTCACAGATTCATTTCTGAAACAGCAATTTTTCTAATACTCATCACACTCTTAGACCTCACCAATTCATTGCTACCACAAAAAGCTGCCACAAATATTTTTTTGTATAAATGGATTCTTTTTCCCTTTTTTATTTCTTTGGGATATAGACCTAGTAGTGGTATTGCTTGGATCAGAGAGTATGCACAATTTTATGGTTCTTTGGGCATATGTCCAAATTGTTCTCCAGAATGGTTGAATCAGTTCACAACTCACCAGAAGCGCATTAGTGTGCCAATTTTTACACACCCCCTCCAATATTTATCATTTTCCTTTTCTATCATTTTAGCCAGTCCGAGAAGTATGAGGTGCTACTTCAGAGTTGTATTAATTTGCATTTCTCTAACTAATAATTATTTAGAACATTTTTTCATTTGACTATAGATCAGCTTCTATTTATAACAATCAAATTAAGAGTAGAAACAATTACCTACAGTCTGATTTTTAAATGCTTATGACAGATTACCCAATATCCCATGAGAACGTTTTTGTTTGTTGATATTAGCTGAGTCCAACTCTTCGTGACCCCATTTGGGTTTTCCTGGCAAAGATACTGGAGGGGATTGCCATTTATTTCTCCAGCTCATTTTACAGATGAGAAAACTGAGGCAAACAGGGTTAAGTGACTTGTCCATGGTCACACAGCTAGGAAGTGTCTGAACTTAGGAAGATTAGTATTCTTGACTTCAGGCCTGGATCTGTATCCATTGTAGTATCACCTAACTGCCCCCAATGAGACCTTAGGCAACAGGAAATACAGGGACTACTCCAAAATTCCTATTATGAAATGCTCTGAGTCAATGTTGTCATGTGACTTTCCCTCTTGTTTAAAAAAAAAATTACCTGGGATAGACTTGTTCCCCTTCACTAGATCAGTCAGAAAATGAGTATCTTTATACATGTAGAAATAATACAGCACCAATGGCATGACTGTAAAATATTAAAATTTAAATTATATTTTACCCTGCTCTTGAGATCCCATTAACCAAGTTTAAATATACAAAACAAAACAAAGCAAAAGATAGTGCAATAAAACACAGACCATGACAAATCACGAGGCTTCTGTACTTCATATATGTGAAGAGAGGAATGAATTCACGGCTTGAATTTCCCGACCCAAACTTGTACTCAATATTCTCATGTTTGTCAAAGGGGAAGGAATAAACCAGATTTTAAATCAGTGTCCAATTCTAACCCCAGAAGCCATTTCCTGGCTTGGTCAGAAGTTGCCGTGGCAATGGATCGAAATCAATTTGCCATCAATGTTCACTAACTAGGCAAATTGGGTATGGGAGGGTGAGCGCTGAAAAGCTTAATTGAAGGACTGTGTGAAGAGCTGGAAGTCCAGAGTCACATGAATTCCAGCATTAGGCCTATTAAGAGGCAAGAGAAGCCTTTTCCTCCATAATTAGAGGTGTGGTAAGAGAGTGAATTATTTGGTTAATTTCATCTTCAGTTGCCGACATCACAAGAGGATCATACGATTTAGACTTGGATGGGTCCTTTGGGATTATCTAATACAGGGGTTCTTAACCTTTCAGGGGTATTGTGAACCCCTTTGCCCAGTGTAATAAAGGGCTCCTTCTCAGCATAATGTTTTAAATAAATTAGTTGAAGGAAATATATTAGATTTGAGTTAGATATTACTGAAAATAAAGATATCATTCTTGCCCCATCCAAGTTCATGGACCCCCTGAGATCATTAAGAACCCTTGATCTAAACCAACCCACTCAGTTTACAACATGAAACAGAAGCTTATAGAGTGACTTGCTGGAAGTCATACAGGCAGTAATTAGGAGAATCTGAATTTGAACTCCAAATTCAGTACCTTTTCCCTTAAACCACACCGTTTTTTCACAAACATTTTCAGTAGATGAGAAATTAGCTTGGATGAAACCCAATAACTAGACCCAATTTCTCGTCTGAGCCTCAGGTTTCCTGGCTGTGAAACAAAACACACAGAAGAATTGAGATACCACCAGGAAGGCAACTAGAAATAGAGCAGAAAGCACACTTCCTCCCTTTGTGTATGTAACCCATGCTCCAGAACTGAAGCTTTGAGTGTAAAGGGGAAACTGACTTGTGCCCACATCCATGCTTTCCTCTGGGAACAATCACCATTAGGTCTGGTTGGGATGTCCACAAGGAAAGAGAAAAGACATTTAATTCACGTGAAAGTAACTCAGGCTAACAAGATATTGAATATACAACAGCCTTTATTTAACTAGAAAAACAATAATGACAAAGATGGTGATGATGATGATGATGAAGAAGAAGAAGACAATGATGACAACAACGACGACAATATGCCTAGGTTTGCAAAGCACTTTTCATATCGAGGGTGTCCCAAAAGTCTTGGTGCCTTATAACATTGCAAGGAGACATTGTGAGCACTGTGTATGATCTCATTTTATTCTCAACAACTCTAAGAGGCAGGTGTGATTATTATCTTCATTTTACAGAGGAGGAAACTAAGGCAATGTCACAAAGCTAGTAAATATCTGAGGCCAGATTTCAACTCGGTCCACTGCCAGTACTTTATCTACTGTGCCACCTAGCAAAAAGACTTATATGTATCCAATTAATACAAGCCTCCTCTTTCTAATAAATCTCACCTCTCCAGAAAACTATAGAATTCTTTAGTATCACCCTTAGGTGGGGTCTCATAGGATTTAAAGCTAGATGGGCCCTAAGAGATCACCTAACCAAAAACCTCTCAGTTACACAAGGAAATTGAGGCCTACAGAGTCAAACAACTCACCCCTCTAATAAACTCTAGGTTCAAGAGAATATAGTCTACCCCCCCATTCATAACACTACTCTGGGTGAGACCCACCTTAAGAAGAGAAAGCAATTTGAGTCAGTAGACATTCTATTTCTCTCCCTCATAACTACACAGTCCTTGTAGATGATAGTACCAGCAAAGGTCAAAGTCCAGATTTGTTGCTTTAAATCATGGCTCTGCCCCCTTGCTGTTCCTAACCCCCAGATCCTGATTGGTTTAGGAGCTCCTCCACTCATTTTGGGAATTTGGAGTAGTCTGTAAACTCATCTGCTCTTCCAGAAACACCTCACCATTCTGCCCCTCCTCTGCTGCTCACTTACATTCCTGTGGTGCCTGGGCTGACCTAGGAATTCTTTGTTGTTCTACCACTGTGTCTGTTTTTTGCCACCTCTGGTGTCACATGAGTCCCTGGAGAGGATGCCTAGCTTTGACCACTTACTGTCTGATAACCAAAGCTTCCTTTTATAGGTCAATCCCCAAGAGTGTAGATCAGATGTATATCTGTGAATCAATCATCACCAATATGTTGTCAATGGGGCAACGAGTACTCAGGGCAAGGTAAAGAATTGCTGATGATTTAGGATTCTCATCAGCCCAGATCAACGTCTGCCAAAGTAGGACAGTGAGGACTTAAGCAAGGAGCCAGCATCAGCACCAGAACAAAAGGACCTGTCAACAAAGCAACAAGGACACAGGACAATGCCTGAAAATATTCCTGACATTTAAAACCATAGAGAACCTATGTCAAGAATATCATATTAGAGAAAAAATGTAATGGAGAAGCAAGATCACTGGGTTTTAAGTAAGAGCACCTGAATTCCAAACCAGCTTTGATGTTACAACTCAGGCACTTAATCTTTCTGGGACTCAGTTTCCTCATCTGTAAAATGAGGAAATTGAACGAGATGACATCAAAGGACCTTTCTAGATCTAATTCCTTTGACTTCCTGCAGTATTGTATTTCCACCTACAGAGACTTCACAATGATGGAGAGACCAGAGGATGAACCTCATATTACAGATGGTTGTTCTCAAAAGATCTAAGGAATAAAAGCAGCTAGGCTTCCGAAAGAAGACAGAATAAAAGGATTAGTAAGGAGGGGGGGGAAAGTCTGGGAAGGGCATAATGGAAGCCTACAAAATTATAACACCATTAGAGAGAGTGAACTTATTCACCAAATTCTGGGATATTACATGTACTACTTAGGGAGATGCCCTTGAAACCGGAAAGGGATACTTAGGGAAAATCAAAAACAGGCCTACTTTACACAGTTGGCCAACATGTTGATGAAACACCTTCCCCCAATGCTAAGAACATAAACAAGTTTAAATCATGTTAACAGACTGAGGGGAAGGTCCCCTGCACAATCAATAGAGGATATTATGGGAAGATATGGGAGAGAAAAGCACAGGAATAGAAGATATTGAGGTACCAGAACCTGAACCATTAGAGAGCTCTCATTGATGAAAGCATAGGTTCACTGCAGCAAGCAAGAAGGTTTAAGGAAACTGTACGGTTCACAGCTCCATGATATAGGATTCAGTGGTGTTGGGAAGAACTCTAACCTTTCTTTGGGGAGGCACTCCTCATGGAGTGTCTCTTGGTAGTAAAATGGCAGTGCTTGGAGTTTGGCTTTGGCTCCTTCATCCCCATCCCTTTAGGTGCCACTTCTCAAAGATGCCCCGCACCAGACCTCCTCGTAGAGCCAGCTGCACTTGGGTGACTGTGCAAATGCTTCCTTTCTAAACTTTCCTCAGTTTCAAATCCTTCAATTTCAAATCCTTCAATGCCTCTTTATTCTCTTCCTGACGTTGTTTCTATTACAGTGACAGTCTGTTTAACATGGGGATACAGTCCCAACGGTACGGCTGCCACCCTTTCCACACACACCCATCAGATCTCTGATGTCTTTTTTCTTTGTCAGGGATGCTTTTGATGTTAACTGTAACTTGATTTTACAAGACCTTCAAGCTAGAAGGAAACTCAGAAGCTCTCTAATGTAGCTTCCTCATTTTATAGAACAGGAGACTGAGGCCGAGGGAGGTCAAGTGACTTGGCTGAGGTCATACATTGACTTTGTGGCAGAGAAGAGCCAAAAACATATTCCTTGATCCTCATTCCAGTGCTCATTCTAACCCCAGTACCCTCTTGAGCATTTGACTCCTGGTAAAGTCAACCAAGAAGCTTTCATTAAACATCTACTGTGCTCCAGTCACTGGGGATGCAAAACCCAAAGTGAACAGTTCCTGCTTTCAAGGAGGTCATATTCTATTGGGGGAGATGATACATATACATATACATATATATATGTATGTATGTGTAGATATACATATATATATGTATGTATATATAAACATATATACAAGTATAGACAATATATGCACTAAATAAATATGCTGTCACATGCCCCCTGTTAAGTTCCCACTAGTAGCAGAATTCTGTACTGGGTGTTGTATGGGGAAAAGAACACCCTCTTGTTGAGAGAGCTGGGAATGAGGTAGGTGCACAAGTGCTGCTATCTGGGCCAAAGAATGCCTTCCACAATGCTCAGTGCTCTGAAGGAGAAGAGTTCATTCTGACTTTGTCAGGATATTCAGACAGATTGCCCATACACAATGAAATGGGGTAGCTGTGGTGGCCAGGGGATGTGAGGGTACAGCATGTTGGATTGAGAGGGTCCCAAGGAGGGACAAACAAGTTTAAAAGTTGCCATGATAGTGGTGTACCTCCAGAATTTGTCTTGGTTCTCCTTTCCCGGTACTGGCATTGAGGGATAAGTGTGGTGTGCATGTGTATGGGTGTGGCATGAATACTTATATATACATGTGTGTAATATGCACATGTGTATATACATGCAGTAGGTATATTATGGTGTATGCATGCATGTGGCGTGTATATGTATGTGGTATGTATGTGTATATGTGTCCATGCATGAGGCTTGCATGCGTATATGCATGTAATGTGTGGGCATGCATATACACATATGTATGTGTGTGATGTTTATGAGCACTAGTCTTGGATGGGGTTCATAATTTGTGGCTCCAGTCTACCCTCACCCCCAGAATGTACCAATTAGAATTTAAGCTTCTTGAGGGCAACAGCTATTGTACTTTTATCCTTGTTTCCCCAGCTCTTATCACAAAGCCTCTAACAGAATAGGTGCTTGACAAATGTTTATTGCATTGGACTAAATTGGATTGGATCCAGTCTGTGACTTTGAGAAAGTTACTTTATGTTTCTGGTACTCAGTTTCCTTATCTGTAAAATGAAAGTGTTCCACTAAATGGCCTCTGAGGTCCCTTCTAGTCTAGCTTTATGATGGAGTAACCCATGATTAAGCAACAACGAGAGCAGAGTGAGCACATTGAGTCTAGTCTTGCTTATATAAATTGTGTCAGAGTTTTTAGCTTAACCCCTTTTCTGGTTACTAAAGAGGGTGTCTGGGAGATAGGGAAGGGGGGAGGGAAGCACCAGTTAACTTTAGTCATCTGTAGCTTTAAGGGACTATCAAAAGAGTTGTAAAAAGAGGATGTAAATGTTGAAATACTTCTAAGCTCTATGGTGTCATCAGTCTGGATGCCCCTCCAATCGTACAACATGACCCCTCTCCATACCTTCAGTTTCTGGTAGCCAGTTTTATAGTGATGAGACACTGAGCAAGTCTCAAGGTCAGATTTCAATCTGGAAGAGATCTCTAAGGTCAACTAATCCAATCGTCTCCACTTACACATAGTGTATGCTCACCATCTCATCACAAGGAGACCACAATAGAGCTTTAATAAAGATAAAGGCTATACCGAAAGAAAAACCACATAAAAAACATTTTCTTCAGGTCGGTTCATGAAGTAAATCCAAACCATGCATACAAGTGCTGAAAGACTGTGGAATGATGGAGTGGCCAGAGATGAGTGAGATTGATAAAGGCTTCCTGGAGGAGGTGAGCCAATTGCATCCATAAGGAGTCTTGACTTGTGCTAGTATGAAGAAAGTTACCATTCCCAAAGTTGCCCCGAGATACATGAGATTGGGCCTAATCAGGTGAGTACAAGGTGGTAAGAAGGAAATATAAATTCTAATCCCACTTATCTACTGCCTAGTTATACAGCCTTAGACAAATAATTAACCTCCATGTCTTGGTGTCTGTGTCTGTGGCTTATAACGTGTTCATCTTACTTAACCTACCTTACAAGGACACTGTGAGTATTCAAGTTCATGTTTACAAAGTACTTTGAACGGCATGAATCAAAGTTGCATTCAAAGTGCCAAATACTGTAATTACATAGAGGAGGTCTGCATTCTTCATTTGTACAATCCACTCTTCTATGTGTTTCTCAATTCTAAAACATCACTCCAGGATATTCATGTTAAACTTCTTTTAATTGGCCCAGAAAAGCTTAATAAAATCTATTTAGCACTTTTCAAGTTGGAGAAATTTACATAGTGTTTCATTTCAAATAGACTTTGTGTAGTATATAATGCCTCTGTAGCCCTGGGGAGCCCTGAGCATTACTTTTGTAATTTGTGTGTTGATTGGCATATACACCAGGCTTATCAGCAATTAATATTCTATATGGCTTATGTCCTTACACACAGAGGCTCCTTTGGGGAAACACCTGAATTTGGCACTTTTCTGGCTCTTATCTAGGCATCCTCAGTTTCTTTGAAAAGTCTTAAGCTCTCAAGGCATAGAACATAGAACAAGAAGGATACATATGTGAACCCATAGACAGTTAATAATATTTTCTTCTTGGATTAGCCCTCACCTTCCTCAAGGCTCTAAACTTAAAGCACCACGCTGGGATTGATGCATATTATACTGCAGTCAAGAAAGGGAATTCCATTCAATATAATAAGCACCTAATGATATACCAGGCATTGTCCAAGGTGCTGGGCTGGGAAAGAAAAAATAAAATAGTTTCAGTTGGGGCAGCTAGGTGGTGGAGTGAATAGAGCACCAGCCCTGAAGTTGGGAGGACCTGAGTCAAATCCAGCCTCAGACACTTGACACTGAACTAGCTGTGTGACCTTGGGCAAGTCACTTAACCACAATTGCCTTGTCTTACCCCTGCCCCCCCCCCCAAAAAAATTGTTTCTGTCCAAAAGAAATTTCAATTCTACTTGGGGGAGGGAATGGCAAGTACACAGATAAGCAAATACAAAATATATTCAAAATTTAAAAGTATGGGGTGGGGGGAATGGGCATTAAGGAATCATGAAAATTTTAAAGAGGTAGTAATGGGGCCAAGCCTTGAAGAGGGGTAAGGTTTCCAAGAGGCAGGGGTGAAGATGGAGAGCATTCTTCATGCAAACCTTAGACTGGATCAAGAAAACCATAGTTTCTAGGACTAAGGCAAAAGTAGCCATGCTGTATTCCACTCAAGTCAACTCATATCTGGAGTATTCAGTTTGGCTTAGTGTTTCCATCACATTTTTGGAAGTATATCACTAAGCTAGAGAGCATCCAGAGAATGCTACCACAGCATCAAAGGGCTATGAATTCCAAGCATATGGGAATTAATAGAAAGAGCTAGGGATGTTTAGGCACCAGAAGTGATGACTCAGGGAGGAGATATGCTGCCAGGCTTCAAAAATTTGAAATGCCATCATATGGAAGAGGTATTACTCTAATAAACAATCAGCCATTACATTAGTTTGGAAATTCCCACTAATGATGCACAACACCACGTGCCCATGCCTGTCTAAGCTGGGTCAGCCTCTATTCTCCCTGAAGTTCCTCAGAAGGCATCTACCCAAGATGATGAATGCCTTGCTCACTTCTTTCAACATCATGAGGGCATCAGGGCAGTTAGTCCAAATTTTTTTCCTATGATTCCTTAATGATCTCTCTGACATCTGTTCTTAAGTTCCTCCTATGTTGCTTATATGATGCAATCTGTACAGACCCTTCACACACCTGTCTATTACCCTCTAAACAATAGTCAACCTTAACTCTTTAGAGAACATTGTTTTCCATGCCTTGCTGCCCTTAAAAAGATGAGCCTTTGCTTCCACTGGAAGCTTTGGTCATTAAAGAAGCTTTAAAATTTCCTGAAGGCAATTCAGCCCACTCTCCTGATTTTCCCTTTTAATTCTGGGCCCAAATCACTGTCCATCTGTACTGTCTGCTCCATTGCTGGACAACCACTATGGGCTGAACATCCAAATATATGTTGAAATCTATACAATTAAATTCAAAAATCATTCATTAAGCACCTACTATGTACCTGGCACTGTGCTAAGTGCTAGAGATGCAAAAAAACAAAGGATAGTCCTTCTCCTCAATGAGCTTACAATCTAATAAGGGAGAGAAAATGCAAACAAATATATACAACTCAAGCTATATGAAGGATAAATAGGATATCATTAATAGCAGGAAGATTCTGTAATTAAGAGGGATTAGAGAAGGCTTCCTGTAGGAGGTAGGATTTTAGTTGGGACTTAAAGAAATCCAGGGAGGGCAGTAGTCAGAGGGGAGGAGGGAGAGCATTCCAGGAACAGAGAACAGCCAGAGAGAATGCCCAGAGCTGAAAGATGTATTTTGTTCAAAGAACGGCCGGGAGAGCAATGTTACTGGATGAAAAAGGATACAGGGGGCTAGTAAGCTGTAAGAAGACTGAAAAGGGGGGCAGAGTCAAGATGGTGGAGTAAAAGAAGGAACTTGTCTCAATTCTGCTCCAAACACCTCCAACACCTTTAAAATATGGCTCTAAACAAATTTTAGAGCTACAGAACCCACAAAGTGCCAGAGAGAAACAAATTTCCCACTGAAGGTAGTCTGGCAGGCCAACAGGAAGGGTCTATTGAACCATGCTGGGAGCTGAGCAGAGTCCCACATGAGCTGCAAAGTAACAGACCCAGGGCAGCCCTGACCAGTGGCACAGATTGGCAAGAACAGACTTCAAGAGAGTAAATCACCAGCAGCTATGGTGGTTTCCTCACTTGTCAACCCCTGAACACCAAAGAGAAAGTAAAAGGTCAGTGGGCAACTCTGTTGGAACTGGGTGACAGAAGAGCATGGTCTGGCCCCTGCTCCCAGAGCAAGAGGTAGAGGAGGCATGGCAGCAGCCACTCTGTAGCTGTCTCCACAGCTCCTGGCCTGCAGATCATAGGGGGACCAAGCAACCATTCAGAGGGTAATTGGTCTTGCTTTTACCTGCTTGGATCTGGATTGCAGTCTTGGATGGTGGTCCTGGAGTGTATGGCCATTGTGCCACAGCTTGTGGTGACTGTAGAGAGGGCACCCTCCTTGGAGCTCTGACACCATGTGCAAAACCCCCAGCAATTTGGGACACAGATCTCTCCACTCTGAAAGCAGAGTTCTACCATAGCAAAGAGCTCAAAAGTCAAGTAACTGGCTAGCAAGATGAGCAAGCAGAGGAAGCACAATCAGATCATAGAATCCTTTTTAGGGGACAAAAGAGGACCAAAACGTGGAACCAGAAGAAGACAACAAAGCCAAAAATCCTGCATCAAAAGTTTCCAAGAAAAAATATGAACTGTTTGCAGGCCATGGGGGAACTCAAGAAGGATTTAGAAAATCAAGTAAGAGAAGTGAAGGAAAAATTGGGAAGAGAAATGAGAATGATGTAAGAAAATCATGAAAAGTGAGTCAACAGCCTACTAAAGAAGACCCAAAAATACTGAAGAAAATAACATCTTAAAAAATAGACTAACTGAAATGGCAAAAGAGGCCCAAAAAGCCAATGAGGAAAAGAATGCCTTAAAAAGCCAAAGTGGCCAGATGGAAAAGAAATTTCAAAAACTCACTGAAGAGAATAATTCCTTCAAAATTAGATTGGAGCAAATAGAAGCTAATGACTTTATGAGAAATCAAGATACTATAAAACATATACAAACAAATGAAAAAATAGAAGGCAATGTGAAATATCTCATTGGAAAAACCACTGACCTGGAAAATAGATCCAGGAGATAATTTTAAAATTATTGTACTACCTGAAAACCATGATCAAAAAAAGAGCCTAGAAATCATCCTTCAAGAAATTCTCAAGGAAA
>CM053582.1:20796677-20836409 GCA_028627135.1 Pseudochirops cupreus
ATAATTGTTACAATGGAGGGGAAAAACAGGAAGGCAAAAGGGAATGGGTCAACCTTACTCTCAATGAAGTTGGCTTAGGGAAGGAATGACATACACTCTAAATTGGATACCTTGGCCTACAGGAGAGTAGGGGGGAAGGGGATGAGAGGGGGGAGGATGGAGGGGAGGGCAGGTTAGGGGGGGAAGGGCTGTTAGAAGCACACACTTTTGTAAAGGGACAGGGACAAAGTAGAGAATAGAACAAGTGTGGGGTGGAATAGGAAGGAGAGGAATATACAGGTACTGGGGTAGGGAGATCCATCTTACCCTACAGGAAAGTCAGAGGGGTGATGGTGGAGGATATAGGAGAGAGTTGATTGGGGGAGGGGGTATACAGTGGGATTGCTGTTTTGGGGCACTGGTACCAAAGACGGGGAGAAAACCTGTAAATCAAAATCTCATGGAAATGAAATGATGTAAACTAAAAATAAACAAAAGTTAAAAAAAAAGAAACAAAATTCTCAAGGAAAATTGCCCTGATATTCTAGAAGCAGAGGGCAAAATAGAAATTGAAAGAATTCACCAATTGCCTCTTGAAAAAGATCCCCAAAAGAAAACTCCTAGGAATATCATAGCCAAACTCCAGAGTTCCCAGGTCAAGGAGAAAATATTATGAGCTATCAGGAAGGAAAAACTTGAATATTGTGGAAACACAATTGGAATAACACAAGATCTAGCAGCTTCTACATTAAGGGATCAAAGGGCTTGGAATATGATATTCCGGAGATTAAAGGAGCTAGGATTAAAACCAAAAATCACCTACCCAGCAAAACTTCAGGGGAAAATATGGTCATTCAATGAAATACAAGACTTTCAAGTATTCTTGATGGAAAAAACAGAGTTGAACAGAAAATTTGACTTTCAAAGAAGAAGCATGAGAAGGTAAACAGGAAAAACAAATCATAAGGAACTTATTAAAGTTGAACTATTTACATTCCTACATGGAAAAATGATAATTATAACTCACGAGACTTTTCTCAGTATGTGGATAGTTGAAGGGAATACATATTTATATATGTGCATATATACATATATGTGTATGTATAGGAGGGTACATGTGCATATAAATACATATATGAGTGCATATATATGTGTGTACATGTATACATAGACAGAAGGCACAGTATCATTTGAATAGGAAGGGATGATATCTAAAAAATAAAATTAAGAGGTGAGAGAGGAATATAATGAGAGAAGGAGAAAGGAAGATATAGAATAGGGTAAATTATCCCATATAAAAGAGGCAAGAGAAAACTGTTACAGTGGAGGGGAAGAGCAGGAAGGTGAAGGCAATGGGTCAACCTTACTCTCATTGAATTTGGCTTAAGGAGGGAATAACATACACACTCAATTGGGTATCTTACCCTACAGGAAAGTAGGGTGGAAGGGAATAAGAGAGGAGATGATAGAAAGGAGGGCAGATTGGGAGAGAGGGTAGTTAGAAGCAAACACTTTGGAAAGGGATAGGGTCAAAAGACAAAATAGAATGGGGGGGTCAGGATAGAATGGAGGGAAATAGTCTTTCACAATATAACTGCTATGGAAACGTTTTGCGTAACTACACATGTACAGCCTATATTCAATTGCTAGTGTTCTCAGTGGGGGTGGATGAGGAGGGAAGAAAGGAAAGAATCTGGAAATCAAAGGTTTAAAAACAAATGTTAAAAAATTGGGTTTTTTACATGCAACTAGGAAATAAGATATACAGGCACTGGGGTATAAAAATCCATCTTGCTCTACCAGAAAGTTAGAGGAGGGAACAGGACAGGATGTAAGAGAAAGCAGATTGGAGAAAGGGATATTCAGTAGGCTCACTATCTTCAGGTGGGGTATAAGGAAAAAGACGGGGAGAAAATTTGTAACTCAAAATCTTTTGGAAATGAATGTTGAAAACTGAAAATAAATATATAAAAGAAAAAAAAAGAAGAAGAGTGGAAAGGTAAGAGGGAGCTGGGTTACGTAGGCCTTTGAATGCCAAACAGGGCACTGTGTATTTACTCTTGGAGGAATTAGGAAGCCACTAGAGTTTATTAAGTAGGGAGGGGGATGACATAATCAGACTTCTGTTTTAGGAAAATCACTTTAGTAACTGAATGGACAATGGATTGGAGGGAGGTGAGACTTCAGGCAGATAGACCCACCAGCAGCAATTTTATTAATCAAAGTATATGAGGAACTGTACTAAAGTGGCAGCAGCATCAGAGAACAGAAGGGGCCTTATTGAGAACATGTTGCAAAGGTGAAACCAACAGACCTTGGCAACACCTTGGATGGTGGGAGGGGGTGTTGAGAGACAGTAAAAAGTCTAGGTTGGAAACCTGAGAGACTAGAAAGATGGTGTTGACTTCTAGGTTAATAGGGCACAAGTAGGGTATTTCCTGTGCAGGTGGACAAACCAAATTCCTTTGAATGATTACTGATTTCTTCTAGGATGCTTTGTAATATTCCAGATTGATGGAATCACACCACCACCACTCCCCTGCCGTCCAAACACAGGGGCATGCAGAGCACCTCAACACCACGGGCAACATCTCTTCCACCTGGTCTTGTGTTGGCTCTCCTCCATCACAGTAGTGAATACCTTTGGTGAGCAGACATTTCTTCCTGTATTATGTGTTTGATATTATGATCAAAGGGTTATATTGAATAGAACTATTTCTGTTGTTTTATCTTCCAAGAAATTCTGAATGATCCAGACATAGGGATGGGAGACATTTGGCTATCAAAATGGCCTGTAAGGCATTGTTTTGTTCTTCCAAATCGAGTTTTATAGTCAACAAATAATAAGCACATTGACACCTTAGAATCTACATCTTTCAGTTAATTGTACAGTGGTAAAGATGAAACCCAGTGTGGAAAATGACTTGTGAACACCTGCTTGTTCCCTACTTATATCCTCATCAAGGATGCTTCTAATTCCTTTATAGATGACATTCAAGATTGATTTTATAGATATTAGAGTAGATATCTAGGTCTTTTTTTTTTTGGAGTAAAAAACTTTAAATTTACTGTGTCTTACATGGATTTGATCCACATTTTAAAATGACTATCCGAATACTGTTTTGCGGTTTGTTTGGTTTTAACGCATTAAGTCAAAGTAATTATAATGTTTTACAAGGCTATGGTATTGTACAGTATTCCACTAGAACTGCCTTATCAAACACTTTTTTTTTTGGAGGGGAGAAGGCAGGGCAATTGGGGTTAAGTGACTTGCCCAAGGTCACACGGCTAGTTTTTTTGTGTTACGTGTCTGAGGCTGGATTTGAACTCAGGTCCTCCTGACTCCAGGGCCGGTGCTCTATTCACTGCGCCACCTAGCCACCCCTATCGAACACATTTAAATTTCATTTAGCTAATCAAACACACTACTATTTCTCATTTAATACAAAAGGATTCTTCATTCAATGGCTTTGTGGCAAATAGGGCATTCACTCATTCTATCTCCACAAAGTTGACATGTTCCATGGCCACAGAGAAATATCATATTCTTCAGACGATCCAAACACACAGGACACATTGTCTGCTCTTTGATATCTTGTAACTGTTGCTGTAACTTCTGTACATCAGCATTCACATTGGTGTTGTCTTTGTCATTCTGTAAAAACTGGAATGTTTCCACTTGCAATATCATCAGTGGCATCTTCTGAGCTTTTGCCACCACAACACATAATGAAAGGTACTCTCCGTTCAACTACTGCTCGACATTGCACACATTTCTTCATCAGGTTAGCACAGTTCTCACAAGCACACATGTGGCACAGGGCTGAAAAAGAACAGCGGCTTTCTCATCAGAGCACACCACATATTCTTCAGTCTTTGTTCTAGACTGAACTTGTTCTTTACACCAGTGCAGTTTAGGCAGCAAATCCCAAGCCCATGCCCTAGGTTAAACCTAATGCTTCCCTTCCACCTCTAGCTGCCATTGTTGGGGTCTTCACCTGCTCACCAGCTCTGTCCAGGTGGTGGAAGATGAAGTACTACAAGAATTTTTTTAAGTCATCTAATGCAAATAATTCTAGTTCTGTTACGCAATAACGCATGTCATGGGAGATGCATGTTCTGCCATTATCTAAATTTTCATTCCTCAAAAGTGAAATCCCTACCTACACATCTTACACATACACTAAAAGACACTTCAAACTAGCACCTCCCTCCTTCTATTTACTCATTTATAAAACAGGAAGGAACCACTTCTTTTCTTATGCCTTGAGACAGTCTAAAGGGGGGGGGGGGGAGGGAGGTCAAAAGCTAGAATATTATCTGTCTTCCCCAGTCCTGAACTTCATGGATTTTATGCAGTGACAAAACCTGGTAACCACAAAGAATGATCAAGTATAAAAGTGTTTGCAGAAAGGTACCTAAAACTTTTTTCCCCATGGTTTTTGGTACATCTTACAGCCAAAGTTTTCTGGTTGCTTTTCTGTAATTTCTGGCTCTCCACCATTGTTTCTCATAACTCACAATGTTACCATTTTGGAAAATCAGGTCAATATGGGTCATCATGAGGAATCATTCAGGAAAGAAAAAACAGTTGTTTTGGGAACTCTGTCTAGGTTTCTTGAGGGACTGGAGGCCAAAATGGTCAAGCCTATAGAGCTGAGGTTTCTACATTCCTCGGTTCATGATGATCCAACTGCAAAAGTTCATCAAGGGCCAGCTTGGCTGCATTGAATCGAGACTGCTTTTTATTCCATCCCAAGCCAGTTTTATATTGAACACCATCCATCATGGCACAAAAGGCAAAATAAAGACCCATAACATCACCTGTTGTGACAGTTTCCTTAAGATCAAGTTGCACATGCCGCTTCTGTGCAAACTGATGGAGGGCTGACACTGGATGGATCTCTCCACGTTTGTACTTCATGATGAATTCCTTGGGAATCTTCTTTGGACGATGGGCAGTATTTCGATTAGGCAGGACTATTTTTGAAAACATTGCTTCTGTGATCTCTGTAAGCTCAGAAAGTAAATTCAACACACTGTAAACCTCTGATGCTGAATATCCTGGAGGAAGATTCGTTGTTGAAGAAGGTTCAACTGGCAAGTTCTTTTCAACATCTGAGCAAAGCTAGGAACCTAGAAACTCTGAAACCAATCCTCATTACCAGACATTTTCTTGGGTCTCCACCACCTGGTCCAGCCTTGCTGCCACCAGCCCTGAGACAACACCAGAAGGGGTCTTTCAGTAACTTTTTTTTTATATTAGCAAGGTCTGAGATTTTCCCCACAATTTCAGTGTCTTTCACTCTTTTGAATACCTTCCACATAAGTCCCCCAATGCCCTTACAATTGTATTGTCTCCAGCATGGACATTGTCAATATATATTTGGTCAAATCTGGATTTGTTTTCTTTAGTGTCATTTCTACTTCCTTATTAAGTACCTAAGGTCCAAGTAGGGTAGTTCTACCACCCTTGATGGAAAAGTAACATTTTTTAAATGGCTATTGCAAATCTTTTCCATTTTTCTTTGGTTTGTGGTCCTCTTTTCATTTTCATCCCTCAATGCTCAAGGGATGGCTTTCCTTAGTTAGATCTCTTGCCAGACTTTCGTTAAATTGGTTTTACCCTCTGTTGCTTCTCTCTGCTTTATGATATTATACTACTCATAATAATCCATCATCCTCTTTATAAAATTTTATAGACCACGTTTATATTTCTAACCCAGTGTTGACCCAGAAGGCAAAAAAAAAGAGCAATCAGTCAAAGTTGCCAAGAGAAAAATTTAAGCTTGACCTCAGGGAAAAAAGCTTCCTCACAAAGCTCTCCAATGGGCTTCTTTGGAAAGTAGTAGGTCTCCCTTTATGGGAGGTATGCAAACAGGAGGGGATGACTACTTGTCAGATATGTTGCAAAGGGAATTCTTTTTCAGGTATTGATTGGAGCAAATGGACAACGCGATATCTTTCAATCTTGAAATTCTATGATTCTGAGACTTCCCCATGTGGAAAAATAACTTGACATTAGAGAGGCAACATATTCTATAATTGCTTTGGATTAATGTACCACCCTGAGGTTGAGCCTTCACTAAGACCTCATGATTTATAGAGATCTCTTTCCCCCGGACCTACATATACTCCTTATACTTCCCAGTACCAGAGAAGGACAAGGCCTGGCTTTTCTCCTCTCTGTCCTACATCTCTTCCTCTTTCCTTCTCAATTCAGATTACTATAGCAACTACGTTGAACTAGGTTCATTTCTTGATGTCAGATGTCTCTGACTACTTTACTGCTGTCACTCAGTTCTTCTAGCTTGAGTTCTTGAAGCACTCATTTGGTTCAGGAACTCCTTGCGTTGGTCTAAGAACTTCCTGTTGATATTTCATTGACATTCTTCCCAGTATTCCCTTGCATTCCCATGTTACCTGGCATTCAGTGACTCCATATGCTGTCATCCATCCTTTTCTCCATACTCTAGCCCCCATCTGTTCCCTCAGGTAAGTATCCTAGATCTTTTAGAAAGTGCTTGTTTAGGCCAACATGCTCTAGGGCCAGTCAACCCATTACTATTTATTTTGAAGGGAGTAGAACCTTAAGAAGTTGGAATAAGGGGGTCTTATCAGGGGCCTCTGGGTCAAAACTGGGTTAGAAATATAAGCTAGTCTGTGAAATTTTATGAAGAGGATTATGGGTAGTTATAGGTTGTATAATTTTATAAAGCAGAGAGAAGCAGTGAAGGGTAGAACTCATTTAATGAAGGCTTGGCAAGAGATCTAAGGAGGTAAAGTCATCCCTTGAGCATTGAAGGATTAAAATGGAAGGAGGAACACAAGTCAAACAAAAATGGAAAATATTTGCAAAAACCATTTTAACAATGTAATTTTTCCACCAAGGATAGTGGAACCACCCTACTTAGACCTTCACATTACAGTGCCTGATCAACCAGCTGTGAAGACTTCCTTAAGTCTCTATACCAGAGGTGTCAGAGGTGTCAGACATGATACCCTCAGCTCCATGTGGCAGCCAGAACCAGATTAAAATGTAATTGGGAAATATTTAGCAAAATAAATAAGAATACAATAAAACACAGTTGCATTCCCTTTTGAAACTAAGTCAACACAGAGCCCTCAGAGTCCTTAGGTACAGATTGGGGACCCCTTTTTCTATTTGAATTTGACACCATTGCTTGACTACTCTTCTCTATTAACGATCCCCAGCCTTCACTCCTAGTCAAGCTGAGGTAGCTAAATTCCATCCTTATTTTCCCTACCTCAGGGTACAGGAAGCAAGCCCCCAACAGGATCAGTACACATCCCACTGAGTCTCTCCAACCACACCCTCTTTCCCAACCTCCCAGGGGTAATTTCATGTCATGCAAATCACCATGACATTCTGAAGAACCTGAAGGTCACACCAAGAACACTAGAAAAGAGAAAATCAGGGCTAGGATCCTCTTTCCCAGAGGTCTGCCCATATGAGCACAAGGTTTGTCTCACATGTCAGAACTGAAGGCCCCTGTGAGAAGGAATTCTTTCCTTCAAAGTAATTGTATACCCAGGAATAACACAGTACCTACCACATAGCATACACTTAAGAAATCCTTGTTGATTGATGGATGCATACTTTGCAAACTTGCTTTCCAGGATCACTATAGGGCCCCAAAGGAATAAGCACACTGAGAGTCTGCACCTATAGGTTCACTTCTGTTCTCAAGCTAGCAGTTTATTTCTGTACCTGAGGCCTGCAGAGTTACCTGGAGTGATTAGCGCATCAAAACAGCATTTTCTACTGCAGAGAATTTAAAACTAATGAGCGTTTCTGGAGTTCTGGAGGTCCCAAGACCAAGGGTTGGTTTTCCTCCAGTATTGTAACTGGAGATATGTTTTTTCTGGCCATCTCCCAAAGCATAAACGTGAACTCTTTAGAAGATGAAAAAGAGAGAAAGAGAGAGAGAGAGAGAGAGAGAGAGAGAGAGAGAGACTGGGAAGCTTCCACAGTCCAAATGCCTAGAGACATAGAATGCAGAAAGGCAAGTACATCAGGAATCCAAAGACCTGGGTTCTAGTACAGTGTTTTATGACAGCGGTTTGGTGCCCAGAGGTTCTTTCCAAAAGCTTAGGGCAGGCAAAGAATGTATTTATCATCATCCCACCTGGTGTTCTTGCCTCAGTTCCATAGCCCCACAATCTCAATTAATTTGGCCAAGATAAATGTTTTTGATAATATGTCAGGTGGAACAGATTTCTCCTCACAAGGGGTTTAGTTTTTAATTTTCTGTATGAGGAAAAAGGCAGCCTCCAAGAGCAGGATGGCATCTGATGTAACCAGTTCATGCTGCAAGGTTAGATTACCTTAATTTACTATAATATTCCTTTTATGAATGTAACCAGCTCCTTGATGCATAGAATCATACCTGCCACATGTACTTAGATGTAAATTACCTTATCCAATCCTTCTCTTGCCTCAAGGGTCTTGCCCCTGTTTCTTTCTTGCTTAATTGAATAGTGCTCTCCTCTCCCCCACCCTCCCCATAGGGACAGCTTGGTGTAGCAGAAAAAGTGTGTGATTCAGAGTTTGAAGGATTGTGTTTCAATCCAAGTAATAATTGGTGTGATTTGGAGCAAGTTACTAAATCTCTCAGTTTTATTTCTGAAAAATTAAGGGGTTGTACTAGAATCACTGGTGTGAAACTCAAGTAGAAATGGCTGTGGGGGGATATTAAACTCATAATAATCCCCTGCAGGCAGCATACTGACTTAGAAAACCATATATTAACATTACCTGTGTTCTGTTATATTTAGATTTATTTTGTTAAATATTTCTCAATTATATTTTAAGCTAGTTCCTTCCTCACTTGGTGGTCTTTGGGTTGGGTGTTTGATATATCTGTACTAATATATGATATAATAATATATGATATTATATAGCTATATATGATATAATAATGAAGCTAAAAATAATTGGATGCTTCTGGGACTGGAGAGGGGAGGATAGGGAAAGAGCCAGTTCAAATGCTGATTCTGCTACTATCCATGTGGCCTTGGGCAGGTCACCTTCACTCTCTGGGTCTCAGTTTCTTGATTTGTAAAATCTTTCAAATATTACTGAAAATAGCTGAGCAACCATAATGCACAGGTTCTTGCAGTACTCACAGAAAACATCCATCCATGTCAAGTGACTTGAATTCATGAGAGCTAGGTGCTATCTTATTATCTTCCTACTTAACTTTTTTTTAACTTAACTCCCTTTTTACAATTCATATTCGATCTTTTTTCCATCCATAGATCATTCTCTTTGGCAAAGAAAACAGAAGCAAGGAAGTGAGTGGCTCTGCCTAATGCTCTTGTCAATTGCAATTATCCTAGCTACCTCGAGAAGTGGTCCTATTCCTTCTCTGATGCTCTTCATTTCCCCTAAATAGTTTCAACAGCAGCCCAGCAGCAGCAACGACAATAAACATCTTGTTTTCTTTAACTTTCCTTTCCAGCTGTGGATCAGTCTATGATTCAGCCATCTGATAGGACCGTGTCAGGTTTTGGAACTCAGCTTGCATTACCTGCCCTTGCCTCCATCTGAGGGACATTTAAAAAAAACAAACCTCTTTAATAAGTTCCCTATGCATCCACATCCATTACTTTAGACCAAGGGTTATTGACCTTTTTCTTGTCATGGATTTTGTCATTGACTACCTTTCTTTCCATTATAGTTTTTTTAAATAAATTCATAGGCCTCAGATTATGAATCTGCTTGAAGGGAAAAGGTGAACAAATCCCCATTTTCCCTCTTTATCAGAATTTGTTTTCCTCTGTATCTCTAGATACAACTTCTCAGTTGACTTTTATACTAACACTTAAGCTTGTGGAATCCTACCTATCCTGCCTTTGAACCCTTTGAAATCTTCTCCCCAAATCTAGAGTACACATTAAGCTATTTCTAGTTTTCCTCTCCTCTATCACAAACTCTATCACAAACTCTAAGATGAAGTGGTCACTTCTATACATACTCCCCTTCCCAAGTTTCTCATTGTTTCTACTCCAGCAACCTATTTCTCCCTGTTGGTAAAAATCAGATCCAGAATACAATGTCTCTTTCTTGGTAATTCTATAGTTTAAAGGACAAAATAATCATTAAAGCATGTCGAGGAATTACTATATGCTCCACATTTAGCAGAGCACTCTAATAGATGTTCACAGAGCCCTCATCACTATTAAATCATGCCTCAGTGACAGGTGTGTGATGTTTCCTGAACACCTCCATTTCGTCCTTCTATCCAGGTGGTCTGTAGTGTACTTTGACAAGAATATCATTTCTCTTTCTGTATCTCTTGATGTTTTCCCAAATACTCTCCACCATGCTTCCTCCCATGCTTGCCAAATGAGTAAATCTTTTAAATATACAATACTACCATTGATATTGCCCCCTTTTACTCTTCCATTTTCTTTCCAATAAGGGTATACTCTTCCAGAGCCATATTGGACTCTTAGGGTTCATCCCACCAAAGCTCAGTGATATGATATCAAATTTGTCTTCCTGGGGTAGAAGCTGCAGTCCATCTTGTCTAGTGGCTGTACTTTGTGTATTTGATTTGTATATAGACATCTGAAGTCATGTCTTTTATTAGCATCTCCTTTCTTATATTTTGTCTTCTGTCAACTTCTGGGCAAATTATTTTTCTTTCTATTCTTCATAATATCTGGTTTGGTGGATATACACGGTTTGTTTTATCTCTCTATCTTCCCTTTCAGCTTAAAACTCTTTTGATTAGATTTGCAAGACACCAGGAAATAGCTGAGGTTGTACAATTGACAACTGGGAAAGAGATCTTGCTGAGACTTTCATTCATTCATTCATTTAATATAAATCAAGACCTGAAAGGCACTGTATTAGGTGCTAATGTACTTTGCCTGTGGCCCAGAATTTAGACTTACCCATTAAGAAGAAGAAGAGAGAGAAGGATCAGAAGGGGGAAAAAAACCTCAACTGATTCCTAAAAATGGAAGCATCAGCTCCTGAGACTGCCTGTCTTTTTAGTGATGGGATGTAGGAAGGGGGAGAAGAGTCTAGTTATCCACACAGGAGAAAGAAAACTAGGTGGATGAAGAATGCATATTGTCTCCAATGGGGAAAAATTCATCACCTTCAAATGCAATCCATTCTACTTTGTGTTTGCTATTCTTGTTAGGAATTCCTTTTATCCCCTGATGTTAAAATGTCTCTGGTCTAAATCTGTCTCTCTGTAACTCCTGCCTGTTGCTCCTGCTTCTACCTTCTAGTGCCAAGCAGAACAAATCATCTTCCTTTCCCTCAGGACAGCCCTTCAAATACTTGAAAACAGCTAGTATGTCTTCCCACCCACTCACTGCCTACCCACCACCAAGTATCCTCTTCTCCAGCTTTCTTATCCTTAAGCTGATCTTTGTAGGGTGACCACATCGTTCAACCTCCCCTGGAATATCTGTAGCACACAATGGCCTTCCTAATATGATAGAGCCAGAAGGAAACTTAGAGATCATTTAGTTCCACCCCTCTCATTTTATAGCTGAGGAAACAGGCCCAAATGAGAGGGAAAGAGAGGCATAGGGAATAGACTTGTGATTTCATTGGTAAAGGGAACTTTCAGATAAGTAAACTCCCTCTGTGAATGCAGGTCAGCATCTTTACAACTTACAGTCTTAGAAAGTAACTTAGAGTGATCAGAGGTGAAGTGACTTTTCCAGGGACACACACCAATGTGACTCATAGGCAGCAGTTAAACCTAGGTATACATGTCTCCAAAACCAGCTCTCTGTCCTTCACACCACAGTTCCTTTTATACTGTCCAAAGTTTCACAAATTGTAACTGTCAGAGGTAGGATTCAATCCCAAGGTCCATTGCCTTGAAATCTAGTGCTCTTCTCCATAGGAAAATGCCTCCCTCCAGGTGCCTTGGCTACTGCTTCCCCCAAACGGCCTCTTGTTTTTTGACCCCCTTCCCCATTCATTGACAGTGGCTAGAGATGTAACCAGCCTGAGAAAAAGGAAGGTAACTCAGAAAGCAAAGGAAAGTAAGGAGATTTTTTTTCCAAATAGCACCCCTTTGGCCATTCTGAATAGCCTCTCTGGATTTTGAGTCATACTTGTTAATAGCAAACGTTTGGAAACTAATTTTAAAATAACTGAGCAAAGTGAAGAATCTTCCGGATGACTTCTCACTGGAGATAATAGCACCCATTCTCTCTGCATCAAACCATTGGTCATTTTCACAATCTTTCTTGTTGTTTCTTTAAAGGTCAAGGGACAATTTTTTTTGGCATTTAAGCTTAACAATTGCTGCAATCTAGAGTGAAAGAGACAAAGTCAGAAATAGAAGGTCTCATTTGTAGTTTGTATCAGTGGTAGATTAGATGTGCTTTTAGTCTTTCATTTTGAAAGACAAAGGTAGCTTTCATTTTTCCCCCTTGGTGAAATTTTTCTTGGTTACCCCAGGATATCTAACATACTATAATCCCAAGCATTTGACTCTTCTTGCCCTGTTCCACCCCAGCACACACACACACACACACACACACACACACACACACAAACACATCAGCGTCTCACTGACTTCCTGTCTGGGAAGCGAAATAGAGTCCAGTGCTTAGTATCCAATCAAGGTAAGGAATGGAAATAACAGTAGTGAATGACCATCCCGTATTCACGGAATCAAATTACTGGAAGTCACATAGTATGCAAGAAGGAAAGCATGGTGAATGGGAGACACCATTAGGATAGGAATCAGAGCTAAAGTTCAAGGGTGGCTAAGTGACACAGTGAATAGAGCCCCGGATCTGGAGTCAGGAGGACCTGAGTTCAAATCTGACCTCAGACACTTAACACTTACTAGCCATGTGATCTTGGGCAAGTCACTTAACCCCAATTGCCTTGCCTTCCCCCTCCAAAAAAAGCAAAAAAAAATTTAAAAAAAGAACTAAAGTTCAGGTACCATCTCTGTGACTTACTAGCTCTGCAACCTGGAATAAGGCATTCAACCTCTCTACACTTTAGTTTTCTCATCTTTAAGACAAAAGAGTTAGGCTGGTCTCTAAGTTATTATATTATATACAAAGGTTCCTGTTAGTTCTGCCATATTATATTCTAACTTTCTATGCTCTGAATGTATCTTCTAGTCCTGAAAAGAGCTATTCTGTATTCTAAGGTCAATTTCAGCACTGGCATTCTATGTTCTAAGGTCCTTCCCAATTCCAACGTCCTTTGTTCTAAGGTCAATTCAATAGAATGTCAGAATTGGGAGGAACCTTAAACATTATGAGTTCTAAGGTCCCTTCTAGCTCTAGATTTTTTCTGCTGCACCCAATGATGCTTGGGTACTTATTTGTCTTGGGAAGAAATTGACATGTCAAATACTAGAGGTGGAAAGAAGAAAGGCAGGAAAGAGAGAAGGCAGGAAGCAAGCAAATTAGCATTTATTAAACACTATGTGCTAGGTGCTAAATACTTTACAAACATTATTTCATTTGATCTTCACAACAACTCTGAAAGGCAGGTACTATTATTATACCCATTTTACAGTAGATGAAATTGAGGCCCAGAGAGGATACATGACTTGCCCAGGGTCACAAAGCTAGTGTCTGAGAAGGTATTTAAATTCAGGTCTTCTTGACTCCAGGTCCAGCACTCTATCTAGTGCTCTACCTAGCTACTCTAAGTACCTCAAAGATACTGAAGTGGTTTGCCATTTCCTTCTCCAGTTCATTTTACAAATGAGGAACTGGGGCAAATAGAGTGAAGTGACTTACGTAGGGTCACATAGTTATTGTATGAAGCTGGATTTGAATGCAGGAAGATGAGTCTTCCTGACTCCAGGACCCATGTTCTATCCACTGCAGTGCCACCTAGCCATTCTAGGAAGAGATCTTAGAGACCATTTGGTCCAACTTCTTTATTTTACAGAAGAGGACATTGAGGCTCAGAGACATTAAATGACTTGTCCCAAAGTACACAGGTGATAGAGAGTCAATATTTGAATCCAAGTCCCCATTTCCATTATCCAATCCTGTTTTACAGATGAGAAAAAGGAAAAGAAAGATAATGTGATTTTCCCAAGGTCACAGAGGAAGTTACTTATAATTCCCTACACAGAGTTTTATTTTAATTTGCTTTGTTTTCGCTACAGCCTTGGCCCTGAAATATTCTAGATTCCATAAAAAAAGAGTTGGAAGAATCCAACCTCTTCACAAATGGATAGTATGTTGGAATTGCAGTCAGGATGACCTACGTTCAAATTCTGCCCCTGTGACTATGGGAAAAGCATTTAACCACTCTGATCTTCAGTTTTTCCTTATCTGTAAAATTAGAATAGTCATACCTATAATCTCTACCTCCCAGAGTTGCTATGAGGCTCCAAAGAGATAAGGTGATGTTCAATAGGGTGCCTTTAAAGTGCTATAAAATTGCAGTTATTATTATAGGGGAATATGCTTTATTCAAGGTCACTCAAGGTTAGGAAGAAAGCCTAGATTTGTGTATTCAACTGACTCCTGGTTCTTGGTGCCACTCCCACATCAGCCACCCACTACACCTTGACTTGCTCAAACCATTTAACAATGGGAAGGAGACTCCAAACTCAAATTTCTGACCTCTGGGTTCCCTCCAGTAGTCCACATGACCTCTGGAAGACAATCAGATTTCACCTACAAGAAGACTGGTTAATATCTCCTGCTTCCAAAATGGAATTGGAGGCTTGAAAATGGAAATTGGTTACTTAATTCACTCTAAATCAATGTCTTTGTTGATAATGCCTCTGTCAATGGAAGTATCAGGAATCCAGCTGAGCACTGATGCAGAGCCCCTCAGTCATTCATTGTCTCAGGCTGTCCTTGGGACAGGAACTAGAAGAGATGATTTCAATCAGGCCTCAGCTGTGCTGGCCTTTTTTCCTCACACACATATTAAAATGTACTTGGAATGACCTCCCTCTAAGGGACAAATAGGGAGGAGTTGTCCAAAGAAACTGATGGAAAGGAATCCACAGCTAATATATTAAATAGAAAGTCTTTGGGGGCACAAGGTATGCTTTAAAAATCTGCGATGGGTTTTGATGAAGTCTTAAACTACTGAATAGATGCCCTGTGGGCTTGGGTTTGTCAACAAGGAGTAGGAAATCACTTCTCAGAATAGGTTGTAGAGACTCAAAAAAGCGGGTTACAAACATTGGTCTATAATCAAATGACTCAACTCATATAGAGAACCAGTTGTTTGGCAAGCATATTTAAGTACCTACCACGTGCTAGAAGCTGACAACACAAAGACAAAAATGAAATCTTCTGCATCCTCACAGAGCTTTCATTCTAGAGGAGAGGCGTGACAATACATGCAAATAGATGTCAATCTTGAGTAGAGACAAAGTAAGGACAGAATCAAAACTAGGCTTGTGACTTCAATGGTTTAGGGAGATCCTCCATGAGGAAATCGTTCTACCAATGCAGGTAGATAAGTTCTCTGCAATTGACTGTATTAGAGAGTGTTCTTGTTTTCTTCCTTCCTTCCTTCCTTCCTTCCTTCCTTCCATCTTTCCTGTCTTCTTCCACAAAACCTTAAACCCAGTTCACTCTGAAGCTCATAGATTAGACCAAAATAGGTCCTTGTCCAAGCTCCACTTAATGGCTGTATTTTGGGCCCTCCTGGTTTAGACCGACTGTCAATGGTAACTATTTCTCTTTAGAATAGCAACCCTGAGGGTCTTCCCCTCCCAGCTTGATTATTTTTTCTTTTTTTCTAATTAAAGGGGCTATCCCTTGAGTAACTACTTAAGGAGGTCTATTCAATGAATGGGCATTAACTCACTCTAAGTGAGTGCGTGAAAAGGCCTTAGCTAAAAAGGGCCAGGGTCTCCCATTGTATCCTGGGTCATCTCTGGTCATCCTGATGAATATCTGGTCACTGGATCCAGATTGCCCTAGAAGAGAAAGTGATGCTGGTGACCTTGCATAGCCCTCCCTCATCCAAATTCAAGTCAACTGCAAGAAATGTCATCATTTTCTGATGTCATGGTCCTCTTCGAGAACTAAGGACAAACACAACAATCTAAAACACTATTATAGCTGTCACTATTATTATTATTATTTTTTGATCAGACACACAAATTTATTAGTGCCAGGAACTCCTAACGGGCAGTTGCCCGTACCAACACACCTAGGCAACTGGTCTACAACTTCCATTATTGGAGATTTGTCTGGGACACTGTGGCTTGCCCAGGGTCAAACAGCCAGTCTATGTAAGAGACAGAGATCTTGAGCCTAGACATTCTTGACTCCAGGGCCTGCTCTCCAATCCCTGTGCTATGCTACTATTATCATTACTTCATACTATATCTTGTATTATATTTTACTAACATGTATGAGCTTGGGTAAGTCTCTTCCCCTCTTGTGCCTTAGTTTCCTTTTCTGTAAAATGAGGAGGGGGTTGACCTAGATGGCTTCTGAGGTCACTTCCAGAGATACATCAATGATCCTATGAGGCTCTGTAGCTTTTATTAGAGTGTTAGTGGCATCTCGGAGAGAGCACTAGACTTGGAACTAAGAAGATCTGAGTTTGAATCCTGCCTCACACACTTACTGTGTATACAGACTTACCCTGGGCAAGTCACTTCACCTCTGTCAGCATCAGTTTTCTCATCTGCAAAATGGGAATCATAATAGCATTTACCTCCCAGGGGTATTTTCAGTCTCAACTGAGAGATAATGTATGTCAAGCATTTTAGAAACTGTAACATGCTATAGAAATGTTAGCTATTGTATGTATTTGCATTCATTCCTTATCACTGCTATTAGGCTGTAAACTTCTTGAAGGCAAGGCTCATGTCCTGCTCATCTGTGCACCATCCCCCATGTTTAGCACAGGGTCTTAGGCAGAAATCCTCATTGCCGTGCCCAGAGTTCAAGGCATGTAGGTCAGCACACTCAAGGAATTATTTTCAAGAGCAGAAAACGTTCTTAGCAAATGGAGTTTAATGTTGTAGAAGCACTATTAGTTTTATGTTGTTTTATTTCTGAAAAATCGGGTCATTTACATCCTTTTGGTCACAATGAATTCTGGTTCCTTAGCTTGGTGGAGGCAACCTCTTTTTTCTGTTATGTGGTACAGTTGCCATCATCTGCTGGGTAACTTTGAGAAGGGAAAAAGAGCCCTGTCTAGACATGGTAGTGAAATCCCGTGTGGGCAGAAGCTACTAGTTCCATGATGCAGTTTGGGGCTGGGCAGTTGAGAAAGAAAGAGCAATTTGTAGAAGTTTCTTTGAAAATTCCATTTCACAATATCTTGTTTTGAGCTGGGGAACAGAGTAGCAGGAAGCCAGTAGTAGGGCTGATCATTCAATTAGCTGGCTATGAGTTGGGCCCTCCTTCGAAAATAGCCTATTTGCAAATAGGCTAACCCATTGCAAAAAGAACTTGGAAAAGCTCAATGCAGTCCTTCACCAATTGAAATAATAATTAAACTTTATTCAGTTAACAGGAAATTTCCAAAATGAAAATATCAAAAAGTCACTTTGAGTAAAAAACTCAAACACTGAGACTTTTATTCCCTTCCCTTCCCTTCTGCTTTGGAATTCACATAACTGGGTTTTTAATTAGCTTCCTTTAAAAATAACTTAGATTCCAATTTTCCTCTTCAGTTGGCTGGGTGCCATCTGCCAATTTTCAAATGGGCCAATTTCTGCATATGGGTTATAGTAGACGGATATTTTTCAAGTAGCCACTCACGCCAAGCAAGCTGTAAAGGGTGCCAATATCATTTTGATCCCTTCCTAATGGAAGGGGGTGTGACAGGAAAACATTCTATAAGCTGGCTACATTTTAATAATACTCCATAAGGCTGCCACACACACACATGTTTGACCCATATGCCACTTTCCCTTTTAGGAATTGTGTTAGAATATAATCTCATTTGTACCCATTTGTATTCAAATCTGTCATTGCTCTTCAGGACAGGAATATTAGGTTTCTGGTATCCTCCACCCCCAGGCATTCTCCATCAGAAAAGGAAACCTGGAAGCAAAGTTCAGCTGCCCACATCTTGGCTCAATTTA
This sequence comes from Pseudochirops cupreus, assembly GCA_028627135.1. Classification (NCBI taxonomy): domain Eukaryota; kingdom Metazoa; phylum Chordata; class Mammalia; order Diprotodontia; family Pseudocheiridae; genus Pseudochirops; species Pseudochirops cupreus. The sequence goes on from CM053582.1 coordinate 20,814,719, forward strand.
TATTAGTTAACACTGAGTGTATAGGGATACTAGCAACCAGGCCACAAGCATCTGTCTCTTCCCCCCATCCCAACACACACACACACACACAGACACACACACACACACACACACACACACACGCACACCACTCCAAAGCAGCACAATGACCATTCAAGGAAAGGAGCTCTAGGTGCAGGGTGTCCAACCTCTAGCTTCACCCGCATTACTGACTCTCTACTCTCATGAGACCAAGGGCTTAGAGCCACCATACACTCTCAGTTACTCTCTGCTCTCATGTTAAAATGGACACTCAAGATACACACTCACTGTCATTGCTGCCACACTCTTAGCCCCCAGCCTAGGTTCTCATGACCCTAATGCCATATACATCTGTACTCAATGTACCACAATGAAGCGTCATTTGCTCCCTATTGCCACCTGCACAATGACAAAAGGTGAGGAGGAAAACATCTTGCCCAGATGCAAACATCTGCACCTGCTTCTGCATTCCCAACTGCAGGGTCAGGTCTCCCTACCCAACACTCCACCACTCTTCCCATGACACCCATTGAGGCCAACAGGTCTGGACTAACTCCATAGGCAGCCGGCACTCTGGCAGGCAGGCACACTAAAGTACTCATGCTGGGCTTCTGATGCCCCCCCTTACTCCCACATCAATAAGGCAGACAAACTTCTCTTGTCCTGGTTCTCCCCAAAAATACCCTGCACAAGGTCACATTGGGGAGGTTTTCTCTGTGTAAAAAGAATGATCCAATCCCCAGGTGAGACCTGGAATTTTCCATCATGCTATCCCATGAGAATTTCCTTAGGGGCTAAAAGAGGGCTTAGGGAGCCTCTGAAGGCTATTTCTGTCTCTCTTCCTCAGGGGGCTGATTCACTCAATGCAAAGGTAGCATCCCAAGTATTAGTCAAACCCTCTTGTACATCCTGCATATCAGAAAGCCAATGCCAGCAGCTCAGGGCCTGCAGTGACCACTGTCCACAAGGCTGCTTATTTCTACTGGATTTCATTTATCTTTACAATAAAAGTTGTTTACTTTAGTCACTTATGTAGTCACTTCTTCCACCTGCTACTTGACGCTAGAGTACTGATTGACTGACTTGACAGGCAAGGCCATGCTATGCACTTGTAGTTAAATCAGATTGTGTTTATTCCACTTTATATTCAATGGCCTTGGGCTTTCTCAATCAACTTTCTCAAGCAAAGGTCTGGTTCACATGTTTTGTTCTGATGAATTCTGTCTGCCAGCATTAACCACAGAGAGGCTGAGGAAAGACAGGCACACTAATACACTGTTGGTGGAGCTGTAGCTTGTTCCTACAATTCTGAAAAAAGTCACTTTTGACCCAGGGAGCCTACTGCTAGCACCAGACAGAAAGACCCTATAAATGTAAAAATAGTAATTGTAGCACTTTCATGGAAATAAAGAATTTAAAATAAAATAGACACTCATAGACTGGGAAGAGTAAACATGTTATGCTATAAGAAATGGTGAATAAAAAGACCAGAGAATAGGGGGCAACTCACGTGAACTGATGCAGTAGGAAGTAAGTGAAACCAACAAGACAACATAGATGATTAGAACAATGTCAGATGTGAAACAGAACATTGAGCAATTGGAGAACCTGTCCCTAAGGAAAATATGAGAATCTAATTCCTTCCCTTCTTTACAGAGGTGGGAACTTATGGGTGTAGAACACTGCATTTACTGTCATATTTGGATATGTTGCTTAGTTTCTTCTTATTCCCTCTTATTTCCTGGTTACTTTTGCAAGGGTAGTTTCCTGAGTAGGAAAAGTGGCGAGGGACATATTCTCAGTTTCCTCTACTGTAAAATGAAGAAATTAAAATAAATGACCTCTATAAGGCTTTTCCAGTTTCATATCTATGTTCCTATCATGCTACTTTATTTAAAAATGAAGGTGATATAAAAAAGCACATGAGAGAGAAAACCAAAGTTCTTTCTCCACACCTGTGTTATCAGAGTTCAGGGCAGCTCATGGCCCAGATCATTTTCTTCAGATAACCACACCACCCTGGTCTTCATAAGGAGTGGGGGGACAGAGGCAGCCTGAGGGCCCTCTCCCTTTGGAGAGTATCACATGGGGAAAGTTTACCCTTCAATGTGAGTGCAGAAAAATCCTCTAATGATTCTCAGTAAGACAACTTTAATGACACATACAGTTCCAGCTATGCAGCTAATGGAAAAAGATGTAGATCCTCTAAGCCCCAGTCCTCCTGGAAGGAGGTCCTCCATGTTTTCTATGCAGGTGACTCCATCTTAGCTGGTTTAGGTACGCTTTAGGAAGGTTCTTTTGCCTCTCTTGGACTCAGTTTCCTTCTCTGCAAAATGTAGAGGTTGGCCTAGACTCCAAGGTCCCTGCCGATTCTAAATCTCCAATCCTCCCTTTCAACTCTAGACTTAATGATCCTATGTGATCCTCTCTAGCAGTTACTTTCCCTCAAGGAACATGAAATCAGTCACCTTTTATATGATTGATTAAACATGAAATATTTTTTTAAAAACACCCCCTGGGCATCTCCTCTTAGAGACCCACAGAGAATTTTCACTTGAGGATACCCCCAGACTCCCACAGATGCATGAGTTTGCCATGTTGGAAACCATTCCCAACTCCTACCTACACTTTACTCCATTCTTCATTCTGTTGCAGCCAAATGATACCACCCAGTTTCACTCACTACCAGGTTCCCACCTCTGAAGCCCACATTAAGGGGGTTTCTATACATTAGTAGGATTCCCTGGTTTCTCTCCTGGGATCCTGTGGTTCTTTTCTGTTCCCCTCACTCACCTCTACCACTCTGGAGTCTGAATACCCTGCAACTCAGCTCAGAGAGATTGACAGTGGAGGAATTTCCCTAAATGTTTGCTTGCTTGCTTGCTTCCTTTTTTTCCTTCCTTCCTTCTTTCCTTCCTTCCTTCCTTCCTTCCTTCCTTCCTTCTTTCCTTCCTTCCTTCTTCCCTCCCTCTCTCCCTCCCTCCAATTATACCTAGAAGTTTGAGTGAAAGTGTCAAAGTGAGAGGAGATATCTCTTACCCCAAATACTGAAATCAGCAAAAACTACACATGGCTTGAAAAAGAAAAGGGGACAATGATGCCCTAACAAGTGGCCCTCAAAGATCTGCTGGGAACCTAAGTTACCAGGGGTGACACAGGGCAGCAGAACACTTGTGGCCTGAGCTGGGCTGCCCAGTGGGGTGGGGTATGCCGCCCACCACCTTTCCGGGGATACTTGCCACTGGCAAGCAGAGTCTCATTGCCCAGCCTTTTCTCTTGATTTAGTGGGGTATTGTGGGAGGGTGAGTGGGGACCAGAGTCTCAAGGGTGTCCTAGGCGAGCAGGGAGTCTTTGGAGTGGCAATCAGTCCTCTTGGAGCCTGCTGTGCAAATGCAGCTGTCAGAGAGACCTATGCTTGTTGTTTTTTTTTCTGCCAAGGGACCTAGGGAGGGGGAAAAAATAGGACACAGTGTGAATGAATGAATCAGAATTAGTGCTCCACAGGTGGTGGAGAACTCATTAAATCACAAGCTTTACCACCCAGAGGACTCCAGATCTAACTGGCATCTCCTTGTCCCCACACAGATGCCTCACAAATCAAGGAGAGAGGGTTCTGCTGGGTCTTCCCTGCCTCCATTAAGTCACTTGTGCCAGTTCCCCTAAACTTTCCCAGACAAATGCCAAGGAAAGGTTGAGGATAATGAACTCCTTGTTGGGACCGACAGCCCAACACTCATTTGTTGGCTTTCAGGACTCTTTTAACTGTATCGATATTTATTGGCTGCTGAAAGGATTGACTTCCATGCTGGAGCCGTGCTTACTGTGCAGTGGGATTCACTGATTGGATTCTCCCACCTTTGGTGAAACCAGCAAGATCTCAGATCAGTAAGAAACAGGAGTCTCTACCAGATTCCAGTCTCTGGATATGTGTGTGGCCCCAGTCTTGTCATTTTGGAAAGGATAAAACCATGGTCCCTGCCAGTTCCCAAGGTAAGTAGAAGAGCTAGGCCTTCAAGGACTCCCAAATCATATATCTACACATTTGTCCCCACCATGCTCTACTCCCCCCATCAAGCCTTATCACCACAAAAGCAAACTCTGCTAATTTAGGGGTTTTGTTTGTTTCAACAAAGACATCTGTCATTACATGGATTCTTTACTGCCTCCTACATGGGTCCCACTGATATACATGCTCCCTCTTAGTACAAAATTAAACTCATCCATGCTTTTTCTGGTGCAATTCATATTTATATTCTTCTCTCTCATAAGTCTTGACCTATGTTTTGCCACTGGACCCCTATGACTCTGGAGGAGAGAGGAAGGCTGATGACCTTGCACAGCCTTGTGTCAGTTAAATTCATTTCACTTGCAAGTCAAGACAGAACCCTCCTGATGTCATTGGTCCTCTGCCAGAACAAAGGATGAGCAACAAGAATTCTCCATGGCCTTGAAACCAAGCAGGCTTGAGTTTGATTCCCAACTCTGACCCATCCTGTCTGCATGACTCTGGGCAAGTCAACTAAGTTTTCAGTGCTCTAGGCAACTCTTTAAGACTGTATGTGAAGTTTCAGTAAAAGTGCCAGTCCAAGGTGGGAGAAGGAATTTCCACATTTGGAACCAATGAAATCCCAGGGTCGATCCCTAGCCTTTGACTATCTAGACAATGTACAGGAAGCCTTCCTTTGGGACTTTAAACATTTGTGGGTAAGAGAGGAATATTGGAGCTGTCCATCAGTAACCTTTCACTTTCACTCCACGACCAGCCTTTTTCTTTCTTAGGCAGACATCTCAGACTCTGCTATACCCTTGACAATGCAGTTTATACCATTTCTCACGTGGTACTGACTGCACTGTAGCCTACTCTTCCCACTTCTATTCTTGCTAAAGAGATGAGGGGAAAAAAAACAACACAAAATAGAGAAATTGAAAAGAAAAACCAGCCCTGAAATCAGAAATGAGAGCATATATTTGCACCTCTAAAATAAAAAACCTATAAAGGATTTGGATTATTTTAAGCTTTAAAAAACCCAACAACATAAAGATCGTCTACCCTCCACTATTTGGTGCTAATTTGAGCCTTACGGGGTTTGGAGCCCTTGTAGTAGTAAACGTCAGGGTAGAAACATTGTTTATGATGGAAACAAAGACAGCCCCTTTACAACAACATTGCTAACAGGCCTCTAGTTTTGCAGATATATGACAACACTGGCAAAGCCAAATGGGAGATTTCCCCGGAGACTGGAGACTTCACCTGGGCCACTGCTTGGAGATTGGCAAAGAAGAAAGCCATTTAGAAACCTTCCTAGTAGGGTGGACTGTGCTTCCCATCATGGTGACCTCTCAGGGCTTTTTGGCCCTTGCCTTCCCTTCCTCCCCCAGATCCCTTTCCCGCACCTCCCCCCACTTGCAGCTCCTCCAAGTGAGCCCAAAGAGGTGGACAATTGAATGCTCATTCTCGAGGATTAGAGGATGGGGATGTTTAGATCCCACTGCCTTTACTCCACCCTACCCCACCTCCATTTTACAGAATCCTCTCAAATAAAAGGATCAGTTGAGAACTGAACCATCTTTTTCTCAGCCAAGGTCTTTTCTCAAAGCGAATTCTCCTAAAAACGAAAAGGTTCTTTCTTCCATGTTATTTGTAGACAATCATTGATTAGTCATCCTTGGCAGCTGGTAGGAAATGTTAGTGCAAACTGAAGGTGTCTGTAGATTAACAGAACCAGAACGAGACCACACTGGGGCACATTCAGATGGAGGGAGCCCTGGGAGCCACAAAGTAGTACACAAGACAGTTCCACCATGCTAGAAAGGTGTGACCTGTGCCTCAGAGAGACCAAACCCTCCACCCTGTGAGTTTTGAGGACAAAGGGAGACCCTTGGAAAGGGGTATTATGTTAATGGAACCCTGGAACTGGGGGCAGATGCAACTTGTGTGATCAAAAGACCACAAAGAAAGGTGAAGAGATGGTGGTCTGTCACAGAGGAAGCATAATCTTCGAAATACTGGCTCTGGGGAGAAGACTCCCCCCCCCCCCATCTTGGACTGGTTAGGGTCTACTCAACAGTCAGGAGTCATTGTTTGATCACTCAAGCACTTTACTATGGGAAGTCAATGAGCAGGAGGCAACGTGGTACAGGAGGACATACATAGACTTCAGAGCCTGACAGTCTGGATTCCAATCTTTTTTTTCGCTACTTCTATGTGAATTTGGGCATAATTGCACCTCTCCCTGAGCCTCTGAAGAATGGAGATATTGTGGTAGGGGATCTCTAAGATCCCCTACCCACTCTAAAAGTATGATTTATGGTCATTCCAGGTTTTGTTGGAGCAGAAACTCTCATTTAATCAGATTGTGTATAAGTAGTAAGTTCAAATAGCCAGAGTAGTTGTGTCCCCATCCCAATCCCAGGCCTCTGAACAAGTAATTGCTGTTCATAGAAATGGCCACCAGTCACTGAATGGATGTTAAATGGAGAGAGAGAAACAGAGGTAGACACAGAGACACAGAAGGAGAAAGAAAAGGAAGGAAGGAAGGAAGGAAGGAAGGAAGGAAGGAAGGAAGGAAGGAAGGAGGAAAGGAAGGAGGGAAGGAAGGAAGGAGGGAAGGAAGAAGGGAAGGAAGGGGGGAAGGAAGGAAGGAGGAAAGGAAGGAAGGAGGGAAGGAAGGAGGGAAGGAAGGGAAGAATGAAGAAAGGAAGGAAGGAGGGAAGGAAGGAGGGAAGGAAGGAGGGAAGGAAGGAGGGAAGGAAGGAGGGAAACCTGAGTCTGAGTGCCATCTCAGACACCTCCCAGCTGTGTGACCATGGCTAAGCTACCTAACCTCTCTGGAGCTCAGTTTGCTCCTCTGCAAATGAGGATAGTTATATTTGTACTACCTGTTTCACGTGATGTGGAAAGGAAAGCCCTCTGTAAATCTTTGGTAAATGGAAAAAATGTGAGCTATTGTTACTTGAAGCATCAAAGAAAGATTCAATTGTTTTATCCAGTTTACTGTTAAGTATTTTATTGGATGCCAATTTATTACAAATGGGCTCTCAGCTAAGATGAGGTAATTACCTAGAATGCCCTAGTGTCCCACTATTCATACACAGCATCTTGGATGAACTTTGTATCCCTTTCTCTCCTGCCTCCCTCCCATCATTTTGTCTGCTTTGCTCTCTTCCTACCTCGGGTACCAGCCCACTCCTAGAAATCTTCCTTTCTTAGAACAGTGATATGGCTTAGATTAGAATAAGAAAAGATGCCAGGATCCTGATTCAGATGTCAATTCTTTCCAGACTTCTTCTCTGATCCCTCAAAAGCATTACCAAGCTCAGATCTCACTCTGCCATGTTTTACCTGAATCAAAGGACCTAGTTTTAAATCTAGACTTCTCTATAGAAAAAGTGTGGCATAATGGATAGGGTTCTGGAATTGGACTCAGAAGGATCTGGGTGGGAATTCCCTCTTCACCCATGTATTTACTAACTCTTTAATGCTGTGCTAGTCATTGAACTTCTCTCAGACTCTGTGTTGACATCTGTAAAATGGAGATAATAATAACAGCCACCTCACAGGATTTTTATAAGTATCCAATGAGATTCTATATGCAAAATTACAGCACTATAGAAATGTGAGCTGTCATTAATTACTATTCATATGACCTTGGGCAAGTCATTTCACTTTTCTGGGCCTCAGTTGCTACATCTGTGAAATGAGAGTATGGGCCTTGATGAGAACTAAAGTTTTTCCAGCTCCAAATGAATGCCTGGTGATCGTAACTTAATTAAGATATTTTCCCTCTCTGGGCCATAGTTTCTTCTTCTATTTTAAAATAAAAGGGTTGGATTAGACGCTTTTAAAAGTTTTTCCTAGCTCTAAAACCTATGATTTCCCTCCATCCTACCTCCTTCACACACATGTGATAGTTTGGATTTAAAAAGATCAATATCATATTTTCTCTCCCCCCCATTAGATTGTAAGCTCCCTAAGGGCCTGAACAATTATGTCTTTTTGTCTCTCACAGTATTTTATATCTGTTATATATTTAATAACAATATTTATTACATGAATGAATGTGTGAATTTTTGTATCTTGGAGGAGGAGGAGGCCTCTGGACCTAGAATTTCATCAGTATGGAGGACCACCTGGTATATATACTCCTTCCACTGTGATACAAATCAACAATTGGCCTAGAATTTATAATTTTAAGATTTTTTCTAATCCTAAGTAAAAACAATTTAACATTTTTTATTTTAAGTTAAAAATTCCCTCCCTCCCTTCCTCCCCTCCTTCCTCATTGAGAAGGCAAGAAATTTGAGATTTGGTATACATGTGCAGTCATGCAAAATATGTTTCAATATTAGTCATGCTGTGAAAGAAAGAAAACAGACAAAAACCCAACGGTAAATAAAGAATTTTTTTAAAGTATTCTTCAATCTGCATTTAGACTCCATTAGTTTTTTTTTTCCCCCCTCTGGAGGTGGATAGAACTTTTCGTCATAAGTCCTTTGGAATTGTCTTGGATCGTTTTATTGTTGAGAATAACTGTCATTCACAATTAAGCATTGCACAATATTACTGTTACTGAGTACAATGTTCTCCCGGTTCTGTTCACTTCGTTTTGTATCAATTCATATAAGTCTTCCCAGGCTTTTCTGAAAGCATCCTGCTCATCATTTCTTAAAGCACAATAGCATTCCATCACAATCGTATACCACAACTTGTCTAGTCATTCTCCAATCAGTGGGCACCCCCTCAATTTCCAACTCCTGACCACTACAAAAACAGCTACTATAAATATTTTGTACCTATAGGTCCTTTTCTTCTTTTTTTTTTATCGCTGTAGAGTACAGACCTAGTAATGGTCTAGCTAACTCTACAACCCTGTGCTAGTCATTGAACTTTTCTCAAAGGGTATACACAGTCTGGTAACCCTTTGGGCTAGTTCCAAATTTCTCTGCACTCTGCTCTTTGCTTCCATTGTATGGGTAAGTTCATCCCATCCACATTTTCAGTTATGATTACTAACTGTAATTACTGTATATTTCCTTTGATGCTATTTTCCCCCGCTTATCCTTTTCTCTCTCTTTTAATCCTGGCCCTCCCCCAAAATATTTTGTTTCTCACCACTGCCTCCCTTAACCCACCCTCCTTCCTATCAGTCCCTCCCTTTTCTTATTCTCCTTCCTTCATACTTCCTTGTAGGATAAGATAGATTTCTATACCCAATTGAATGTGTATGTTATTCCCTCTTTCAGCCAATTCTGATAAGAGTAAGATTCAAGCATTGCCCCCCTATTTCCCCCTCCTCTCTAAAAGCTCTTTAATGCCTCTTATAAGTGAGATAATTTACCTCATTCTACCTCTCCCTCCCCCCTTCTCCCAATGCATCGCTCTTTCTCACCCCTTAGTTTTAGTTTTTAGAGAACATCCCATCATATTCAACTCACACCCATGCCCTCTGTCTATGTATACTCCTAACTGCCCTAATACTGAGAAAGTTCTTAGGTTTTACAAGAATCATCTTCCCACGTAGAAATGTAAACAGCTTAACCTTATTGAATCTTTTTTGATTGCTATTCCAGTTTACTTTTTTATTCTTCTCTAGAGACTTGTATTTGAAAGTCAAAATTTCTATTCAGCTCTGGGTTTTTTTATCAGGAATGCTTGAAAGTTCTCTATTTCATTAAATATCTATTTTTCCCCTAAAGGAGTATACTCAGTTTTGCTGGGTAGATAATTCTTAGTTCTAATCCTAGCTCCTTTGCCCTCTGGAATATCATGTTCTAAGGCCTCTGATTCCTTAATGTGGAAGCTGCTAAATCTTGAGTTATCCTGACTGTGACCTGGTGATATTTGAAATTTTCTTTCTGGCTGCTTGCAATATTTTGTACTTGACTTGGGAGCTCAGGAATTTGGCTATAATATTCCTGGGAGTTTTCATTTTGGGATCTCTTTCAGAAGGTGACTAGTGGATCCTGACAATTTCTATTTTACTCTCTGGTTCTAGGATATACATTTTCCTTGATTGTTTTCCTGGATAATTTCTTGAAAGATGATGTCTAGGTTCTTTTTTAGTTCATGGCTCACAAGCAGTCCAATAATTCTTAAATTATATCTCCTTTATCTATTTTCCAGGTCAGTTGTTTTCCCTATGAGATGTTTCACATTTTCTTCTTTCTTTTATTCTTTTGATTTTGTTTTATTGTTTCTTGATGTTAATGAACTTATTAACTTCCACTTGCTCAATTCTAATTTTTAAGGAATTATTTTCTTCACTGAGCTTTTGTACCTCTTTTTCCATTTGGCCAATTTCACTTTTTAAGGAGTACTTTTCTTCAGGGAATTTTTGAGCCTCTTTTACCATTTAGCTTATTCTGTTTTTTTAAGGTGTTATTTTATTCAGTATTTTTGTGCCTTCTTTACCAAGCTATTGACTTTTTTCATTATTTTCTTGCATCACTCTGATTTCTTTTCCCAATTTTCCTCTATCTCTCTTATTTGATTTTTAAAATTCTTTTTGAGCTCTTTTAGGAATTCTTATGGGGTCTGATACCAAATCACATTTTTTTTTGAGGTTTTGCATGTAGCTAACTGTTTTAACATTGCTATTTTCTTCTGAGTTTGTATTTTGTTCTTCCCTGTCACCATAGTAACTTTATGGTCAGATTCTTGTTGTTGTTGTTGTTATTGCTGTTTACTCATTTTCTAGCACATTTCTTGACTTTTAACTTTAGGTTAAAATTGGGCTCTGCTCCCAGGGTTGAGAGGACACTGTCCCAAGGTACAGGTTTTTTTTTGTTTTGTTTTTTGTTTGTTTTGTTTTGTTTTGTTTTTACGAAGCTGTTTTCAGAGCTAGTTCTGGGAGTCTGTAAGTTTTCAGTTCTTCCAAGGTGGCATAATCTAAGGAAAGGTATGATCATTGCTCTCCTGGTTGGTGCTCTGGTCTGTGAGCAACCACTAGCACTCTCTTCTGCCCTGGAACTGTGACCAGGATCCCTGCTCCTGCTAATACTCCTCCTCAGGGCTCTGGAACTATGACCAACCATGTATGGGCAATGTAACAGAGTCCTGCTCCCAGTGCCAGCAAAGGGTCTCTTGTAATCTCCTTCTGACCAATTGTCTGGCCCCTGTGACCTGAGAGTTCTGGAGACCACCACCACCGACTCAGTCTCACACACACACACACACACACACACACACACACACACACACGCACACGCACACATGCACACATACACATGCCTACTGTCAGCTTGCCAGGGTATAGCCTGCACTGGACTGTGCTCCACTCTTATCCAGGTGAGACAGACCTTTCCTGCTGACCTTCTAAGTTGTCTTGAGTGGGAAAATTGTTTCACCCCATCCTTTTTTTGGTTCTACTGCCTCAGAATTAATTTTGAGGCATTGTTTTAATGTTGTTTGGAGAGTAATTTGGGAGAGTTCAAGTGAGCTCCTGCCTTATTCTACCATCTTGGTTCTGTCTCCTACTGACATTTATCATTTTAGAGAGTTGTCTGCTACATTGAGAAGTTAAATAACTTACCCAGGGTCACATACAAACAATATATCAGAAGAAAGACTTGAATTCACCTCTTTCTTGTTTCAAGGTCACCTCTCTATCTACTTTTTACACTGTCTGTTATGGCATGGTGGGTAGAGCATTTGACTCAGAGTTAGGAAGATCTAAGTTTGAGTTAGGACTCAGACACTTGTTAGTTCTATGACCCTTGGAAATCACCCTCTATGTATCCATCTATAAAATGGGTATAATAACAGTACCTACTTCCCAGGGTTGTTGTGAGCATAAAATGAGATAATATTTATAAAGCATTTGGTAAACCTTAAAGCACATTCTAAATGCTAGATATTATTAGTATGAATGAATGAATAAAAGTAAACCAGATCATTTAACACTATATAAAGGTGAGTATTAAATTCAAATCAATCCAACTTAACAGTTTAGTACCTTTTATATCTTAAGGCACTATGTTGGATACTGAGGCTACAAAGATGAGATGACTGCTCTAAAAGGCCTTGAAGACTAGTAGAAGGCATGAGAAATGTAGGCAAATAGTATAATACAAGTCAAAAAATTGTTAAGTCATAGAAGAGATCAACCAGAAAAGCCTGAGAGATTTAAGGAAGGAGGTATTGCTTCTAGCTAGAAGAAGCTATCATGAAGTTGGTAGCATGTGAACTAGAAGGAGTACAAGGAGGACAAGGAGGACAAAAAGGAGGAAGGGATTGGGAAGGAAGAGAAGAAGGAAAAGAGAAGAATCTCAATGTGAGAAAAGGAGAGATTCTCTATTCCAGACATGGGGCATATATAAATGATCTGAGGCAAAAAAAAACCTGACAGGACAAAATTAGGAAAGAGTAAACAGTCCAGTTTGGTTCTGGTCCAAACTTCTTCCTGAAACCTTTGTCCAGTCCTGGCTAACCTTAGCATTTGTTATGTTGAGAAAAGTCTCCATCTGCTGAGAATGGAATGTCAGCAAGTACCTAGGTAAGGGACTAGAAATGTGGCTTCCCCTAGTCAAGCCCACTAATTCTTTCAGAGTAGGGAGTTCTGCAAGCTGCCCCCTTTTATCTCCTCCATTTTGAGACTATTATTCATTTAACCTGCTGGCCCTGATTCCTAGTACCAAGTTCTTTTCAACATTAGCACTTCTATAAGACTACACTTTTGTAACACACTTTCACAGGCATCATAGACTTAGAACTGGAAGAGATTTTAGAGGTTATCTAATCCAACCCCCTAAGTTTACTGATAAAGAATTGAGACCCAGAGAGGGTAAGTGATCTGTACAAATACACAAGGAATAAAAGAGACAGCATTTGAATCCAGGTCCTCTGACTCACCCTGTGAGGAAGGTAGACTAAGTATTATTATTCCCATCTTACAAGTAAAGAAACTGAGGCCAAGAAATGGGAATGTTCCTTGCTCATAGTTGAATGGTTTCCAAATGGCTGGGACTCCATCTAACCCAAGTTTCCTGCATTTAAGTCTAGTAGGTTTTCCTCAGCACTGACCCTGACTTGCCCCCCCCCTCCAAGAATGGAATTCATTCATTCTCTCAAATTCTCTCTGTCTGTCTTTCTCTGTCTCTGTCTCTCTGTCTCTGTCTCTGTCTCTCTTTCTCTCCTTTTAGGACAAAGAGATAAAGGAGAACCAAACTCCCAATGGATGCCATGAGTTTAGCATATATTCATCCCAATCCACTTCACCTCTACATTCTCTTCAACCCTGGTTGTGATTGTTGATGCTTAAAATCCTCAGACATCAAACATGGCTCATTCATTTCATTGAACAGTGATAGAGCATTGGGCTTGAAGTCAGGAAGACCTGAGTTCAAATCCAGACTTACTCTGTCTCAGTTTCCTCAACTGTAAAGTGGGGATAATAATAGTACCTCCTTCATGGGGTTTCTGTGAGGATCAAATGAGATAATATTTGTAAAGTACTTAGCACAGTGTCTGGGAAATATGCTTGTGTCCTTACTTCCATTTATTAAGTGCCTACTATGAGCCAGACACTGAGCTTGGTTCTGGGGACTCAGTCATCATGCAATATAATATATAATTTTCAGAATGGTTCCATATTCCTTTAAGGATTAAAATACAATATTTTCAATCTGGCATTTAAAGCCCTCTCCCATGTAACTCAAACATTCTTTTGGGGTCCTATTTCATAGTTCTTTTAGCTCAAACATTTTAGCCAAACTGGATCCTAGATGAACTATTCTCTTATCATCATGGCCAGTCTGTCTTCCATGTCTGAAACAAACTTCCTCCTTCGTATTAACATCTTGAAAACATTATCTTTGGGGCAGCTAGGTGGTGCAGTGAATAGGGCATCGACCCTGGAGTCAGGAGGACCTGAGTTAAAATCCAACTCAGACACTTGACATACTTACTAGCTGTGTGATCTTGGGCAAGTCACATACCCCCAATTGTCTTGCTTTTCCCCCCTCCAAAAAGCAGTAAAAAAAAAAAAAACAACTTATCTTCCTCCAAGGTTTAGCTCAGGTGACACTCTCCCATTCATCTGCTGCCCATGCCCAGCTCAAACTGTTCAAATCTTCACTCTGGCATTTACAAGCTATATGCCTTTGGGGTGTCACTTTCCTTCCCTGGGCCTCAGTTTTCTCATCTTTAAAATGACGACATTGGTCTAGATCAGTGGTTCTCAATCTGTGGGTCACCACCCCTTTGGGGGTCGAATGACCCTTTCACAGGGGTCGCCTAAGACCATCGGAAAAGACACATTTCCAATGGTCTTAGGAACCGAGACACGGCTCCTCTATCCATCTCCAGGCGGGTCCACCCACATGCAGATACGCCCACATACGAGTATTAAAGGGTCACTACATTAGGAAGGTTGAGAACCATTGGTCTAGATGGTCTCTGAGTATTTTTTCAGCTTTACAGCTATGATTTTTCTGATCCTTCTGAATATCTTCCTAGGGTGCTTTATCTGCATCTCTCCTTCACATTCTCCATTATCTACTTTGTGTCATATGCATATGTAAACATTCCTTAACTGCCCCCTTCCACTAGACCATCTGTTCCTCAAGAGTAGCGATGGATGTTTTTGCCTATGTGTCCCCAGCATTACACTTTAAACAAAGTAGGTATTTAATCAGTATTTGATGAATGAATTGGATTGGATTGGATTGGATTGGATTGGATTAGATTGGATTCCAGAGCATGCCAGCTAATGTATGAATGGCCCAATGGAAAATGTTCCTTGTGGTTTAACAGAATTCCCAGGAGATGATCAATATGTGACATCAAGTATCCTACAAAGCCTATGGTCCTATGGTCTCCAGAAGCCAGCTCTCCCCTCCCCACCAGCAAATTATGATGCTTTCTTCCTCACTGCACAAAGAAAGTGGAGTAGAGGTAAATTGACTCCATCTTCAACTCCCTGTTTTCTCCTATCTTTTTTCACTAGTATCCTGCCCAAACTAAGCTAGTAGTAGAGTAGCCCAGAAAGGACATTCGCAACTAAATAGTTTTATTAACTCTATTCTCCAAGCTCTTTTGTTCTTATTTTTAAATATCAACAACAAAACATTAAAATAAATAAATTCTCCTTTTAAAACACTCTTCTATCAAAAGGTGGGCATTCTCTCCATCCTGGTGAAAATGACGGTAATAATTTTTAGTTAGTGAAGTGGAATGTGGAGCACCTGCCGTTGCTGCTAATGATCTTGGCATTTGGGAATAGTGATAAATGACTGGAGGTTATTAGACGTGTCCTGCAAAATGGCGCCTGTGGGTTGGAACTTGAGGTCTGTCATTTGTGGAAAGAAATCGGCTTCCCCAATTGGACCTAATTATGACAGCCATGATAAATAGCTGTTCTGTGTTGGCATGTTTATTTCTCTGGGACCTGAACTGGGAAATTGGGTTTCTGCCTTTGTGTGGGTGGGAAGAATTACAATTTTTATTGTTCCTTATAACAAATTTATCACTTTATAATCGAAAGGGAAGATCAAATTGCAATAGCAGGTGACTTAAGCAGTCCCCTGAACATTTGTGGGATGTTAAGCAAGAAGAATATTAATCTAAAGGCAGAAAAATGTTTCTCTTCTCTTTTATGCAATAGAATCAGTTCACCCTCTGTGTTGGTTTTCCTCCAGCCAAATGATCATAAAACCTTTGTTTTATAAAGATGACAGTAGTAGTGATCATCAAGACCTTGGAGGAGGGTAGAATAGTTCCTTCTAGTGTCAATTTATTCCCTTTGGTTTGAAGAAAAATCATGAGTCATTTCTTGGGACTGTCATGCTACCCAGTCAGTTGTTGAACTCAAAGAAATCTGAGTACCTCGGAGAGCTCTACTAGGCTCAGAGAGAGGTCATTGTGCCCTCTTCATTTAATTCCTCTCTGGTGTCAATAGCTTATAATCAGGTACAGATCAGTTCGTTTAGTGCTGGAAGGGCCTTTAAAAATCATTTTATCCAACCTTCTCATTTTTGAGGCAAGGAAACTGAGGCCCAAAGAGGAGAAATTCACATAGGTAGTAATAGTAAAGGAAAAATTTGAATCCAACTTGCTGGCCTCCAAATCTAGTGCCCTTTCTACTTTCATGACCCTCAAATCTAAAAGACTATCCCCACTCTTCTGTTGCCCTGGAATAGTTGCTGTAAATATGGCTCAAAATAAGGATGCCTTAATGGGACCCCCAGAAGTATATAATTTTTAAAAAGTTGGGTTTCATCCCACCCATTACATTGTTCCCTCTGCCTGGAATGACCTTGTATGCTCCTCTCTTCTCCTCACATCATTCTATCCATTTCTTCTTAATCCTTCCAGGCTCAGCTCTAATATCATCCCTGCTATGAAGTTCTCTCTGCCCCTCAGTCAGAAATGTTCTTCATATGCCATCTGCACTAATCTATCACTTAATAATTGTCATTTAATATTGAACCTTGTACTATTTTTGTTGGTGTTCATGTCTTATGTCCTGTCCCATACTAGTCTGGCTATTCTTGGCCTTCTTTGTAGCCTTCTCCAAGAGGGACCTGGCAGAAGGCCTGGTATATAGTAGGTGCCCAGTGGAATTGTGGAATCTGTGGAATTGAACAATTGTTAAGACAGTGCTGCCAGATTGACTGATGTTGTTGACTGGGATAGTTTGACCTGTAAAAATCAAATACCAAAACACATCCAGACTGAGGTAGGAATTGTCTATTGTAATGATGTTTCTTTTCCCTTCTGGTATGTTGTCAGAGTGTATCTTTCTTTACACTCTCCAAAGAGACCCATGTAATGAGGCAGAAGGTTCACCATGGCCTATGAACAGGAAGCACACGAATGATTTTGTTACTGACCCCCACTAAAATTAAAGTTTTATGCATGCATCTTGAGTTTAATTGTACACTGAATGCTCATTCAGTTAGACCACAGAATGTGTGACTCATACTACTCAACATTAAGAGGAAACATGGACCAGAAGAGAGAACCTTGGACTTAGAGCTTTACCCTTAACTAATTGTGACTTTGTGCGTCTCAGTTTCTTCATCTGAAAATAAAACAGTAATATTTGCATGCCGTGCCTCATGGAGAAGTTGCCATTAAGGCTTTTTGTAAACTAGGATAGAAATGAGGACTGTTATTATCTGTAAAAATGGAGATAATATCACTGCATTAAAAGGCTGTCATGAAAACCAAATGAGCTAATGGATGTAAAGTGTTTTCTAACCATAAAATGGGATATGTTATGTTACTGTTGATTTCAGAGGGAGGAATGATGAGGTAATGTGCATACTTCCTATCCAAAGACAATGGTGGGGGCGGCTAGGTGGCGCAGTGAATAGAGCACTGGCCCTGGAGTCAGGAGGACCTGAGTTCAAATCTGACCTCAGACACTTCACACACTTACTAGCCGTGTGACTTTGGGCAAGTCACTTAACCCCAATTGCCCTCCGAAAAGCAAAAACAAAAAACCAAAAAAAAACCAAAGACAATGGTAATCCCTGCATGCTATATGTGGGTCTGGCTGAAAAGAATAAAGAGCCTGATCAGATACAGAAAGAGAAAGCAGACATTATTAGAAAAGACAAATCTTTCCCTGGCATACATTGATTTTGGTTGTTGATTTTGTAGTTAAAAGCCTGTCACAGAAAACATCATCAAGTTTCTTTTGAGCCTTTAGGAACATTGCAAATTTAATTACAGCAATTTAGTTCAATAGGTAACAACAGCATGGGGCAGCTAGGTGGCAAAGGGGAAAGAGTGCTGGGCCTAAAGTCAGGAACACTCGCCTAGCTGCATTGCCCTGGGCAAGTCACTTAACCCTTTATGCCTCAGTTTCCTCACCTGTAATATGAGCTGGAGAAGTAAATGGCAAACCATTCCCGTATCTTTGCCAAGAAAACTTCAAATGAAGTCATGAAAAGTCAGATATGACTGAAAATTATCTAATAACAATGTATAACATGTAGCAGGAGTGAGCGGTCAGAATAGATTCATTGAGCAGAAACCTGAATTGGGCCAGTACCTTCTCCTCTAATCTATCTACTCTATTTGTATCTTGTCTATACCTATTTCTGTACATGCTGTCCCATTTAGAACATGAGCTTTTTGAAGACAGGGACTATATTCATTTTTCCCCCTTTATATACCTAGTGTGCTTGGCACATTGTTCTTGTTCAGTCATGTCTTATTCTTCATCACCCCTATGGGGTTTTCTAAGCAAACACACCAGAATGGTTTGCCATTTCATTCTCCAGCAGATTAAGTGACTTGCCCAAGGTCATAGTGCTAATGTCTGAGGCCAAATTTGAGCTCTGGTCTTCCTGACTCCAGGCCCAGTGATTTATTCACTGAGTCATCTAGCTGTCTCTTTTGGCACATAGTAAATACTTACTAAATGTTTTTGATTGTACATGTATAGTCCACCTAGACCAGTTTTGTAGACGGAGAAAATTAGGTCCTGAGAGGTGAATTACTTGTCCAAAGTCTTTCTGAAGATTCCAGTTGGCCTCGCTTCTCCCTGTGAGAGTCACTTTTAAGAAAGGCAAGTGAGTCCTAAGGAATTCAGGGGTTTCATTAAGAGAGGCAGCCCCTAACACAGAAGGTGAGGGCTAATTTGCCATACTTCAGATTGAACTTGCTTAAACAGAGAAAGTGCCACCAGCTTGAGGTTCCTAATCAGAAGAGAATTTGGTCCCTTTCTCATCCCAATCAGTGACATCAATCCCATCCCCAACCTCCCACTAGGGCAGCACAAAGTCCTAAGATTAAAGACATAACACTTAGCAAGGTGATTACTTGTCCACCCCAGGAACCTCTTCAACTAAGTACAGTTCAGCTCTACTAAATGCCTGCTATAAATGGCTGCTTAAATGGGCCATGGCATTTCTCTTCTCTGGTGCCCTTCCCTATCCCATCATTGCTGCTTCCCAACTATTCTCTCCATGTACTTTGATATGAGTATGGGGAGGGGGGTGGAACTAATGGACTGCTTTCCCTTCCTCCCAAAGGCAGTTCTCTATCTTGCTTTCCCAGGGCAACTGCACCAAGACCAGCTTTCTTCAACCAATGGATAGTTCTTCCTTCCCATCACTTCGTGCCATTATGTTGCAGAAGACTGGACAAGGCTGGGAATCTTACCTGACCTCTTAACAAATTACCTCCACTTTAATTCCACGTACCATAGGTTCAGAGATGGAAAGGATCTATCCATTTGGTGATACATTACAGAGAGCCATGGAGTTGGAGTCAGAAAGCCCTGAGTTCAAGCCCTGCCTCAGACACTGTATGATTCTAGGCAAGTCACCTATCCTCTCTTTGCCTCAGTTTCCTCACCTGTAAAATGAGAGGATTAGACTCAATGACCTCTACAATCCATTCTAGCTCTAAATCTGTGATTCTATGACCTAGTCCATCTCCTCATTTTACAGTTTTATTTGGTAATCATCAAAAATCTATTTTTCTCTCCTTTTCAGCTCTCGCTCACACTGGAAAAGAAAAAAAACAGAAAACACTTGTAACAAATATGTGTTATCAAACATCAAGTCCACCACCTATGTGTCAGGAGGTAATATGCTTCATTGTCAGTCCTCTGGAATTATGTCTGCTTGCTGCATTGATCAGAGCTCTTAAGCCTTTCAGAGATTTTTATCTTCCAGCACAGCAGAAATTCTGAGATTCTAAGTGATCTGCTCAAGGTAACCTACATAGCAAGGGGCAGAGCTAGAATTTGAACTCAGCTCCTCTAACTCCAAGGCCAGAAGTCTTTGCACTGCACTATGCTGCTTAAGGCCTTTTTGTGGCTCATTGTATCCAAACCTCATCATTAAATTTGTAAAATTGGAATCTGTAATAAATAATCATCATATTTAGAAGATTCTCTACCTCTCATGACAGCTCTATTAGTCCAAAAGTATTCTTTGACTCTAGAACCCAAATTCTTTCCACTGTACCACAATTGGTCAGAAGTATAAGATTTCAGAGTTGGATGAACTTAAGAGATCATCTGGTCCATCCCCTTCATTTTAGAAGTGAAGAAACTAAGGCTCATGGCAGCTGAAAGATTTACTTGCCATTCAACCAGCTGGACAGAGGCAGAACAGAGGACTAGACTTCAGTTCTCTTGGCTCCCAGTCTAGTGCTCTTTTTACTGTACTACACCTGCTTCAGAAAGGTTCAGATATTTGAGCTAAGAGATGTCTGGCCAACATTAGTTCTGTAAGATTTCTACAGAAAAACAATTCCTCTGATGATATAGTAAGATCCTGTTACCATAACTTTGGTGAAGTCCAAGGATCCCTACTGTAGGCTTTCCATAACTCCATTACCAACCAGAAGTCAGAAGACCTGGGCACCAGCCTCAGTTCTACCACTTTTTATCTGTTGGATCACTGGCAAATCCTTCACCTATATGAGCACAGTATCCTATTCCATGAAATTAGGACAACCACACCCATCCTACCTACATAAATGTGCATAAAACCTGGGATTTGCATTCACATTCTTGAACTCTAAATCCAATGTTTTCCTCTCCCCCCCACAACATACCACATCATTATCACTTACTCTGAGAGGAGAGGGAACAATATACCAGAAGGATGCTTTTTGGTTTTGTTTTGATTTATTGGCAAGTGTAAAGGACACGATCGTTGGAAGAATTGGGGCACCTACTCTCCATTTCCAGATGGCAGAGAGGTGTGGGCACCAAGAAGAGAGCCAGAGGGACACCAGGGACAAATGACATCTCTTTCTCAATTTTGCCTTGTATGGAAGATTTTTTTTCCAGTGCTTGGAAGAGCAAAGTGAGTAGTTAGAAAGGAGGCTGGCTTAGCATACATCATTTTTTGAAGATGTCTTATTTGAATCCCACCAAGCCAGTGAATAAATGGGGTTTTGGTTAATCTATGCCCAGCATGCTTTTGCACGTGCCAACCTGGAGCGTTGCAACATCCTGCTAAAGCCTCCAATGATAGGATTTGTGCATCTTGAAAGTCAGAGTTAAAGGCTAATCTATACTGGGTTATTCTGAAAGAACTAAAACACAGTAATTCATTTTCATTATAGATTGGGCATGCTGAGAAGGAGAAGTCAATCCATTACTTCAGTCTGCTGTCTGGTCTCCATTAAGCTTGCTGAGGCAGGGGTCAGTCTGACACCTCGCTCTAGACAGAATAGGGGGTGGGAGCTCATCCCCATGAGCCTGAAACTGTCTGGGCTCATTTGTGCCACTTAATGTGTGCAGCCGAGAGCTCTTTAACTAAAAGGTCCCTGTCAAAGGTGGAGGTCTGAGAAAAATCTGCAAAAAACCAAACCCCAAACTGTATTTTCTGTTACCAGCAAAGCACTGCAGAGAATCACTAGATCCTTACATTAAGGGTATTTCACTCATCTGTCTATGCATCCATTCAGCAAGCATTTACTAAATCCCTACTTTGTGCCAGGGACTGTGCTAGAAATAGGAGATACAAAGACAAAAATGAAAACAAAGTCAGCACTGACCCTTAAGGTGCTTACATTCTATTAGATGCAGAACAGTATGCACACAGATTTCCTAGAGATATCAGGGAAAAATCTCTCTCTCTCTCTCTCTCTCTCTTTCTCTCTCTCTCTCTCTCTCTCTCTTTCATACACACACACACACACACTCACACACACACTCACACACACACA
Organism: Pseudochirops cupreus; assembly: GCA_028627135.1. NCBI lineage: Eukaryota > Metazoa > Chordata > Mammalia > Diprotodontia > Pseudocheiridae > Pseudochirops > Pseudochirops cupreus. The sequence continues at coordinate 20,836,383 of CM053582.1, forward strand.
CACTCACACACACACTCACACACACAC
>CM053582.1:20836909-20878609 GCA_028627135.1 Pseudochirops cupreus
GATCAATTGAATAGGAAGGGACGATACTTTAAAAGGTGAAATTCTGAGGTGGGAGAGGATTAGAATGAGAGGAGACAGGGAGAAACAGAATGGGGTTAATCATCTCATATAGAAGAGGCTAGGGATAACTGTTACAATGAAGGGGAAGAACAGGAAGGCAAAAGGGAAAGGATCAACCTTACTCTCATTGAATTTGGCTTAGGGAAGGAATGACATAAACTCTAAACTGGGTATCTTGCCACACAGGAGAGTCGGGGGGGAGGGAGATGAGAGGTGGGATGATGGAGGGGAGGGGAGGGGAGGGGGGAGGGTTGTTGGAAGCACACACTTCTGTAAAGGGACAAGGACAGGGTAGAGAATAGAATGGGGGGGAAGGGATAGGAAGGAGGAATATATAATCAGTCTCTCACAATATGCCCACTGTGGAGATGTTCTGCGTAATTACACATGTACGACCTGTATTGAATTGCTTGTCTTTCCAGTGGGGGTGGGTGCGAGGGAGGAAGGGAAAGAATCTAGAATTTAAAGTACTATAATCAAGTATTAAAAATATATATGTATATATATGTATATATATGTATAATTATTATTATTATCATTATTATTAACTACATCCAACTGGAACTTGAGATACACAGGCACTGTGGTTGGGAGATCCATCCTGCCCTACTGAAAAGTCAGAGGGGTGAGGGGGAGGACATAGGAGAGAATAGATTGGGGGAGGGGACCAACTTTCTTCCGTTATTAGGCTGACCCCAAGGACTGGTCCAGTTTTAGCATCCCAACTCAAAAAGAGGTTGGGGGAGATCCTGCCAGGACACTACTGAGGGGAAATGACAAAAAGTCTTTGTAGTTGTATTTCTTCTCCACCTTTCACTCACTCATTGTGAAGGCTACCCACTTCTTCCTGTACAGCAGTAAATAGCTGTAACCAGGATTGTACTTTTTGGTCCCTCTCTGTCCCACAGTTTTCTTCCCCTGAGCTCCATGACACTGCCTAGCTTTGGATTTCTACCACCTCAAGGCTGAGGGCTACAGTGACTCATAAGCCTCAATAAATCTTAGGAATATATACTCCTAGGGCACTACCAATGGCTCAGTATCAATGACTGATGTCTAAAACTATTGCCAACATGAGGGACATGGGGCTACCATTGCCTAGGGGGTGCCAAGAGCAGAAATGCTCAGGACACTAAGCTAGTGGTATAACTTTCAGTTATTTTTTATATGAATTACATTTTGAAGAGTTCTTTCTTTTGATTTTTTTTCTGTCACCACTATTTTTGTTATCAGGCTTTTTAAATTTTTTGCTATGGTTTCCTTGAAGTGGTTACATGGGCGTGATCCCCCAGGTTCCTTCTCATTCTGCCATCTTCCCAGGATTCCTCAAGAAATCCTTTTGAGGTCTGGTGACAAGAGACTAGAGCTAGAGGCTAGGAAAGTTTGAGATCTCCTGCAGTTTCTACTACTTCCATCAAACCAAGAAATGCCCCTAATCCTCCCCCTCCACCTGGTTCTAATAATAGTCACAGTACAGGACAAGAAATTATTAGTTAAATGCTGCCAAGTCCTTTGATGATGAAAAGGTCCTCTTCTCTCCCAATTTCTTTGAGATTTACTAATGCTGGAATGCTTTGCTCAGGCTCCTTTGAGAACAAGGCTCAGCAGGGCTTCATTTCTCACCTTCTATCTTGGCCAGAAGAGGAAAAGTGTAGAGGGAGATCTGCTCTGGGAATCAAAGCCAATCTCGACCTTCTTCACATTCAAAGAGCCTTCCTTCTCCTTGCCAGGTGCCAAGGGAGATTTTCTCAAACAAATGCCTTGCCGGAGAGGGTGCTTCAATTAGCCTCACCAGAGCTTTGTAAATAATAGCCTGCTGGGAAAGCCATAGGGAGGAATGAGAAGGCCCAAATCCATCTCAAGGAGTAGATTGCTTTCTGGACTCCTAATCAAGGCTCAGTCTGATGTGTGCAAAAGAGCACTGCACACAAAGTCAAGAGACCTGAATTCAAATCGAACTCTGACATTTCCTAGCTCTCTGACCTTGGACAAGTCATTTTCCTGCTTGCTGAGCCTCCTTTCCCTTATCTAGAAAATGAAGATGAAAATATTGGTACAATTTTTCTCGTAGGCTTGTTTGAGCAGTGTTTAGGTGCCAGCCCATACTGGCCCAGAAGAGCCTACTGTTAAATGAGCAGCGTGAGCATTTACACCTCAGAAATAAGCAAATACTACCAATAGGGGTTGATTTATTATTTACTTGATTGTGTAGATTTAGGAAAGTGATAAAGTGATGATAATGTAAATTAAGCTTAAAAGTGTACCATGAATAGCGCGCCCCACCTCCACCCTAAGCTGGTTGTTAAACATTTACCAGTAGTATGCTCCTGGTCGTTGTTATTGATAATCTCTCAAGGATTTAAAGACTGTGACTCCGACCTGAAGAGGCCAGAAAGCAATCTAGAGTGATTGTTTACCCCAAGGATGTGGATTCCTCAGTGATTTCAGAATGTTCAGAGAGAGGTTGCTGGAGCTGGGTTATTGTTCAGTACTGTCTGACTCTTTGTGACACCATTTGAGGTTTTCTTGGCAAAGATACTGGAGTGGCTTGCCATTTCCTTCTCTAGCTCATTTTACAGATGAGGAAACTGAAGCAAACAGGGTTAAGTGACTTGCCCAGGGTCACACAACTAGGAAGTGGCTGAGGCTAGATTTAAACTCAGGGAGATGATTCTTCCTTCCTGCAGGATGGATGTTCTATCCACTGCAGCACCACCTAGCTGCATATATATGTATGTGTGTATACATATATATACACACATATATGTATACACACATACTTTTATTTGATCCTGTCAACCCCTCAAACCATTTTCCCTTATCTCTTTTCCTTTTCACAGCCAGACTCCTGGAAAAAGTTAGTTGTATTCATCATCTCCATTTCCTCACTTCTCTCTCTCCTCAATCTTTTGAAGTCTGCCTCTGGCTTCTACCACTGGTCTGAACTCATTCTCTCCAAAATTACCAGGGACCCTTTCTTAACTGCTAAATTCAATGGCCATTTCTTAGTTCCCATTATGTTTGACCTCAGAACAACTGTGGACATTTCCAGCTACCCCTTCCTCCTGGATACTCTCTCCGCTCTTGGTTTCTGTGACACTGCTGACTCTTGGTTCTCCTACCTACCTGATTCACGCTTTGTCCTTTGTTAGATTTTCCTCCTGCTCCTACCCACTAATTGTGGCTAGCCTGGGGCCCTGTCCTGGGTCTAATCTTCTCATCCTCCTTTTCACTGTCACTTGATAATCTCTTTTAGAACTAACAGTTCTCAGGAGCCAGTATGATCCCTTGGTTCAGGCCCTCTTCACTTCTTGGCTGGACTATTGCAACAGCCTCCTCATTGTTCAGTCTGGAACAACTCTCTCCCCCTCTTCAAACCATTCCCCTACCCAGTTGCCAAATTGTCGTTCCTAAAGTACAGGTCAGATCATATTACTTCCCTGCTCAAGAATCTTTGGTGATTCCCTATTTCCTCTAGGATAAAATATAAAATCATCAGCCTATAATTTGAAGCTCTCCATAAACTGGCAGCTAGATGGTATGGTAGATAGAGTGCAGAGCCTAGAGTCAGGAAGAGCCAAGTTCAAATATGGTCTCAGACACTTCTTAGCTATATGACCCTGGGCAAGTCACTTCTCCTTGTTTGCTTTGGTTTCCTCTTCTGTAAAATGAGCTACAGAAGGAAATGGCAGACCACTCCAGTATCTCTGCAACAAAAACACCAAATGATGTCATGAAGAGTTCAGACAGAATTGAACAACAACATAATCTGGCTACCATCTACATTCTAGAAAGAAAATAAAGGACCAGATACCCCCCTCATATATTCTCTGTTCCATATCTTCCCTCTGGGTCATGCCCGAAATGCCATCTCTCTTTACCTCTACATCTTAGAACCTCTAACTTCCTTGAAAGCACAACTTGGGTACTACCTCCTTAAGTAAAAGCCTCTTGGATATTCCTCTAGGATCATTCCTTCTTGAAAACACTTTGTAAAACTTTGTGTATACTTTGTAATTACTTCCTTGCCTATATTTGGTATCCACCTTGAGGACAGGGGTTGTTAGATTTTTGTCTTTGTATCACCAACACATTTCTACCACACCTTGGTTGGATTGAATTCAATCTTTTTCTTTTCTTTCGTAGGATGAATTGACTGATTTCCGCCCCTCACATTTTCCCTTCTGAGAAAATGGACTGATTTGTATCACTAAATTGAATGGTTTCTTTAACCTCCCAAGAACCTGATTTAACGAGCAAAGCACAAACTTGGAGATGCTCCTGGTCATTTTGTTCTAAGTGACTCAGCCGGAGGTGGTCCGGTTCACTGAGACACATTTACAAGTTGAATGGAAGGATATAGAAATGCCCCATGCAGACTTTCTTCCCATACTTGTGGGGTTGCCCTGATGAGTCACTTAAGACATTCATCAGAAGACAATAATTTTTGTGTGGATCATACATTTGTTTGGGGAAGAGAAGAAAAAGGAAGATAAGAAAGGGAGATATGGGTAGGAGTTATGCTAGACACACCCTTAGGTCCTTTCCAACTCTGATATTCTTTGATTCTGTGAAAAAGAAGCAACAGAAAGTGGTAGCAATACTTCAAAGTCATCCCACATAATGTAGGTATCCCCTCCATGAAATTATTGAAGTGTGATCATCCAGTTTCTGCTTGGATAACTGAAATGACAAGGAGCTCACTATTAGAAAGTTAGTTTCTTATGTTCTCAATAGAATGTAAAATCTGTTAAGGCAGAGATGGTATCTTTTTGTTTTTGTTTTGTTTAGTTTTTCTTAAATCCTCAGCACCTAGAATAATGCCTGGTACAAGTTAGTGATGAATCATTTATTGACTAACAGATGTTTCCCTCTTCAGAGTATAAGCTCCTTGTGGGCAGGCATTTTTCACCTTTGTCTTTATGTCCCCAGTGCCTAGCTCAGTGCCTGGCATGTAGTCTACTATTCACAAATATTTGTCGCTTGTTTGATGATATTGAGCAGAAATCTACCTCTAAGTCCCTATGCCCCCAGTGGTCTCAGTTTGTCCTTTGTAGTCAAACAAAACAAGTCAGCTGGGAATCCTGCAGAGTAACCTTTTCAAATACTTGAAGATAATCAATGTCCCCACTGATTCTTCTTTCCATAGGCCGCAAATATCCAGTTCCCTCAAATGCTTTTTGAATATAATGGTTTTGAAGACCCTTCCCATTTTTATGGCCCTTCTTCTGGATACCTTCTAGCTTGTCAGTCTACCCATTAGAGGATAGAACTAAGGAATAAATGAACTATGGGGTTATTTGGGTGCACTGGGTGTGTGTTCAATTTTCAAGGTGAGCACTTACACCTCAGAAATTGGCAAACATTGCAAATTGTGCCTGGATTTGTTGTTTTCTTTATTGTCTAGATTTGAGAAAGCCTGGAGAAAATATTAATAATGCCCATGAAACTCAAAAGTGTTCCTGGGCCCCAGAGAGTAGGTTGTTAAACATTTACCGACTCCCTCCTAACACACTTCATCTAGATACTGTACGTCTACTAATTGGTCCTAAAATCCAACTCTCTGAGATTGTAAGCTACGCAAGAGGTGTAGACAAATCTACACTGCTAGAGGGAGTTGCCACACTTGGAGTTCCTTATACTATTGAATCACAGTTCCCCACTTCCCAAACAAAATATCCAAATTATTTTTTTCAGTAATTGTAAAATCTATAATTTGTATATGGGGTATATCACATACATTAGAAATACCCCATAGCCTACTTACTTCCATTGTTCATTGACCTCTGGGTTACCTACAACTTGGATTTATCCCTGATCATGGTATTCCAAAATTCTAGACCATATAGTAGGTGCTTAGTAAATGTTTATAGATGGACAGCATCATTGGAGGAATATTTCTCCTAAAGGAAGTACTTTGTGCTAAGGAGTAGCTAGGGAACTCATCAATTTCTCAAATTCATTCCAGAATTCTCTATTCTTCCTTTTCAATTCTGGACCAAGCTCAGCAACCATATCATACATTATAAAGAGTACAGAAAGGGAGTAAGGATATTTGATTAGTCTCACATAGGCAGTAAGTAGTCTTCAAAAGAAGGGCAAATATATGTGCTCATGTATGCGTGTATGTACATGTGTATATGTGCATGTGTACATCCATGCATATGTGTGTGTGTACATATGTATTTCAGCAGGTAAGGCATTCTAGTTTGGAGAAGCTAAAATGCAAGCTTTGGACGGACCCAAAACAAGCATTAGGGGACGCAAAAATAAGCACTGGGTGGGCTCTAAGTATTCCTTACAACCATCTGGGTTCCCTATAGTGTCTCCAGTGTCAGCCTGACCTCTACAATAAGCTTTTGGGGTTAGAAAGTTTTTAGTCAAGTAAAGCTAGGTTCAAACAATATTACTAAATAATAATCCACAATGTACACAAATATGAACATGCATATACATATATATGACCAATTCAACATATTAATCATCTAAAAGCAAGTCTAAATCAGGACAGTAAGAATTTTTTAGCCCTTATGATTATTCCTGTGTGAACTGTTAGAGTAATCTCTTTCTCTCTCCTGAGTTTTAGATCTTACTGAATAATCTTGGCAATCTTCTAGGGCATAACCCAATTAGTATAATTTCACCTACAGGGAAAAGCATCTGGAGGATCTCACCATCTATAGGGAATCCTTGTTCCATGTGGATCCTATAAATGACACATCCTTCATAACACTGAGAAATGCCTTCAGTGATCATATATTTTCCCGTTTACGACCTTCAAAGTTTCAGTACAGTGTAAAGCTATTAAACATTAAAACTGCACTGAAATTTTTGGGAAACCATACAATAACCATAGAGTCATCTTTGTTGTTGCATTTTCCAAGAAATTTTATAAGATAAGATGCCTTATAAGGGCAGCTAGGTTAAGTGATCTGACCAGGGTCACACAGCTATTGGGTTCCTGAGGCAAGATTTGAACTCTGGTCATCTTAACCTTGGTCAGTTCATTTAATTTCTATCTACGTCAGTTTCACACCTACCTCCCAAGGTTGTTGCAAGAATCAAATGAGATAATATTTGTAAAAATTCTTAAAGTCCTATTTTATTAATGCTAACTATTATTACTAAAAGATTATAGATTTACACAGACACAACGTATGTGTGACAACTAACTTCAATAGATTGGGCTCCTCTCAGCAATATAAGGTTATAAGACAACTCCAAAAGACTCAAAATCGAAAGAGATATCCACATCCAGAGAAAGAGAGGCGGAGTCTGAATGCAGATTGAAACAAACTACTTGCTGTGTTTCTTTTTATTGTTTTGTTTCCTCTTTCCCGCTGATCATTCCATCAGTTATAATCCTTCTTTACAACTTGACTAATGATTAATGTGAAGATATTTGTAGATTCTGTATCTGAGTGTATGCCACCATGATGGGGGGGAGGAGAGGAAGGGGGAGAAAATGTGAAACTCAAGGGACTGTAGAACTGAATGTTGTAAACTAAAAGTAAATAAACTAATTTAATTTTTAAAATTAAAAAAAAATTCATATACCACAACTGGTTCAGCCATTCTTCAATTGATGAGCATCCCTTCAATTTCCAATTCTTTGCCACCATAAAAAGAGCTGCTATAAATATTTTTGTACATGTGGGTCCTTTTCCCATTTGTACAATCTCTTTGGGATACAGACCCAGAAGTGGTATTGCTGGATCGAAGGGTATGCACAGTTTTCTAGCTCTTTAGGCATAGTTCCAACCTGCTCTCCAGAATGGTTGGATCAGTTCACAATTCTACCAACAATGCATTAGTGTTCCAATTTTCCCAAATCTCTAGCATCTATCATTTTCCTGTTTTGTCATGTTAGCCAATCTGATAGGGATGGTGTGGTACCTCAGAGTTGTTTTGATTTGCATTTCTCTAAATTAAAGTGATTTAGAGCATTTTTTCATATGACTATAGATAGCTTAAATTCCTTCATCCGAAAACCTCCTGTTCATATTCTTAAACCATTTATCAATTGGGTAATGACTTGTATTCTTATAAATTTGACTCAATTCTCTATGTATTTGAGAAATGAAGTCTTTATCAGAGACACTGGTGGTAAAAATTCTTTCCCAATTTTCTGCTTCCCTCCTAATCTTGGCTGCATTGGCTTTGTGCAAAAGCTTTTCAATTTAATGTAATCAAAATTATCCATTTTGCATTTCATAATGTTCTCTATCTCTTGCTTGGTTATAAATTTTTCCATTCTCCATAAATCTGACAGGTAAACTATTCCTTGCTCTCCCAGTTTGCTTATGGGATCAGTCTTTATATCTAAAGTGCGTACTCAGACTTTATTCTGGTATATGGTGTAAGATGGTGGCCTATGCCTAGTTTCTGCCATACTATTTTCCAGTTTTCCCAGCAGTTTTTGTCGAATAGTGAGTTCTTATCTCTAAAGCTGTAATCTTTGGGTTTATCAAACAGTAGTTTACTTATTCAGTGACAACTGTGTCTTGTGTGCCTAACTTATTCCACTGATCTACCACTTTATTTCTTATTCAGTACCAAGTAGTTTTGATGATTGCTGCTTTATAACACAATTTAAGATCTGGTATTGGCTAGGCCACCTTTCCTTGAATTTCTTTTTCTTTTCATTAATTCACTTGACATTCTGAATCTTTTGTTCTTCCAGATGAATTTTGCTATTATTTTTCTAGCTCTATAAGATAATTTTTGGTAGTTTGATTGGTATGGCACTGAAGAAATAAATTAATTTAAGTAGAATTGTCATTTTTATTATATTAGTTTGGTATACCTATGAGCAACTGATGTTTTTCCAATTATTTAGATCTGACTTTATTTATGTGAAAAGCGTTTTGTAACTTTCTTCATCTAGTTCCTGGGTTTGTTTTGGCAGGTAGACTCCCAAATATTTTATAAAGTCTACAGTAACTTTAAATGGAATTTCTCCTTCTATCTCTTGTGGTTGGGCTTTGTTAGTAATATATAGGAATGCCAATGATTGACGTGGGTTTATTTCATATCCTGCAACTTTGCTAGTTGTTTATTATTTCAAGTAGTTTTTTTTAACTTCATTCTCTAGGATTCTCTAAATATGTCATCACATCATCTGCAAGGAGTGGTAACTTAGTTTCTTCTTTGCCTATTCTAATTCCTTCAATTTCTTTTTCTTCTCTTATTGCTAAAGTTAACATTTCTGGTACCATATTGAATAACAGTGGTGATAATGGACATCCTTGTTTCACCCCCAATCTTATTGGAAATGCATCTAGCTTATCCTGATTAAATATAATGCTTGCTGATGGCTTTAGATAGATGCTACCTATCATTTTTAGGAAGACTACATTTATTCCTATGTTCTCTAGTGTTTTTAATAGAAATAGTGTTGTATTTTGTCAAAAGCTTTCATGTAATCTTAACATGTAAATGAGAATACCTGTTGGAGAAACTTTAATGCCCTAATTTGCTCTATCAACACATTTTTTTAAATCAGCAAACAAGTTCAGTATAACACTGTATTCTCTGTACCTTTCAATGAATTGCGTGACTATAAGGATGTGGTTTACAGTAAAAAAATTGTTTACAAAAGACTGCCTGTTTGATTCTCATGTTTTCATAAAGGATACCCTTGATATTTTTATAGACGATTCTCATAAAGCTTTTATAAAGATGAGAAATTGTCATGTGGGTCAGGTAGTTAATAAGATCCTCTCAATTGCCTGTTTTGATGCTGTAATATTGTCTGCATTTTCCCCTCATTCTTTCAGTACTCTGTCTTTCCTGAAATATCTTGTAAAATGACTATTCAATGCTTTCAGCATGGATTGCCTCCATTCATCCTTACTCTGGTCCACCCATGCTTCCCAGATTCATCTTCAAAAAATGCCATTTCTGCTTCCTCATACAGCATAGCAAAGAATGAAGCGTTATGGTCCAAATGTGGTGGTTCTTCTGTTATTGATAGTGAGAATAGATCATTATAGATGAATCTGTTCAATTTCCTCTCTACTTGTTGCCCTCCTGCCAGCTTCATCTACAAGTGCTCATGAGATAATATGACTCAGGTCCCACACCAAGCTTTCTGCCAACTTGTTTTCACCTCTACTGCCTTTTCCTGTCCTGTGAGGTGATGTTTCTCATAGTCTTCTGACACCCTTTTCCACAGTATTTTATAAATGAACTCCTGTTCTCACATAGGGTGACCCTTGGCTGCCATGTCTTTCCATTTGGCAAGGAGATCAAGCATCTTCTGCCTTATTTTCTGCTTTTCAAAAAAAATCCTCTTTGCAGCAGCTGATTTAGATTGATTAGACTCCTACAGAAACAGTGATAATCAGGGGAGATTTCTTTGCCTTCTACCATTTCCAATTTGGAGGCATCAGCAGCTTATTTGAATGAATTCATTTGAAGTTATGGTAATTGGATCCCGTGTTGTCTTCTCCTTTTTGCCTTTTCTTCACGTTGAAAGCTGACCTTTGCTCTACCTTGTTGAAGATCTGACTACATGTAGACAGCTAATTCTAATATGACTCACAAACCATTAATTTGGCATTTCTTATCTGTGAAGATACAGTCAACTTCATGTTTTAGGGGTTCAATGTTGTTTGGTATTCATTATGCCCAGTGTCTTTCAATTGTTTTCCAGAAGAAATTATTCATCACTATTCATGTATGAGGTTTCTGAGTAGTCAACTAGCCTTTGACTTCTTCCGTTTTTAAAATGTGAATCATACTTTCCAACAACTTTTTGCTGTTCTCACCTGTGCTTGCCTCCACATTGAAGTCACTTAGTATGAAAGTCTTTGCTGACTTCATTTAAAAGACTTTTTTAAGTTCTTTCTATTATTTTTCTACCCATTCATCTACTGCAACAGACATTGGTAGATAAATTGCTGTTTTTTTCAAGGTGATCATTTTGCTTAAGCTCTTCACAAGAACTACAAGATGAGCAAGTGTCCCATAAAAGGATGTTTCTCAATAGCCTTTAGGAGCCCAATGAAACCAACTCCACCAAGTCTACTGTTTGCCTCTCCAAGCAGAACTTTTGAGTCATTTTTCCATTTCTTGGCAATTTCTTTTCTTCTTTTGGTTTTGTTCATCATGAGAAACTCAATATTACTATTGAGGGGCAATATGGTATAGTAGATGGAGCATTTGGATTTAAAGTCCAGAAGAATCTCACCTTAGACATTTACTAGCTGTGTGATATTGAGGAAATCAATTAGCCTCTCTATGACTCAATTCCCTCATCTGCAAAAAAAAGGGAGGGAGGGCATTAGACCAGATGTATCTAAAGTCCTTTCCATTTCTTTTTTTTAAGTTACATGATAACTTGATTATATATGTAAAAGGAACAGTTAGACATAAGAGATTTGCAATTTCATGTAGAATCATCCTTTTTTTCTATTATTTTATGGAAATGTTTGTTTTACTTCTTAAGCTAAGAATAAAATAAATATTTTTTTAAAAGTAAAGAAGTGATCTGGTTGTCCAGCAATGTCCAGTCATAGCCAAACAATAGATGGGGATAGGGACTGGACCTGATCTCATTGGTATAGACAACTCTCAGTTGAACAAATTCCCTCTACCAATGCAGGTTGCCTACCATTTCTAAATCTATGATTTAATTGCAATTTGGGAAAGGCATTTCCCCTCCCTGGGCCTTAGTTTCCTCCTCTGAATGGGTTTGGGTTACTGATCTCTAACATCTCTTTCAGTTCTAATTCTAATGATCCTACAATGTGGTTCAGTGTTTCCTCTAACATGACAATGAGATGGTCTTTGGACAAAGACTTCAAACAAGCTTGCAAGAACCAGTTGTTAAATTTTCAACATAAGTATTTACACCCCAAAAATTCATTATAGATCAGAGCTTGGTTTATTGATTTCTTTATTATTAGAGTTAAGAAAGTATTAATAATGCAGATTAAAAGCAAAAGTGTAACGTGTAAGTTTTGTACTTTTTCTTCCCAGGAAGCAGGTTGTTAAACATTGACCAGCATTTGAAACACCAATGGTTGAATCAGTGTTTGTAGAAAGTCTAAAAATGATTGGATTCTTATCACCTCCTGCCCCTTCTACAATCACTGCTGTGGTTATGAAAGGGAGCCACATGAAACTGACAGTCACCATCCAGGAATTGTCAAACAGAACAGGAAAGGAGCCAGTTAGGTAGCAAGAAGGAGGGGCAGTTCGAATGCTACTTTGGTACCCACAAAATATAATGAGATCTAAAGCATTGCTTATGAAGCTTATTTTCTTTTCAGGATACTTTTGGCAGTCTGATGAAGGCTATGGACCCATTTTCAGACTAATGTTTTTGAATGCACAAAATAAAATAGTTAGGATTACAAAGAAAATCAGTTATATTACAGCTATCAAAAATTTGAAGGACCCCAGGTTAAGACCCTTAAACGTAGAGGAAGACCTATAGCATTTGAGCAAATCCTCAGCAAAGGATCTCTAGGGATATGTGGACAAGAATTGCTGAGTTATATTCTATACTAATCTATCCATATATTGATGAACTCAGAGATCCATTGGGGCTTTGATGTATAAGTAGCACCAGTTTACCACAAGCTCAGGATGAGTAAAATAAGTCCCCAGGTCTTTTTCAAATGAAGATCTATCTATGTAGGTCTGCTCCATCTTATACAATTGCTTTTATGATCCTGTGCCTAGGTATGAGTAATGGTAGGGATTAGGAGCACAAGGCAGGCTATTGGAGGGTGGAAGCAGTCTTTTGATGTCCCTCAAATTATAAGCTCTATCTAGAATAGAAGAGAAGCAGTGGAGAATATTATTAGACTGCAAAGATGGGAGGTGAGACTCTCCCCCCACTTTTATCTCTCTTTCCTTATTAAGCTTACCTCTGCCTTTCTCTCTCCGAACCAAATGAACAAGTCTCAGTATTCACCTTTTTGACTCCTCATTCCTGAAAAATCATTTGTCCAGCTCTCCAATGCCCCACCCTGCCTTTGATGGCCCCATTGCCCCCCCAGGGCCCTAAACACTCTGTCTGAACATTTCCTTTCATCTCCACAATGAGTTAAAACAGTAAAGTGAGGCCAACAAGCAAACTTTTCTCAATGTCATTTCAATGGAAGAAGTGAAAATAGGACAAGGCAAAATCACTTGAAAACCAATTTCTCTGTTTTTACCTTTGGAGAGCAAGGAGTAGCTTTTCCACATGACTGTGGGCTTAGCACACTCACATGTGATCTTAAGCAGTTCTCTGCTCTCCACATTTGTAATGGAACCATTCAGGCACAAAAGAAATGTGCAAAGGAATGGGTGTGGGGTGAGTGGCGTGGGGATGGGGTGAAGGGCAGAGTGAGGATTAAGGAAACCAAACTCTTTTGAGATGTCATGTTGCAAGGAACACAGAGAAGACCCTAAAAGCCAATCAAATGGAAGTACCCAGAGGTTCCTTGTAGATGATGTGTAGGAAAGTGGCACAGCTGGTAAGCCTTATGGTTAGAGAGCTAGTGGAGTGAGGGTGACCTGAATTCGAATTTTTCCTCAGCCCCTTACTAGCTGTGTGACTTGGGGCAAGTCACTTAATCTCTCAGACTCAATTTCCTCATCAATAAAATAGGAACAATAATAAAAGCTATCTCACAGGAGGTTTTGTTAAAATGAAATCAGACGACTTTTCCAAAATGCTTTGCACATCTTGCTGTTGTGGTTATTCAGTTGTTTTCAGTCGTGTATGACTCTTCATGTCCCCCTTTGGGGTTTTCTTGGCGGAGATATTGGAGTGATTTGCCATTTCTTTCTCCAGTCCATTTTACAGAGGAGAAAAGTGATGTAAATGGGGTTAAGTGACTTGCTCAGGGTCACCCAGCTAGTAAGTGTCTGAAGCCAGATTTGAACTTATATCTTTCTGACTCCAGGCCCAGGAAGCAATCATCTAAGATTCTAAGTTGTAGAGAAGCCAGGATAAAGACTGGACCTGTAATTTCACTGATCTGGGTAACCCTTAGATTCAGAAACTCCCTTTATCAATGCCAGTAAATCTCTGCAAGTCTTAGAGAATTGAGAGAGTGAATGACATTCCCAGGGTCCCATGGGTAAAGTCTGAGGCAATATTAAAACTCAGCTCTTTCTGACTCAATGTCCAGCCTCTTAGTTGTCAAACATAGTAGCTACTTAATAACTTCTTGAACTGAACTTTATTGAAAGGGGGAAAAAATTGGTCATTCAACATTAACCAGACCCAACTTCTTTCTATGTGTTCCAGGAATACTGTAAATCAGAAATTAAGATCAGTCTCTTTGTGAAACTCTCAATTTTGTATTTAGATTCATGGCCTGAGTGGGAAGAGATAATCTAATCTGATTCCCTCACTTTTATAAAAGATAAAACTGAGGCCCCAAAGGAAAAGTGACTCTTCCAAGGTCATAAAGTGCCATCCAGATCTCCTTACCTACTTCCCCAATTCTGTACTCATTCTACCATATCATATTTCATATCAACCTGGATTTTAAATGAAAATGAACTAAATGGTGATAATCTTGACCTGAGGATTTAAGACTAAGATGAACTGACAGTGTGATATGGCAGTCACAAAAACTAAATAAGGGGTGTCTTGTCCAAGGCTATGGAGGTAATAGTCCCATCGTACTTTGCCCCAGTCTGGTCTCATTGGGAATACTGGGCTTTTAAGGGGCATTGATAAACTAAAGAGTACCCAGAGGAAGGCAGTCAGGAGGCTCAGTGGCCAAACAAAGATGGACTGATGTAATTAAAGAGGTTCAGCCAAAAGAGGAGAAGACTCTTGGGAGGACATACTAGCTGTCTTCAAGTATCTGAATGGTTGTCAGTGTGGGAGAGGTATTAGACTTGATATGTTTGGCCTCAGAGAACAGATCCAACAGTATGGGGGAATGTTTGAGAGAGACAGATTTAGGCTTCATATAACCATCAGAGATTTCCAAAAGAGAAGGAACTATTTTGGAAGACAGTGAGCTCCCCCATCCTCCCCACTCCAACTGTAGGCCTTCAAGCAGAGGCTGGATGTCTACTTCCTAGGAATACTGTAGAATCCCCTGATTACTGGAGTGTTATTCATTGGGCTAGAGGCCTCTGGGGTCCCAGTCAGCTCTGAGATTCTGTTATTCTTCTCCGCAATAAAAGGGGAAAGGGCAGTGAGGGGAGAAGAGGTGGAGAGAGGAGAACAGAACAATGGGAAATAGAATAGAGAAAAGGAGGAGTGGAGAGAAATGGGAGGAATCATTGAATCTCAGACTCAGAAAGAAGCTAAGAGGTGATCCAGGGCATTATCCTCTTACCTCACCCAACCTCCAATCCCCAGAAATCCATAAAGAGGAAAGCTTAAGGCAAAATATTGGGGAAGACGCCATCTCTGATACTCACTACCTCTGTGACTTAGGACAAGTCCCATAAAGTCTACATGCATCAGTTTCCTAATCTGTAAAAGGTGAGCATGGGCTATATGGTCTCTAGCTCTTGATCCTATGGTCATAACAAAGAAAGAACATGTTAAGCCCAAGTACCACCACCTTCAAATTTGTCACCAAAGTTCTAAACCTGCAAGTCCACCAGCATTTCCTGCCCCCACCTCACCTGGCCCAGAAGCTCAGATCTCTACTATAACTCAGTCAAAGCCATGTTTTTTCCTCCCCCAGCAAGGGAGAACATCTTCCACTAAGCAGGGCTTGAGAAAACATGCCTTGTGGTCAAAGCCAGGCAATCAAGAAGAAGTGACAAATGTCTCTTAGCCTTAAACCTGAATTCAGGCTTATTTTCTACATGCCCAGAACCCAAAAGCAATTTACAGCAGCTGCCACCTTCCCGACAACTATAGTGGTATTATCAAAGGATCCAGAATCACAAAGGTCTGCAGTACAATCACATGGCAAAAAGCCAGTGGTGAACTTTCTTGTGGGCAAGATTACTCCAGAGGAGGTTCACATGGATGCAAGCTGATGGGGGAGCAAAGGTGGAGTACAGGGGTGCTATGCCTTTCTGTGTCCTGAACCCTTGGGCACTCTGCTGAATCCTAGAGATTCCTCAAAATAGGGGATTTAAATGCATAGGATTGCCAAGGAAACCAATTATATTGAAATATACTGGTCCAAATTAAAACAACAACAACAACAACAAAAAAACCACATTCAGGGACCTTCAGGTTTAGAATCCCCAGAATAAAGGAAATTCGTTTCAGAGTCAGAACATCCACTAGACTGTGAGCCCCTTGAAAGCAGAGACTATCTTACATTGTTTTGTACCCTCAGTGCTGAGCACTGGCACATATGTTAGAAATAATCGTCTTACCCAAAATGCTACCTGGTCACGAGTGAATTTAGAAAAAAAAGATTTTTATTTCCTGTCATTTCAGACAGGTGACTTGGCCTCTAACCCCTGGTCAAAAAGGCCAGACAAGCCCACATTAAGCTAGCTACAAAAGTCTTTTTTATAATTCATGCAGATTTGAATTTCCTGTCTGGACTTACACAGGTCAGCATTCCCTAAAGCCCACCCTAGATTGCATCTTCTCCTTTCCACATTTCAGTCCCCGCCTCCCTTCTCATATACTTTATTCTTTCTACTTTAAGTCTATCTGTCTGCATCAGATAGCATGAGAGAGGAATTTTCAATTGCTAAGGGAATTGACAAAAGCTGTGAGTTTGAAGATTTGAACCCAGGATATCAATGATAGAAGTCCCATTATCTAAGAGTCTGCTGAGTTAATGGACCTCTGTGAATGAGACCTTGCCTGGCAGTTCTTTGGATATACAGGAAAAAGGCCTTCTCAGAACAAAGAAAAATAGTAGAGGTGCCGATTTTCAGGTGGCCAACATCCCCCACTGCCCTCTACAAGCAGTTGTGTCTCTGACATTAGCCATCAGTACGAATTATAATTTCCGTGGAAACAAAATTCAATCACATCTTACACATAGTAGGCTGCTTTTTAACTAAGGGTCAGACTCAGTCACCAACTAGCTGTGTGACTTAGATCAACTTATTTGAAGTCTCTGGGCCTTAGCTCACTCATAGATTTTACTTATAGAGGAGTTGAACTAGTTTCTGAGGTTCCTTCCAGCTCTAGCCCTTTTCTATCTGTTTTTCTGTCTCTGTGTGTCTCTGTCTATCTCCATGTCTCTGCGCTCCCCCTCCCACCCCCTCTCTCCACCCCCACCCCCAGTGCCCAGAAATCCTCTAAATTCTATGATCCTAAGAAGAGGGTGCCTTAGATGTCTTCCACCCATTCTTATTGCCTATGGGATTAAGAAAACCCAGGTCAGCAATTCTGAAAAATCCAGATATAGAAAACAAATCTATTGGGGAGGGGGAAGTACCTCCATTATTACTGGCCTTAGAAAATGTTCCTTCCTTTTACAGAGTTCACAGAAAGGTGCCTTCGACCAGGTAAGTAAGCCTTTGTTTACAGATCATTAACTATTTGACAGAAGGGCTGGGGGCCAATGACTTTAAAGCTATTGCCCTTTAAGATCAATTCAAATGAAGATGAAGCTTTGCTGAAATAATAAGAATAATGGAAGGTAATTGACAAAGGGGATCTATATCAAGTACCATTGGCAGGTAGCAAGTCGCCTATCATGGAGCCTCCCCCCTCCTCCCCAGGGCCCCATCAGATGCCTTCTTCTACTCTGTCTCTATATTCTCGGTAATCTAATGAGTTCCCATTGATTCAACTAGCATCTCCTCAGAGACAATGCAATGTAGCAGATAGATATCCATTACAAAGACCTGGATTCGCCTCCGTCTCAGGCACTAACCAGCTGTATGACCCTGATCAAGTTCACCTTCCAGTTGCAGTTCACTCATCTGTAAAATGGGTACAATAGGAGGGAGTACCTGTCCCATAGGATAAGAGGATTGAATGAAATATGTAAAATGCTATGTAAGTCACAGCTATTATTATTTTAATTCAGACTCCCACTACTACACATCCAACTCGAATTTTTCTCCTAAGTTCCAGTCCCACATCTCCAACATGCCCAAACACAACTCATTTTTTTCCTCTTCTGCACTTCAGCTCCTAGGCACCATCATCTTTCCATTGACCACATGGGCAACCTCAAAGTCAACCTCATCTTGCCCTATCTGTGCAGCTGCCAAATCTTGTTGACTTGAGCACCACAACATTTCTCACACGTGTCCAGTCTGCTCTACAATGCTCAGTTTCACTCTAGTTTCCACCTTCGTTACTCTCTCTTGGAGGATTTGAAGTAGCCTCTTAATGTCCTCCAGTCTCTCCCCCTCTCTAATCCACCTTCCACAGAGCCACCAAGGGATCTTCCCTAGACACGGTTCTGATCATGCTGCTTACCTGCAGAAAGCTCCAGTGATTGCCCTTGCCTACAGAATAATGTAGAAACCCTTTGGCTCTCTACAAACTAGCTTATTCCAATCTCATTTTATACTGCTTCCCTTCACAAGCTCGTGTCCAGTCACACTGGATTGTTAACTGTTCTCCATCCCCTGCTCCTGTGCATTTTGGGCAAGAAGTGCCCATGACTAGGATCCTCACAATCTATTCAAGTCATTTTAGCCTAAGTGACTCTAAAAGGATGTATCTCATTGGAGTACCAATTTTGAGCTACAAGGGACCTTACAGATTATCTCACATACCCTCTCATTTTCTATGGGAGGAAACTGTGGTTCCATGAGGTGACATGATTTGAGCTCCAAGATCTAGAGTTGGAAGGAACCTCAGGGACCATCTAATCCAACCTCTTCATTGTGGAGAAGAAGAAACAGGCCCAAAGAGGTTAAATGACTGAGAATATATAATACTGGAGAGATGTGAAAAAGGAGGTGGGACAGTCCTGTAGTGACAACAAAACTGAGTGGATAGAGAACCACTATGCCTCTGTGATGTTCCTCATGTAAGTATGCTGGGTGAACTCTCTTTGGAGGCTACACAAGAGGGCTCAGACAAGAGTCACTTAGGCTGAAACAGTGTGGATGGATTGTAAGGTGCCCTGCTGGAGAAATAAGCACATCATGGACACCATCAAAGTCACAATGTATTAATACTGGATTACTTCCAGGGTCTCTTCCAGTTCTTGAATTTGATGATTGTGAGGAACAGGCTTCTGAAAAGCACTTAGAGTCCCCAAAACTTGATCATAAAACTTGACCTGTTGTTCTCTTCCCATAGCCCAAAGGAAATTCCTGTAGGATGGAGAGCATGACCAGAAACAATAGCCAGGCTCTCCTCTCACCATGACTCATGGGTATTTCTAGCAGAAATAAGGTGGGGTGGGTGGCCAGAGGCCTCAGCACGATCCCATCTGACCTCTACCTGTCGGCAATTCAACTTTTCATTGCTGTTGTTACTATTGTTGCTGTTGTTTGGTCGTTCAGTTGTATCCAACTCTTCATGACCTTGTAGACCAGATGATCCATGGGATTTTCTTGGCAAAGATACGGGAGTGGTTTACCATTTCCTTTTCCAATGGATTAAAGCAAACAGAGTTAAGTGATTTGTCCAGGGTCATACAGCTAGTAAGTGTCTGAGTGCTTTATCTGGTGAGCCACCTAGTTAGCCCAAGACCATGAGGGCAAAGACTGTGTAATTTTATTATATGTTGAAATTTCCATTTCTCTATCAAAGTGACTTCATCTTATTATGTGTCCCATAGACCACACAAGACAGTCAATGGTTCTCATTATTTTCCAGCTATACCAAAGATATTTTCTTATAAGGTCTTGATACTATTTTGCCTCAGAGTCCTACTTATTTCGATGCTCTTCTCCCCCTTAGGTTGGAATCATTTGGAAAAGCCATGGAGCACTTCCATTCAAAGCAGACCAAGTCCCAACAGCCACCCACTTTAAGAGGGTGCCTCATGCAGAACAGCCATATTATTATACCCGGTTGGACTATTAGACCAGCCTGGGATCCTGCCAAGTGGCACAGGAAGAAGGCAGACAACTCACAGCTCTAAGTATAATGAGGGGCTATCAGATGGAGCTGTCAGATCTCCAGGCATCCTTTTCTAAGCTCTGTGGTGTGAAGGACATCAGATGTGATGATATGGGGAAGAAGGTTAATTAACACCATTTACAAAACCAGGACTCCCTCCCCACCCTAAGCCCCCACTCCACCCCCCCCACTACATTCTTTTTTAATAGTACCACTGCCCTAGCCAACATAGGTCTCTGAGACCTACTTTCCCTCCTTTTATCTACCTTTTCTTTTCCTGAATTCAGCCAAGCAGTGTTTGGTAATAGTGTCAAATTAGTTGAGAACCTGAGGTCTAGCAATCTGACAATGATATAACTGTCACAACGGGTCCACTTTCCTCTTGTATTGGCTCAGGCATAATTAGAATCAAATATCCACCTCTTAGCGTTTCTCTTGGGTTTACCCAACTCTGAAAGCTCATGGGCCATTAAGGCATATCAATTAGTAATGATTTTTTTCCCCCAGCCCCCAGCAGTCAGTGAAGCAGACATTAAAGGGGATATCTGCAGTCAAATTTTTTAATGTGCACCATTTGGAAGTATCTACTTTGACGCCCGGACTGGTATCACCAGGGAAACTCATTTGCTTAAAGTTTTATATTGCAGCCATTAAAAAATATCTCATACGCTGGATGAATGTCGAGGAACATTGCCATACCTATTAAGTAATATTAATTGTATAAAGGTTTGGAAAACACACGAATCATTAAAAGTATAAATGGGTTGTGCAATAGCCTGGAAGAGCTAATGTTATCACTTTTGTGGCTAGCTTAACAATGTCCTTAGTACAATCATTTTTAACTAAGACATCATGACCCAGGGAAAGTTATTTCTTTTTTCCTTTCCTTTTTTTGAGTAGTGACCTCCCCTCACTCAGCACATTATAAAGGGTCACATTAATCAACAGTTACATTCTACACAGATGGATTTAATCTACTTTGATAGGCCTTGTTTTGAGAACTGATCTAGCTCGGATCACCAGTGTGATGGTCTTGCTGACTTTTGATCAGAGTGCAAAATGGGAAATTGACTTATGGGAGAGATGACCCAAGTCCA
The DNA here is from genome assembly GCA_028627135.1 of Pseudochirops cupreus. Lineage (NCBI taxonomy): Eukaryota > Metazoa > Chordata > Mammalia > Diprotodontia > Pseudocheiridae > Pseudochirops > Pseudochirops cupreus. The sequence continues at coordinate 20,858,000 of CM053582.1, forward strand.
GGCAGGAACCATGCTGAGAAGTGTCAGTGAGTCTAGTTCTGAAATAGGTTGCACATTGGGTAGGTTATCTTCTGCAGGGACCAAAGAGACCAATAGGATTTAATGCTTGAGTATCTTGGTACCTAGAGTTAGTGGGCATCTTTGTAGGAGATAGCAGCCATCTATAGAAACTCTTGAAAAGGCCTTGAAAATGGTCTCTCCTACTGAGTTGGTTCTGTGTAAACTGTTAGCACACTGTGGATTCCAGTCCAGTGACAAATGCAGTACTCTTTCTATGTTACATTAAGGCACCACTGGCCATCAATTACCACTTTGGTTTGAATGAGCTACCCTGATTAGCTAGCAGAAAGCAAGGTTCTTATGAGATGGGCCAAGTACATTTTGATGAGGGAAAAGGCATCAGGTAGGGCATTAGGGATACAGAATTTCTAAAGTTTTTAATCTTTACAAATGGAAAAATTGAATTTAAGATTTGTTATTGTCAAGGGAGATTTTCTTGGGTTTCTGGCTGAGACCCTCTTCTTGCAGAATTTAGCTATGTTTTCTGGAGTATTCTGGATAAAAGGAAAAGAGGAAAGGCTTATGGGATAAGGTGAATCCTTTAAGGGAAATTGATGGAAATACCATAAGGAAACATACAGGGAGAGCAAACAAGGAGTTACCATCTGTATGAGTGAAGGGAAATCCCATCAGTGAAACAATAGCTCCATCAATGAACGGGCATGAAGGAACACAAAAGAGTTAGGGTCAAGTGGGTCAAGTTATAGGACAGACAGTGACATAGAAGGATCTTCAGGTTAAAAAAACCACCATCTTCTTATGCCCCATTGTGATGTGAACGACAACAGGGAAGGGCTTCTCAAGCCAAGCCAGGCTGAGGACTCTGGAATTTCGGTACTACTGGACAGTTCAAATATAGACTTGAGATCAAGCCAAATTATGAGGCCAATTTCTAGCAGAGAAAAACCAAAGAAGTAAATTAGGGAAAATTCACTGATAGGCTGAGATTCAGGAGTCAGGGAAGGCTCAGGAGTCTGAGAGGAATGGATCCTGAAGGTTAAGGCATGGAAAAGTCATCAACTGCAGGGATACTAGTGAGCTGGAGCACCAAAAACAATTCTGATCCTCTGAGAGAGGCTGTTTGCCCTCCTCTCCTATCCTTCCTTCCTCACAAGTGTGGAGGGTTAAGGGAGGGGAGCAGGAGGGACATTAGGCCCACAGAGATGTGATCAGGGACAGAGGCACCAGCCATTATAGCCTTCAGATCGACACTGGTTTTCACTGTAACAATGGGACTTGGGTCACTCCTGAATTCCCAAATAGTGTTTCCAACTTTGATTTCTCCCTCAGGCAAAGGAAGAGGACAAAATAGAAATGCTTGGGTCATGGACCAGCCATTGATGCCCAACCATTGTTTGTTTCCTTTCCCTATGATCTCTTCCATGGAAAATACTATAGGGGCTAAGACTCACTTGTTTAATCTGAGTGAACCAAAACACTTTGGGCTGGCTGTATTTAGAGCCAGTATGGTTTACTAGATTTTTTTCTTAAGGACCATGCCTTAAACCCAAATCATTCTGGCTCTCATTGATTGATCAACAATGGGTCCCAGGTCAAGTCCACTTAGTGCCCATTGTTTAGGCCCTTATAGGCACAGAGTGAATGTAAATAGAAATTGTTTCTATTTTGGAGGGTCTTCCCATCCCAGATTGATTTTTTTACTAGGTACAAGAGGCCATTCTCTGCCTTATTTCTTACCTATCCTTAATCACTGAATGGGTGTTCCCTCAGTCAAACTGAGACCTGTTAAAGACCTCAGCTTAAAAAAGTCAAAGCCTGCCACTCCTCACAGCCATCTCCAGTTGTCCTGATCTATATCTTGCCACTGGGCCCAGATGCCTCTGGAGGAGAAAGTGAGGCTGGTGATTTTGCACCTCCCTCACTTAAATCTAATTCACTTGTATATCATGACATCACCTCCCTGGCATCATGGTCCTCTTCAAGAACAAAAGACTAACAACAACAATGGCCCAGTGGATTGAGAGCCAGCTTACAGACTAGGAAGATGTGGGTTCAAGGCCTGCCCCTGACACATACTGGCTACATGACTCCAGGGCATATCAGTAGAGTATCTCTCAGTACTCAAGAAAGTTTTCTAAGACTCACTCAGGAATTCCCTACACTAATAATATCCTACACCATATCAGTTACACACACACATACACATACACATATACAATCACATGCATACACACACATATTTGTCTATGGATAGAGTACCAGCCCTGGAGTCAGGAGGATCTGAGTTCAAATTTGGCCTCAGACACTTAGTAGATGTGTGACCTAGCACAAGTCACTTCTCCCTATTTGCCTCAGTTTCCTCATCTGTAAAATGAGCTGGAGAAGGAAATGGCAAACCACTCCAGGATATCTGCCAAGAATACCCCAGATGGGGTCACAAAGAGCTGGAAATGACCGAAACAACTCAGCAACAAAATATTCCCAATCCCTGTAGATAATCAATAACTCTGAACTATTTAAAAGCCTGGACCGGTTACCTGAAATGAAAGGAAGAAACTGAAGCTCAGAGAGAAGGGATTTTCCCAATTCCATACAACTAGCAAGTTACAGAGGTGAGGATTTGAACTCAGGTTTTCTTCTGCTAGCTGGATGTACAATGGTTCTATCCCCATTTTCCTCTTAGTCAGGCTTGCCTTGAAATGGCTTAGTCTTCAAACCTCATGCCATAGATAGCATGCTGGTCCTGGAATAAGGGAGACCTGAGTTCAAATCCATTCTCAGATACCTATTAACTGTGTTATCCTGGGTAAGCCATTTAACCTCTGTCTGCCTCGGTTTCTCCAACTGTAAAATGAGAATAACAGGGGTTATTGTTATTGGGAGGATCAAACGAGGTAACATTTGCAAAGTGCTTCACATGGTGCCTGGTACACAGTAGGTGCTATATAAATGCTTACTCCCTTCCCCTTCCCTGTAATTTTGAAACCTCCCACATTCATTCTCTTTCAGTTTCTCATTATGATCCCGGTATTTGAACATAGTACCTAGCACAGGGCCTGATACATAGTAGGTGCTTAACTAATAAGTACTGTTTGGGAGAGAGATAGGGGGAAAAGATATACCAATTTTACAGAGGGCCATGGAGACAAAGCCATTGGCCTGACATCACACAGGCTCACTGACCTAAATCTGGAGGGTTTCTCAGATGGGGAAATTGAGACCCAGTGAAGTGACTTTCCCAAGGTCACAGAAGTAATCATTAACAGTACCCAAATTTAAGCCCAGGTCTTTGATTCCAAGTCCACCAGCGTTTCCAGTATCCTCCACCTTCCCTTTGTCCAAGAGTCGCTCAGGGGACATGTCCCTGTGGTGAAACTCACACTAACAGGCACCGCTTCTGCTAACTTCATTCCCTTCCTAGGGGTCTAGTTACTCTTCCCAGTTGTTCTGATGATTTATGGCAGATAATTGAGTCTTCCTAACCCAGAGCTGACCACAAACACTGGCAGATAGACTGCATACTTCCCACATTGATGAATACATTTCTAACTGGAACATAAATTGCTTCCTTCCTTCCATGAAGGAGGCTCTGGGCCCCACCCATGCCAAGGCTTCCATGGTGATATCCTGAGTCCCAGAGGCACATGAGATGAAAAGAGAAGGGGGGTGAGGTGGGATGGAGAGATAGATTAAAAGAGACAAAATCCCAGGAAAATAAGTGGCTTAAGTAAACTCTGTCTTGATAGTATGAGGTGCTATAAAGTTTTTATTACCACTTACTTGGAAAGCCTAACATAAGTCACTCTTGGCATCTGCGCTGATAAGAGATGAAGCCTGGCCATACACATTCTACCCACACAGACAACAGGAATTCCATAGACATTGCCAGCTCCCTTCCTCCCTTGGTCTCTATCAGCTCTGTGAGGGCAGTGACGGGCTCTGGTTTCTCCTTTCCATCTCCCCACCTTTTCTTCCTCTCCCAAGCCCATCATTTCTTTGGTGAGCTCTGGAACAGCTAATTCACCAGAGCTAGCATGTAAAATCCATCTTGCCCAGCAGTGTGACTGAAGAGACACTAAGCTGAGACATGCTTCCAAAATTTGCAGGCCTCCCTACCTCACTGTGTGTGAAGAGAAGATCAAATGTGGCTAGGGCATGAATGAGTAAGTGAATGAATGAAACAGAGAATGCATGAATGAAAAAACCAATGAGTACATGAAGGAACAAATGGATGGATGGATGAATGAAGATGCAATTCTCAAGAACCAAGAGGCAAGTGTGGCATAGTGGAAGTTCTACTGACTTTAGTAGCACAGGTCCTGGATTTGAATCCCAGCCCTGATTACACACTCAGTACATGGACTTAGGCAAATACTGGCCCCTTTCTGATTCTTCTCAGTTTCCTCATTTGAAAAAGCGAAAGGTTGAATTCCTTCCCCAAATCTATGGTTGCTAATTGTTTGAGGATTCCACGATGGAGGGCAACCATTACGTTTTCTCCCAAACCTCTCCCTGGCACCAACAGAATCATATCTGGATTAATCACAGAATTATACATAATGTCACAGTTGGATGAATTGTACAGCCATCTAGAACAGGAATCTCCACTTGCATATACCCAGCAAGTGAAATCCTAGTGATGGGAAGTACAGCTGTCACAGTGCTAGACCACCACAAACTTATTAAGAGTCTACTGCATGCAGAGCACTGTGCTAGCTACTTTTTGTTGTTGTTCATCCTTTCAGTCATGTTTGACTCTTTGTGACCCCATTTGGGGTTCTCTTGACCAAGATACCAGAAGGGTTTGCCATTTCCTTCTCCAGCTCATTTTACAGATGAGGAAACTGAGGCAAGTGGGGGAAGTGACTTGTCCAGGGTCACACGGCTAGTGTATAAGGACGGATTTGAACTCACAAAGCTGAGTCTTCCTGACTTCAGGCCTAGCACTCTATCTAGTGTACCACCTAGCTGCTCCTATGCTAGGTATGGGATATCTAATTGTATTTCAGACATGCTTCCTTCTCTCAAGGACTTTATAGAAGGATAACAAACTAATAGGCTGCAATAGTACAAGTACAATGTAGGGTCTGATGGGCATATGGGGCAGCAAGGTGGCCCAATGGATAGAGCACTGGGCTTGAAATCAGAAATACTCATCTTCCAGAGTTCAAATTCAGCTTCAGACATTTACTGGCTGTGTCACCCTGGGCAAGTCACTTCACCCTGTTTGCCTCAGCTCTTTATCTAGAAAAATGAGCTAGAGAAGGATATGGCAAATCACTCCCAAAAATGCAGTCACAAAGAGTCAGACATGACTGAAATGACTGAACAACAAAAAGGGCCTGATGGTCAGAGACTTGGGTGGGTATGGAGTTATCAGGCAAGGCTTCTTGGAGAAGGTGGCATTAAATGAACAGTTAGACATTCAGTAATGCAGAATTCCCCTAAGGAAGGTCCTACTTTGACCATGTCTAGAAGCTTCTGTAAACTGACATCTTTCTTCCATTGGTTCAGGGATGGAAAACAAGAGAAGAAGCTGGGTAGGCTGAACAAAAGGATCCATCAAGGGAGAGAGCCGTCCAAGCATCCCTACAGACATGTTCCCACCATTTTAATTCACAGTGAGTACATGAGATTGCAGAATTCAGTCTACTAATTATCAGATAGTTGGCATAGCTGTGGCTGGGCAATAGGAGCCCACAGTTCTGAGAGCCTCTGGTTAAACCTGCAGAGACTATAGAGAACAGTCACTCTTTATCTTCTACACAATAGGTTGTAAATTATTGGTATGCCATCTTCTTTGCATTAGATGCCTTGGCCTCTAACAGGTTGGTGTAATAGATAGGCCACTTAAGTGACTCAATCATAAGTTATGGATGGCGAGCCCTATTTGGCCCAGCCAACATGCTCCCTCTTGGCCCAATTTTCAATATGAAAAATCACCGCTAAAAATCAAAAATGGCTTCATGGACCATCAGCTCTGATCTACAGGATTTGTCATGCTGAAGCTCATCCCTTTCAAGAGCACTTCATTCATTTGTTCCATGTTACCAAGACGGAGATCTCTCTGAATAATTGATGAGGGGAGAAAACTCAGAGCAACCTTATACTGAGCTCTGAGGGTGGTAAGGTGCCCTCTGGTCATAGAAAAGTGGCTCCGAAGGTAGCGACAGCAGACAGGATAAGCTATGAACAAGATAGGAAGCCCCTACTCGCATGGGCCTGCAAAGATAGGGGCTGGGCCTGTTGTTTCATTGACATATGGAATTTCCTAGTGAAGAAGCCCCCTGTACCGATGCAAGTAGGCACCTCCTCTGTAACATACAGAGCTGCCCAGCATTTCAATGACTTGTGCAGGGTTACTCAGACCATATGGGTCAGAGGTAAGACTTGAACACAGACCTTCCTGGCTTTGAGATCAAATCTTGATTCAATAAACCTGACTGCTTCAAGATGAGCACTTAGGAAATGAGGCCCAGAAATTAAAACTCAAGCGGGTGCCATTTCTGATTTGGAAAGAAATGGGAAAAAGGAGGGATGAAAGACAAATATTCCGTCACCTAAAAAATATCTTTATTAAAAATTAAATAAAAATTAAAAATTAAAAAATTAAAATTAAAAAACTGCTCATCTTTCAAAGACTAGCTGAAATCTTTCCTCCTCCAAGAAGCCTTCTCCAATGATTCCAGTTAATAATGACTATAACAATGATAACTAACATTTATATAGTTCCTATTATAGGCCAAGCTCTTCATAAATATTTAATTTGGTCTCACAACAATCCTGGGAAGTAGGTGCTATTATTATGCTCATTTTACAGTTGGGGAAACTAAAGCAAAAAGAGGTTAAGTGACTTGCCCAGGATCACAGAATTACTAAGTGACTGAGGCTGGATTTGAACTCAGGTCTTCCTGACTCCAGGCCTGGTGCTTTATCCACTGTACTACCTAACTGTCCTTACTTCACTTTGATATCTCTCTCCTCTGAATACTTCTCCCCCCACCCCCACCTTCATTTAGAACTGTGTCTTCATCAATGTAAGGACTCCAGGTGTGGAATTACTCCTCCCTGATGCAGATTCCCAACTGTTTGTAACTTCTAATTTTAGAGAGTTGTCTGAGGCAGTGAGAGAGTGACTTGGCTAGGGTGACTATAGTCAGGCTTATCAGAGGCAAGGTCTTGATTCCAAGCTGTCTCTGTCTTCACTCCACATTGCTGCCTCTCACAGACACTAAGATAAAGTCATAATGGGCTCCATGGAGCTGAGCGAAACTAGAACAATTGGGTAACTGTCCAGTAGGATATATGGGCGGCACTGGACAAGGGCTTTGGTCCTTCACTACCAGTGTGACTTTGGGCAAATCTTTTGATTTCTGAGCCTCTTTATATTACAAGTAGGGGTTCTAATAATATTTACATCACTTAGCACAGTGCTTGGCCCATAGTAGGTACTTAATAAATGCTTACCAATTGACTTACTACAGCATCTACCACATAAGGATGTGTGAAAAGTTTGGAAATGTGAGCTATTAGATGCCACATTTTAGAGAAGCATGGCAGAAAAAAAGACTAAAGTCCAAGTCAGGAGACCTGGGTTCAAATCCTGGCTTTGCCACTTCCTGGCTGTGTGACCACAGGCAAATTGTTCAAGTTCCCTGAGCCTTACTCATCTATAGGGTGTACCATAGAGTCACAGATTGAGATGCAGAAGAGATCCCCAAAGTCATTTAATCCCATCTGTTCATTTTGCAGATAAGGAGACTGAGGCCCGGGTACGTGCTGGTGATACTTGCACTCCCTACCATTTTGTAAAACACTCACGGTCTCTAGATATATGAGCCACTGCTATTATTCTACTCCTCTTACCAACCCATGGCACCTCACACAAGAATGAAGCCTTAAGGCTGGAATTAATAATGGTCCGGCACTGCATTTCCCAAGTAGAGAAGACTTATAACCCTTAACTTCTAAAGCAATTCTTCAGCTAACTGAAAGAGGAAGGGAGGGGAACACACAAAAGTAGATAACTTAATGATCTCACCTTCTAGCATTGTGTGACTCCAGTGTCAATGAGATGGGGCTGGTCAGGAGGTACCAAGAATAGGAACCGCCATGAGTGGGATGGACCAGCAGGATGCTGCAGGCCACACCCCAGAGGTTAGGTAAGGCAAACAAAGAGTAAAGCAGATCTAGGCAGGCAGGCTAGGTTGGGGTCCAGGAGGACAAAGCCAGTGTGCAAGCTTGATCTCTGAGCCTGGGGCAGAAACTGCCTGCTCCTTGCCTTGTCTGTTTGTTTGAAATGCTGTCTGTAAGTCTGAAGGGTCCGGGGGTCATAGGTGTTCATTGGAGACAGAAAGAAGTTAGGTGAACCAAACCTGCTCCTGGTTGGAGAATTGTTGTTTTAGCATAGCTTTGAGCAGATAAATGCTTTCAAGTCCTCCCTTCTTTTTCATATTTAGATATCACCTGAAAGTTTGCAAAACCCCTTACATATGTCATTGGATCCTAACAACAACCTCATACTATAACTGTTTATTGTTATCACTGTTGCTGCTGCTGCTGTTTTTATGATTATGATTATCCCCATCTTACAGGCAAGAAAACAGGCTGAGAGTGTGAGTGTTGGAGGCAGGATTTGAACTCAGAATTTCTTACAGCAAGATATTCACTACTACCACCTGACTAGCCACATTTTAACTAACATATTGTGGAGTAGCCTCTTCTTTCAATGCTATCAGGCATGAAAGAAGCAGATGTCACTGATCCTTCCCCTGGAAGAGGTTCCAGTTCTGTCAGGGAGGCAGGAACCCAGAAGGCACTTAATGCTCTCATATTCTCCATTGATCCTTATGATAGTCCCTCAAGCTAGGTGGCATGAGAAGTATTGTCTCCATTTTGTGGAAGAAGGATAAGAGCCCCAGAAATTGGAAGCAGAGGTTGCATCGCTGGTAGACCCTAGACAGAACTCAAACCCAGGTCTCCCTAGCTCTCAATCCAGTCATCATTCCAAGATCCTTTGCTGCTCCAGAGCCATAACATACACATTGAAAATAACTAGTGCAAGGGGCGATGAGGTAGCGCAGTGAATAGAGTACCGGCCCTGGAGTCAGGAGGACCTGAGTTCAAATCCGGTATCAGACACTTGATACTTACTAGCTGTGTGACCTTGGGCAAGTCACTTAACCTCAATTGCCCCACTTTCCCCCTCCAAAAAAGAAAAAAGAAAGAAAGAAAATAACTAGTACAGAGTTACTGAGGATCTACAGACAAGGTGAGATCATGTCCAATTCACTTTGCAGAAGAGCTAATATAGAACAGAGGTGTGATCAGAACCCTTTGGCACACAGATGGAAGGCGTATCTAACATCTTGGATGCTTGGGGCACACACGTTGCTTTTCACTTCAAAAATAGATTTGCTCTCTGATTGTCCTCTGTGGATAGGCACCAAAGTGGGAAGCATCCTATTTTTTTTTTAATCACTCAGGAGGTTTAGGGACATTCACATTCCCTTGAAGGCCCTAGCCCATTATATTTTGCATAGTACTTTCACATGATTGGCTTGGAGGCAGGAAGACCTGAGTTCAAATCTTGCTTCTGATGCTTACTAGCTGTGTGCCTTGTGGCATGTCACTTAACCTGAGCCTCAGTTGCCTCATCTGTAAAATGGGCATAATAATACCTGAGACAGCATGGTGCCTAGAGGAATGGAAAGAAGGCTAGGAAAGCATCAAGAAGGAAGGAAATAAGTATTTATTAATTGCCTGCTATGTGCCTGATATCGTGCTAAGAAATTTACAAATATTACCTCATTTGATCTTCACAACAGCTCTGGGAGGTAGGAGCTATTATTATCACCCCCATTTTAAAATTGAGGAAACTGAGACCCAGAGGAGTTAAGTGACTTACCCAGAATCACAGCTAGCAAGGTGTGATTTGAACTCAGGTCTTCCTGACTCTAAGTTGTACAGCAAGTGCCAATCTGCATTGGTAGAGGGAGTTTCCTCACTGGAAACCTTCTATGCCAATGAAGTCACTGGTCCAGTTCATAACCCTTTCTGTTGCTCCCCCTCTGCCCCCCCAAAAAAGTCCAATCTGACATGATAAAAAGGTACAAATAAGATAAGATAGGGAGAATGTTATACTCCCAAACTGGTGTTCCCCATATGCCTCATCTCCTACATCTACCATTTGGAAGCTCCAAACTTTCCCTAAGTTTTTGGGGCTCTACATACCCCTCCCTTGGAAATAACAGTGTATGTGGTGAGTGTATATCTTTTGTTGTTGTTTTTCAGTTGTTTAGGTCATGTCCAACTCTCCCTGACCCATTTGGGGTTTTCTTGGCAGAGATACTGAAGTGGTTTGCCATTTCTTTCTCCAGCTCATTTTACAGATGAAGAAACTGAGGCAAACAGAATTAAGTGACTTGCCCAGAGTCACACTGCTTGCTAGTAAGTGTCTGAGGTCAAATTTGAACCCACCTCTTCCTGACTCTAGGCCTAGCACTGTATCCACTGCAGCGCCACCTAGCTGCTATGTGTAAGTATATGCATGAATATATGTAGATACACACACTTATCTATAGAATTGCTATGCCACCCTCCCATTAGAATGGAATCTCCTTGAGGGCAGGGACCATTTTGATTTTTGTCTTTGAATTCTCAGTGCCCAGCACAGTGCCTGACACCAAGCAAACAGCTGATCAATGCTTATTGAATTAAATGCTGAAGCATTGTATAAGTGCTAAGTTATCATTATCATCATTATTCCATTATCTAGTTTCTATTCAATTCAACACACATTTCTTGCAATTCTATTGCTGTGTATCCTGTGAAAGAGGCAGGACAGGTATAATAATTCCCATTTTACAGATGGGCACTAAAGAAGGATGTGACTTGCCCAAAGGCACATTTTGCTTGTTGCCAGGTTTTTCTGATTCCCACCTAGAACAGATTAACAACCCCTCCTCCCCCCTGGGAAATTGGCATCACCCTCAGAAGTTCAGAAAAAGATCTGTTGAACTATAGGCAAGGGGAATTTAAGGGAACTGGGGAATGTGCCTTCAAGGCCCTTGCTCAGAAATATCCACTTAGCACTTAGCCATAAACAGGGCTGTTACTGTTCTCCCCCCTCCTCCTCCTCCCCCAAGTACATTTGGTAGACAGCCATCTGTCATTGTGAAGATATGACAGTATAATCAATCCAAACTCTGCTTGCTTGCATTCCCTCTCGGTTGCCTGAAGGTTGAAATCTCCTAGTCCCGTGATTCATATTGGATCGTCTCCATCAGCCTTTTTGGTAGCAAGAGACTACTTTCCCCTGCAGCTGGTTGACTTGCAGAGATGGGGGGGCCCCTGAGGCAGGGCTCATGTCCCCTGCTTTGCTCGACCTGCCAAACCAAAGGAATGAATTCCTCATTGATGTCAGCACCCAGATGTACAGGGAGTCAAAAAAGCCCCTCCCCCCCTTTTCTCACTTCAGTACCAGAGGAATGGTGGTATTCTGTTTCCATAGCTGGCCCCATGACTTTCCTTCAAAAAGGCACTAACACTGTCATTTCTGAAATGAACTTTGGTGGGTTAAATTGTTTGCATTTCATCATTTCATGGCCATTTGAATGACTGCTGTTTATACAATTGATTGACTCAGCCACAATGGTGATCTAATTCGAATGGACGAAAACCAATTTGACCATTTCTCAGTCATATAGGAATAATCCAGTAGAATGTAAACTTGAAGACAGGGCCTGATTTTATTTTTGTATTACCAATGCCCTAATATTGTACCTGGAACAATGGATTTTGTTTTCTTTTGGGTCTGATTTCACACACACACACACACACACACACACACACACACACACACCCATTCACTTTAAGGTTAACAATGAACACACTTCTCTTACAAGGACTAATAGTAAAAGTGCCATTATGCACCCAGGATCGTTAAAAGACCTTAGAGGCCAACAAGTAAGGTCACAAGCTTCTGAGACAAGATCTGAATCCAGGTCTTCCAGGCTCCAAGTACAGTACCCAATCCATTATAGCACTGCCTCAAGGAAACTGAAGCTCAGAGAGAGCCAGTATCCTCTTCCATAGTCACTCAGGCGAGAAACATCAGTGTCAGCATTTAACCTCAGATCTCCTGATTCTAAGGAAAGCATACTTTCCCCTCCACTAGGCTGTCTCTTATAGACACGCTCTAGCATGATAAGGGCACATTAGCACTAAGCACTTTCTCAGAGAACAACAAAAACAAAACCAAAGAAAACAAAAGAAAGTGAATGGGAACCTCTTAAGAGGGAAAAAGAAGCCTCCTCAAATTCTTTACTTTTTTTCTCATTTGTTTTCTTTTGCTTTGGAATGAAATCTTCCGAGATCTACCACCCAATCTGTATAGCCAAGGCTGGTTTGTAGCCGATCAATCAATTTTGACCTTCAGTGCAGACCTAAACTTTTTCCTACTCCATTCAAGCCATTTGAAAAATATTAACAGAAAAGCAGTTCCTCAGGGAAGGGGAAGATAATGTATCTGCAAAGAATGGACTCTTTGTAGGTTTGCAAGGGGAGGCAGGGACGTAACAAATTGCACCTGTTCAAACCCATCAATTCAAAACAAGCATCTGGGAAACTTGACAAGAGCCTCGAATGCCCCTTATGTTCTGATAACTGCAAGGAGGAAGGATAATGTATAGAAAAGCATGCCCGTTGGGGGCGGCCGTATGGATGGATTGAACTATACGTTTAGCGTCTCCCTCGTGCTTAGAGGTTAACTTCCTCTTTGCTCAAAAGACACTATTCTGAGCTCAATGGGCATAGGAAATAGGAAGGACATTCAAGGGTATACATGATTTTGCATAGCTCCAGATGCCCAGGAAGGACACCTCGCCCCTACGAGTAGGGAAAATTGCTGGAAGGGATTTCCGAGGTCATATAGTCTGACCCCCTTTATTTTGCAGATCAGGAAACTAAGGCCTAGAGAAGTAGCTTGCCCAAGGTCACACACAGGATCATATGCTTACAGCTGGAAGGGACCTCTGGGGCTACCTAATCCCAGCCCTTCCAGCATGGAGCAATCAGGTTTGGTCATTTCAAATGCGCTCTCCCACTGGGCATACAGCATGTTACTATCTTCACCAGGCCACAGCCTCCATGCTCCACCATGATCATGCATCTCTGCTTTGTCATCAGGTACCACCATGGGCATTCAGCCAGGGCTGCATTGCCATGACAAGGTTCCACAGGCTTTTGTTGGTTCATTAGAAGCGCAAATGGAAGGGATCTTAGAGATCATCTGGTCTAAGTCCCAATTTTGTACAGAAGAGAAGAAAGAGGCTTAGAGTGGGAAAGAGACTTGTCCAAAGTCATACGAGGACTAAAAGGCAGTGCCTAAGATAATGGAGGGAGTAAGCAGCAGAGTCAGGATTCAAATCCAGGTCCTCTAACTCCAATGTCAGGGCACTATCTACTCAAGGACAAGATTTAAGAAGGCCTCAGTGATCTGAGCTCACATTCTTTGCCTCACAAATCCAAGGCTCAAATGCATGGTCTTTTCTTTTTAGATAGAATGATAGGCCTGGAGTCAGGAAGACTCATCTTCCTGAGTTCAAATCAACCCTCAGACGCTTCCAGCTGTGTGACCCTGGACAAGTCACTTCATGCTGCTTGCCTCAGTCCTCCTCAGCAGAATAATACCAGTAATGTCTTCCTCAAACAGACTTGTTATAAGATGTATATGAGATATCTTTAAAGCACTTTGCAAACCTGAAAATGCTACAGAAATGTCAGTTATCACTATGATTGCCACACACTGTCCAAAGACAACTTATCTGCTCTATTTGCCTCTGTTCATACTAGAATCTGAAAAGGCCATATCCAACTGCTCTGTGATAGCAAGGGTTAAATTAGGTGGCCTGTGAGGTCCTTTATAGCTCTGATCATATGTGTGACTTGGGCAAGTAACTTTCTCTAGGCTTCAGTTTCTTGAGAATGAGATCATATTTATAAAGTATTTAGAACAGTGTTTGGTACACAGCAGGTGCTTATTTGAAGCTCAATTCATTTTTACTCTTATCTGTAAAAGGGGTGTTCTAGATAGCCTCTAAGGTCTCTTCTTCTTCTAGACCAATGATCCTATGTGTGATCTTGAACAATTTACTTATTCTCAATGGGCCTCAGTTTCCTCCTCTGTAAAATGAGGGTGGCATGACCTCTAAGGTCCTTTCCTGCCCTTAATCTATGAAAATGAACTCTTAAGCAAATACAAGAAAATCCTGTCCTGATTTCTCTCTTTGGATCTTTCCACTTGGCATTGACAACTTGGAACCTGTTCCCTTTTCTCATCGGGCCTCCTGATTTTCAACCCTGATCCCATCTCATTTCCCCAACCCCCATCTTCCTCTGCTCTGATGGGGATAAAGAAAAGTAGGCAGGTGGGATGGAAAGGGCCCCAGCTAGATTTAGTCAGACAGCTCTCTGCTACCTTCTGTTGACAGTGGTAGAAATACCAACTCTTGACCTAAGGCAGTACGCTAAGAGGTTGGAACCTTTCTCCTGCATCTTTCCATAGTCTGTAAATCATAAGATGCAGAGCAGAATAGACCTTAAAGATCACCTAGGCCATAGGCCTAGTGCTTAGGACCCAAGTCAATGGGGAATGGAATTCAGTTGCTTTAAAAGTCTGATTTGTTACTATTTTTAATAAGAGCCTATATACCAGCCCCAAATGAGTAAATATTACAGGAACAACATAGAAGGGCAGAAGGACAGGAAGCAGTATATAAATAAGAAGCCCAGCATGAAAAATAGAAAGGAAATTCAAAGAAGGGGTGAGTCTGTGCAGTCTAACTGTTGGCCAGTGTGGGCCTCCCATTAAGAGGCCATGTGGGGACCCAGATGTAATGTTCCCTACATCCACCTCTCTCTATTTAGCATACCGCTGAGAGGAAGGGATAGCCAAGGCAACTTGACAAGGCCCTTCTCTCTCATTTCCTGAGGGATTTCTCACGATTCCAGAATCCAGACGGATCAGAAGAGGTCCCCAAATTCAGAAGGCAAAGACTTGTAGCATTTTCCCAGTATAACTGCAAGAAAAACAAGCTGGCATATGGAACAGGGGCCCACTGTGTAGATGCACATTGAGACGGTTTCTCCTGCAGTATTCCCAGCTACTTCCCCACTGTACGTTGGGGACTGAGTTGCTAAATTCATCCAAGACCTGTCTTGAACTCAGAAAAAAAGAGCCTCAGGCAACAAATTTCACCTTCTCACTAAAGTAACATGAACCCTTCAAATGTGCCCTTTTAAAAACATTTCCCGTCTTTTCTCCTTGTGCCAGACACTAGGAGCAAGAAGGGGCTGGCGACAGCGGGAAAGTGTTCTCTAACATTTGCTATGGAAACAGTGTTTTGAAGGTTCCTAGATCCTTGCAAACCCTGAAACTTGATCCTATTTCAATGACCCAACAGAATCACCTAGAATCTTGGTATGAAATGACCTCAGGGCCCATCTAGTCCAACTGTTGATGGAACCAGAGGCCCTGTACAACACTCTTGATAATGTCAACCCAGCTACTTCATGACCCACTGGGAGGTGGAGCCAACTGGCTCCCAGGGCAGGCTAGCCCACTTTCGGACAGTTCCAAGCACTGGGAACCCACAACTCCCACCCAGTGCTTCGAGTTCTACCCTCTGGAGCCAAAAAGAGCAAGGTGAATCTTTCCTTCCCATCAAATATTTCAAGACAGTGATTTTGAACACCCTAAGTTTTCTCTTCTTCAGATTGAACATCCCCAGTTCCTTCAAATAATAAGTTCTGAGACAGATATATGCATGCATACATATACATACATGAGAAATATACATGTATACATGTATATGAGATAGATATATAAATGCACACATACAAATAAAGACAATATGAGGAAGAAAGAAAGGGAAGAAGGAAGGAATAGAGGAATGAAGGAACAAAGGAAGAAAGAACCATAGATAGAACAAACATTTGTTGAGCTCTATGTGCCAGGCACTGTGCTAAGATCTGGGGATACAAATAAAAGCAAGTAAGGCCATTCCTGCCTTCATTAAGCTTACATTCTAATGGGGGACAACACCACATAAAGAGGAGCATAAAGGGATCCCCATAAAGGGATGTAAGCCTGGCAGCATGAGATGAAGATGATTTCAGGAAGGGGGAATCATCCAGGCAAACCTCCTCATGGGCAGAAAAGGTAACTGAAGCTGAGAGTGGTTGGGTAACTGTCTCCAGGCCTCTCTCACTAACTCAGCCTGCCACTACTGGCCTCACTCCAGTCTGTTCAGATCTTTACTTAACTTTGCTGTCCTGAGTGAACATGAGGGTGCAGATGGTCTCTGATCAGGGCAGACAACAAGACTACCACCTCCTACATCCTAGATGCCTACCTTCTAGTAAGGAAGATCTCAGCAAAGTACCATTTTCTCTTGGTTGGCCGAATTTGCTTTTCACCAGAGTCCCCCTAATTATGAAAGTGACAGCCTCATAGCAAGCCACAGGTTTGGAGAGTGACTAGATCCCTGATAACAAGTTTGGAAAAATCATTAGTTTTGTCAGTGGGCTGAGCTCACTCACTCACCGCCCATCATAGTAGATGGTCTCCTTTGTAACGCCAAAGGTCTCAAAAATGATGGAAGCTTCCAAGCAGTTTCTTGAAAGTTTTAGGGCCCACATGATTGAGGAAGAAACACTTACTAGACACAGGGCCTCAGACAACCCTGTCTGACTTCTCAAGATTAAATTCAATCAGAAGATTTTGTAACTTTGATTTCAGGGGCCACTGCCTTCCAGGTCCCCAGGGCAGTAGAGGTATAGTTCACCTTGACTTATGTATCTCATCTCAAGTTCTACTTTTTTAAAGTTGTCTCCCTCCTCAGGTGATACTGTATTTGCTTAAGAGCCCAGGATCATATATTAAGTGTAAGAGGGACCTTAGAGGTCACCTAGAAGGAAACTGACTCTCAGGGAAATAAAGGGAATTGTCCAAGGTCACACATAGGATCATTGATCTATCGATGGAAGAGGCCTCAGAGACCATCTAGTTCAACCTTTTCATTTTACAGAGGAAGAAACTGAAAGACAGAGAAGCTAAGTGCTTTTCCCAAGGTCACACAGGTAGTTAAGTGGCTGAGCTAGGATTCAAATGTAGGTCATCAGTCTTCAAGTCCCATTATCTTTGCATTACACCATGCTGCCTAAATCATTCAAAGATTTTGTGTCCAGTTGATTCAACAATTCTTCCTTCCCTTTTCCAGTTATTGATTTGTCTATCACCATCACAGTTAGTCTCCCATTTTCAGGCCTAGTAGAAAAAGATGGTACCTTTAGGAGGGAGTTTGTGTCGTTAACATCAATGTGTCCCTTTGATTTATTCTCAGGAGTCTATGTACACTGAGCTGCAGAGCCAGTGAGCTGGAACAAGGAGCAAAAGTCCCACCTGGCTCCAGATTTTGCCCCTCCCAGACTTGGCACTTTTAGACAAATCTTTTCCTTTTCATCCTGGAAAGGAGAGTGACATCCCTTGCTTCATTTCAGCGCCTGGGAGGGATCAAAGCTTCCCCTGAAAAGAGGGGCCTTTGAGCTGGTAGCAAGGAGATGATTGATACATGGGGAAAATCTTCATTCTGTCAAAGCAAAACAGTCTTTGAAGAAGAAACAAAAAAACCTACCTAGTCCCTGTCACAGCAAGGGGTATGAGCCCCCACTCAAAGAGAAAAACCACCTTTCACCTCCAGCAGGACACAAGAGATTCCAGAACAAGCCAGAATGAAATCAGTCTATCACAATATGGTTCTGTGTTTCCCAGAATAATTTAAGAGTTCCCAAATTCCATTCGAAATCAAATGTTGTGCATTTTAAAGCCAGACTCCTGACATTTGAAAATTCACTTTATGGTTCATTCATATGTATTTGGGGGTCTTTTAAAAATGCACATTTAGATGGTACATGTAAATCTGTATTTGGGGACCTTTTTTGTTTTTTGAGGAAAAAGTTGAACTTGATACCTGACCAGGTCTACCCTCACAGCTCATCCCAAGTCTCAATGTGCATTTGGGGAGTTGAACATTTGCCAGGCACTCAGATGTTGCGTTTCCTAGTTTATTCCACCTGCTAAAACTGACATTTGGTTGGAAATAACTTGTATGCTTAGGGACAGACTTCACTCCCTTAAACTTCCTACTTCCCCTTTACCAGATATACAACTGAGCCCAAAGGTCCCATTGGAGCTGACACTCTGAGAACCGGAGGAGAGGGAAAGCTTTGCTCTAACAAGTATAATAGTGGTTGATGAGCATTTGCAAATGAGTCTTAATTCACCCTTTAAGATTGAGCTTGGACTTTGAAGGCCATTGAGTTCAGTCTCCTCATTTAGTAGATGAGGAAACAGAGGCCCAGATAGGTCAGGTGATTTACCCAAGGTCATACACATAGTAAAGGGCAGAATGGGGATTTGAACTCAATTCCTCAGATTCCAAATACATTGCTCTTTCCATTGTACTAGACAGTTTCTCATCATCCATTAATCATGTAGATTTCAGACATGTGATTTCCTCCAGCCTCCTTCCATTGATACTGACCCCAGAAATAGCATATCTTAATATATATCCACTTTATATAGTCACTATTCTGTAGCTCTGCCTGAGAATAAGATGCCCCAGTACTGGTAGCACCTGGTATCCTCCCCTCATCTTCCCTGCTTTCCAGCTATATGTCATGTGTGGTCTTCTCTACCCTTCCCCCACCCCCAGAATGTAAGCTCCTTGAGGTCAGGAACTATCTGTCTTTCTCTTGTATCCCCAGTACTTAGTACAGTGCCTGGCACAAACTGAGCACTTACTAAAGGTTTATTGAATTTAATTGCTTAATATGCCCTTGGGTGTTGCCAAGACTAAAAGGAAACTCCTCAGCTTGTGGCCAGCCTTGTGATAATGAGCAACCTCTGGCTTGGATAGGCTAGCTCCTAGCCACAGTCTGTCCCCAGGACCACATGCTAATAAGCTTGTCCACTTCAGTAAGACTTGAGCTAGCTCAGGACTCCACTGACAGAGACTGTGAGAAGCCAGGGTTAACTCTCCCCTTGAGGAGGCTTAGGGCATAAATATGAGTCAAGGTGTTATCCAACAGCAGCCCAGAAATAGAGACCTTGACACATGCCTGCTTTCTTTGTAAATGGCGGCACTCAAGTACCTGGTCATGTTCGTTCAGGACACCAGCAAATCCACACAAGATTTATACCAAATATATTCATTTCTTGTGATAGAATGCTGTTGTTCTTATTTAAGGTGGGACATGGAAATGGTAATTGTATGGTGTGTCCCTATTGCAGAGAGGAAGTACAAACTGATACAAAAAAAAACAGATATTAGGTAACGATTAGCCACTTTAGCAAAGGGTTTGTTGTGTTATAATTCCTTTACAAAGGAAATTGTCTCATTGCATCTAAAAATATCGAAGTCATAGAATCATAGACCTAGAGCTAAAAGGGAGTATAAAGGCCATTGAGTTCAACTCTTCCATTTTACAGCTGAAGAAACTGAGGTCTAAGAAAGGGAAGGAACTTGCCCATGGTCACACATAGGATTGTAGGTCTAGAGCAGGAAGGGAGTTCAAAGGACATCAAGTCCAATCAATCAGTAAACATTTATGAAGCATTTGCTATGTGCCCGCCACTCTGCTAAGGGCTGGGGATACAAAAAAAGGGGAAAAAAGAGTCCCTTCCCTCGAGAAGCTTGCAGTCTAATAGAGGAGTAGACTTGGAGGCAGGAAAAACAGAGCTCACATTCCACTTCAGAAACTTAATAACTCTGGGACTGTAGAAGACATTTTTGACCTCTCTGTGCCTTGTTTTCCTTATCCTCTGGACTAAAATTTTAGCTTCTACAGGAATCTTTCCCCAATCCCTCTTCCTTCTGCTTTGTATAGATTTGCTTGCATGTTTTCTCGTCGACTAGATTCAAAGCTAGGTCATGTTGCCTCACATTTGTGCTTCAGTACTTCAACATAGATTGATTTATTTGCTGTTGAAAATGAATACTCAGTTTTCATGTAGGCTGGAGTTCTCAACCTTGGTTGTGTGTCCTGGAAACCGTTGGCCATCAGTCTGGTGAGGCCTTTGGATCTCTTCTCAGAATGATATTTTTAAATGCACAAAATACATAGGATTACAAAAAAAGCCAATTATATTGAAACACAGTTATACAGGGGCGGAGCCAAGATGGCGGCGTAGAAGCAGCAACATATCGCAGCTCTCACATAGCCACCCCAAAATACCCATAAAATAGGACTCTAAACCAATCCTGGAACTCCAAAACGCACACAAAGATACTTCCCACCAAAGTCAGCTCGGCTACGAGGAACCATATCAGCACTGCGAACCGAAACCAGCCTGGCCTGAAGCCGTGGCTGTGCTCCAGGGGTCGGCTGGACGGGAAGAGCTGAGAAGCTTCAGGTGAGTGGATTAGCGGCAGCTGTGAATGGGATTTGTGAAAGGGGGAGATAAGCAGTCCGGCCAGAAGGCCTCCAGAGCGGAAAAGTGAAAGGCAGAGGTTTTGCACCCGCCTC
>CM053582.1:20879109-20901709 GCA_028627135.1 Pseudochirops cupreus
CTCTCCTCCTCCCTCTCTCTCCCATGATCTTTCTTTTCCCCAAAGAAGGAATCAAGGGTTTGGGAGCTGTTCTTACTTTGCTTCTTATGCTTATTCTTACTCATGGTTCTTCAGATTGTGATTTGTTTTTAAATCTCTGTGGGGCTCTGCTTCCAGAAGGGAAAGCTCTGTCCCAAATCGCTGGGGTCCTCCCGGCTGCCATAGCTCTCAGGAAGATGCTGGGACTCTTCCTAATTACTTCCAGCTGACTGGATAATGAAGACTCCAAGACCAAGGCCCAAGATGGCGATCCAGATCCAGGATGCTCAACGCGAGAGCACTGGCCTGAGAACAATCTCTAAGTCCCCCTGCTGTCTGCAGGCCGCGAGCGGGAAGCTACAGCACGGAGGCAGGTGCAAAACCTCTGCCTTTCGCTTTTCCACTCTGGAGGCGTTTCGCCAGACTGCTTATCTCCCCCTTTTGCAATCCCCACTTGCAGCTGCTGCTAATCTGCTCACCTGAGAGGCTCCTCCGCTCCTCCCATCCAGCCACCCCCGGGGCACAGCCTCGGCTTCAGGGCAGGCTGGTTTTGGTTCACAGTGCTGATATGGTTCCGCATAGCTGAGCTGACTTTAGTGGGAAGTATCTTTGTGTGCGTTTTGGAGTTCTAGGATTGGTTTAGAGTCCTGTTTTATGGGTATTTTGGGGTGGCTATGTGAGAGCTGCGATATGTTGCTGCTGCTACGCTGCCATCTTGGCTCTGCCCCCCCTAGGTTCTATGATTCTGTGGGTCCTATCTGTACCACTGTCTTACATATTGTATATTAGAAATTGGGTGAATCCTTTCCCTTCTCTGCAATTCAGTTGCTGTATTATCTCATTTTTATTCTCACAACTACCCTGAGTGGTAGGTGCTATTATTATCCCCATTTTAAATGAGGCAAACAGAAGTTAAGTGAGTTACCCAGGGTCACACAGCTAGTAAGTGTCTAAGTCTGAATTTGAACTCAGGACTTCCCTGACTGCAGGCTCTAGACATTCTGTATATCTGTGGTGAACTAGGCAAATCCAAGCCAGTAATTCCTTGGTAGAGTTAAATGTAGATTGTGACAACCAGCCTATCAAAGACTGAGCATCACAGACCTTGCCACTAAGAGCTTTCTATGAGTTAATATCTTTTCTCCCCATCACAGGTCTTTTCATAATTGATTTGCTCTATCAGCTCTGTAATGAATTAGGATTTCTGAGAGGCTGTGGCATTGGCATTTTCACTGGGGCTAGAGCAAATCCCGCTTCTCCTTTCCTTGAATCTCTGAAGGCTGGTTAAAGTAATTAAAAAAGGCATTTGACTGTTATTTAGAAACTGCCCATGGCAGTGAAAGGGGAAATGAGGCTTTGTGATACAGTCATGGGAGTAGAGAGCTCAAAGGGACATTCAAGATCAATTAGTCTGACCTCCTCACTTAACAGATGGGGAAACTGAGGCCCAGGGAGGTTAAGTGGCATCTCCAAGGTGACAGAAAAATGGCTGAAACCCAGGTCCTCTGATTCCAGAGTCAGTACTCTGAGACTTTGTGGTCTCTAATGCCCACATTTGCCTTTCATATTCTAAGGGCCTAAGAGGGAGCTCTTCTGTTCTAAGATCCTTTGAAACCTCAGTGTCTTCTATTGTATATGTCTCAAGGGCCTAATCTTCTATGGGTCGATTCAGTTTTTGCACATCCCCCAGATGCCCCTTTACATTGATTGAGAAACAATGTTCTTCAATAAGGAATTCAATTTAATTCATTTTAACAAGGATTCATTAAATGTCTACTAAATGAGCTTGACACATTATTTAACAAGCTGTCCCTTCCTTCCTTCCTCCCTCCCTCTCTCCCTCCCTCCCCCCCCCCTTTCTTTCTTTCACCAGGTACTGGAAATACAAAGGCAAAACTAAGATAGTCCCTGCCCTCAAGGAGCTTATACTCCAATGATGGAAAAGCGTATATAAATATATTAGTAATAAAAATATTTTTAAAAATTAGTGGGATGCACTGAAGCAAATTAGGAAAGCCATCTTGTAGGAAATGGTGCCTGTATTGAGCCTTGAAAGGAGTTAAGGTTTTCTTGGGGTAGAATTGATCAGGGAGAGAATCCTAGGCAAGCGAGACAGCCTATATAAAGGCGTAGGGGCTAGAATGTCATGTCCGGAAAACAGCAAGTAGGCTAGGAATGTGGTTGATACCTAAGGTGTGGGTTGGGGGAAGGAAGGTGAGGAAGGGTAATTTCCTGAATGTCATGGCCCAAGCAGATTCCACCAGAGCTCAGCAGCTCCCAGTGGGCTACCTTGGTTGCAGGTGAGCTGCCCTTTCTCTCACTCTAGCTCTCTGGCTCTGAGATTGTCTGTAAACACAGAAATCCGAGAGGAGCTGCCTAGTTATTATCTGCATCTTTTTTTTTTTTTTTGCTTTTCTCCTTTCCCCTTGTCATGTTTCATTTCACAGCCATTTTCCTGAGAATGAGGTTGGGTAGAGCTGGGACGTGTTGGGCCTCATCTGTCACAACATATTGAAAGCAACTCACAATTGTGTACAGATTGTGTAACACCTTTCTCTGAGTCTTATTTCCTTTCCTTAGATGGTGCTAATAGGGTATGAAAGGAAAACATGATTATGAGGATGATTATTACGGTGCCTTGCAGAGGCCCAAAGTCACTTGAATGGTTGGGAATTAAAAAGAATTGGTTTCACTGAGAAATTCATGTTACTGTCCCAGAGATGACAACCTATGTTTTTTATCGGCTGGTGACCCAAGAAAGTTGCCCTCCCTCTTCTTCCATCTAGAGATTTCTTATTTTTAATTTTTAATGTTATATTAATGTTATTTTCTATATTATTGTCAATCCTCTATGACTCCTTACCCATAACTGTCTTTTGTAACAAATAAAAAACATAGCTAAGCAAAACATGCCAACATATTGGCCCCCTTGTGATAATGCATAACTACTTCTGCAGCTATAGTTCACCTCTCTGTGGAGACGCTGGAGGCATGCTTCACCATCAGACCTCTGAAGTCATGTCTGCTCACTGCATCGATCAGAATTCTGAAGCCCTTCAGTGGTATTTTGCTTTATGATATTATTGAGCACTGACTTTGGAAATTCAAATCCTCCCTTGAATGTTACTCCCTGTAGGACCTTAGGCAGTTGTTTTACTGGAACTTACTTTTCTCCCCTGGTAAATGAAGGGGTTAGACTAGATGCCCTCTGAGGTCCCTTTCCATCTAATCTCCAGATCGGTGGTTCTGTATATGAGCAGGGGCAAGTCTTTTCCCTCCCCTTTTCTGGGTCTCAGTTTTCTCCTCTGTAAAAGGAGAAGAACTAGTTGGCTTCTGAGGTCCTTTCCAGCCCTAGATCTAGGATTCTCTTGTATAAACTATTCTCTGGTCCTGCTTACTTTGTTTTGGGTCAATTCATAGAAGTCTTCTCAATCTAAATTCCTCATATTTGCTCTTTTTACAGTGTAATAATATTCCATTGCAGCCATATAGCACAATTTGTTCAGCCTTTACAAATCAATGGATTTTCCTTCCCACTTTCCTTCCTGCAGATTTCTCTAAAGCCCAAGAAAAGAAAAAGCTAACCAGTGGGATACAGATTATCCAACCACAGTAACAGGAAGCCTCTTCCTGGGTCTTCTTTGCTGAAAAGACAGAATGATTTTGAATGAATGAATGAATGAATGAATGAATGAGTGAGTGAATGAAAAAGCATTTATTAAGTACTTATTATGTGCTGTGCTAAGTGCTAGAGATACAAATCAAAAGCAAAGAAAATCCTTGCTCTCTCTTCCAGGTCTGAATCTCTGACCCTGTAATTCGATGACCAGTATTTTGATTTGGAAGTTTCAGGAGTGGTGAGTGGAGTCACAGGGGAGGAAATTTACCCACCCTTTCAAACAGCAATGGCTGCATTTGAATCGATAATGAATCTAGAACTGGAAAATGGCTAGGGACGGAAAGAGATGAAGGGAACATGCAATATGTCAGGTGAGTAGATGACTGGAAAGAATATTGAAGCATAACTAGAGATGGCTTGGATGGAATGGGCCATCGGAGACATTCGTCAAACAGAATAAATAACATGGTTCTAGGGCCGAAGTTTTAGAGATGAAGGAGTTAAACCCTATAAGATATAGCTTCTGGTCCAAGTCACAGGTGACTAGATGGTCAGAATTAGAAGGTTTTATTCTATTATTTTCAGTATTTTAAGGAAGAAGATTCTGACTCCCTCCGTATTGTAGTAGGTCTTTGTGAGTTGTGGTGGCTCCCTTAATGAATCTCCTTATCTCTCTATAATTAATAAGACTGGTCTTCAGGGCACAGGACACATGGGTGGAGCCATTGCCAGATTGTATTCAAATCTTGTGTATCCTGGCAGGACTTGTCAAAGGTCATGTTTCCCTGCTATAGTTTTCACAACTCCAGGATCACTTTTGGGCCATGATGAGGAGTCAAAGGAGGAATGGAGTGGAAGGATGAAAATAAAATGGAAAGCTACCTTATGTTTCTATAGCGCTTTCACTTTTATAACGCCTTTCTCATATCATCTACTTAGAGTTTTTTTCCCTTTTACTGTATTCTGAACTAAAACACCCAAATGAATGTTTTCATAGACACAGTTGAGTGCAACAAGAAGATTCCATATGAAACAGTGAATTTCTACTTAAAATATCACTCTAAATTGATATATAAGAGAAATCCCACATGTTGTTTTTGAAACTATCTGATCTGTCTGTGTTTCTCTCTAAACTTCTTTTTGTTTTATGCATTTTCAAAATGTGTCATTGGCTTTCTTTTGGCATCACTATTGCTAATGTGTCCCCCAATATATTCCCAATTAAACAAAAGGAAGAAAGAAAGAAAGAAAGAAAGGAAGGAAGGAAGAAAGAAAGAAAGAAAGAAAGAAAGGAAGGAAGGAAGGAAGGAAGGAAGGAAGGAAGGAAGGGGAAAGAAAGAAGGAAAGAAAGAAAGAAGGAAGGAAAGAAAAGAAAGAAAAAGAGAAAGGAGGAAACCCCTTGTAACAAATACTCATAGTCAAGCAAAACAAATAGACAAAGTGGCTATGTCTAAAGGCACACTGCTCTTCCTACATCTCAGGGCCAACACTTTTTAACTGGTGAGAAATAGGCTTCATCATCACCTGTCTGGAGTCACAGTTGGTCATTGATAAGAATTCTGAAGTTTTCCTTACAATGTTGTTGTCCTAGTAGAAATTGTTCACCTGGTTCTCTTTCTTTCACTCTACTTCAGTTCATACTACCCAGATTCTCTGATATTGTCTTTAGTAATTACATATAGAACAATGGTATTCTCATCATAATTTGTTCAGCCGTTCCCCAGCTGTCTAAGAGGCCATCTAAGGCAACACTTTCAGATTCTAGGTCTTTTCTTTTTTTCCCTTCCTTTGTTATCCTCACTCTGGGATCAGAAAATCTGTTTTGCTTGTGACTGATTCCTTCCTCCCCCCAAGTATTATCCCCTTACTTATCCCACCCCATTGTTTCCCTGTGGATACACACACATATACACACACGTGTATATGCACACACACATACAAACACATACATATATACACCCACATATATATGTATGTATATTTCAAATTAGCTGTTTGTGTGTGTGTTTAACTCTCCTTGTCTGTTTCAGAGAAGAGTGAGATTCATTTGATACCCACTCCCCTTAGTCTTTCCTCCATGTTTTTACTCTTCTCGTGAGGGTTAAACACACACAAACAGCTTGGTTGAAATATACATACATACATATATGTATATATATACACACACATACACATATATACAAAATACGAAATTTCACCCCTTCCTTCCTCCCTCCTTTCTACATTAATATATTTCTTTTGCCCTCCCTTCTCATTATGCCCTTGAAACTATTAGGAAAGAACCAATCTACCTCTAGCACCTATGTTTTTCTTTTTTTTAACACCTATGTTTTTCTTGTTTAACTCATTCAATGTCCTTTGAAGACATAAACATTCTGGACCCAGAAGTTCTCTCCCCTGTTAGCATTAGATGATCATACAGTTCTTTCCTATTGCTTAGATAAATTTGCCTTTCTAGCTTTTTCTGGACCCTCATGTTTATATTTCTCCTACTCAACTCTGGTCTTTCCATCAACAATTCCGGTTAAGTCCTTTGTCATTAAAGGTCCGTTTTACCTTCTGTAGGGTTATACTCACACATTTTGGGGGATTTCTTGATCTATACTGGTTGATGCTTTCTCTGATTTATTAGGAGCTTCCCAAATTGGAGCTTTGTGCCCTGGCCAGGATCCACAGCCTGTATTTTTGAGTGGGTTGGTCAGCTCTATTTGTTCTCCTCCTGGGTTACCTGGATTCTTTCACTGACTGAAGCCTCAGATCCCCTGCATCTTTGAGGTTCAGATTACTGGATATTCAAGTCCCTTTCAGGTGTCTCAGGATAGAGTATTAGGGGTGTAGGAGCTTTTGGGCCTTGACTGTGTATCTAAGCCCTGTTGTACCATTCTGATTGCTGACCACTGCCAAACATGGAGCTTCAAAGGTTCCCACCACAGGGATTTCTCGAGGTAACCATGCACTATTGTTTCCTGTGGACACAGACCCTTATAGATCACCTATTTCACTGGCCTCTCTCTGGTCACTCTTGGATGCTAATCTGCATTGGTACTGGCTTTGCTGATAATCCATTTTCCTCTTCTCCTCAGACTTCTAGCTGATTTCCTGTCCAGTTCTGGAGTAGAATAAGTCATTTGTTGTAGGTTTTAATCAGATTTATTGAGCATCATTTGATCTAGTGTAAACTTTATGGTTGGGCTAGAGTAGGGATGTCAGAGCTGGTCAGTCTGCCTCTTGTTCAGGCCACCATCTTGGCAGGAAGCACCTCATTTGATTCTAACAATGATCCAATGAAGTTGGCCTTATTATTATCCCAATTTGGATGTCCTTATTAGTCTATTCTAAAGTGAGTCAGGATTTTAAAAAAATTAAAATAAAAAAATCCTCTAATCATTATGGTATTTATTTTTTCCTGAAGGACCCTTCTCTCAGAAGCATAGAAAATGTCATCTTAGGGTCCATTGAAATGTTTGCTTAAGCCCTATCCACCTTGGTCCTTGGCTTACTGGAACACCTCTGTACTTGGGAGTTTGGCAGAGGGGGTAATCCTCCCTTTGTGTAGTCTCATCTGTTTATGGTTCTACCAGCTTAAGTTGAGCCCTCCTCCACTACCCAGCAGACAGAATTCACAATGATTCCAGATTATCCTCTGCCACATACTAAATGAACCTCCCTGTGTAACAAAGAAAAATAGTTAAGTAAAACCAACCAACATATAAACTGTCTGACAGTGTATATGACATTCTACACCCCTAGTCCACCACCTCACCAAGAAAAGGAAGGAGGTGCATTTCCTCATTTGTACTCTGGGCTTCTCCTTTACAGAAATCATTCCATTGTCTGGCTTCATTTTCTCTTGTTGTTCACAGTAGGCATATGTAGGACTGAAACACCAGAAACACCTGTTCTCTCTTGCCTTTCTAGGGCTTTTACCCAATGGACCACATTTTAACTTTGACTAGTTCTATGGTTAAACACTTCTCCAGATGCTAGCCCTTAAATGAGATTCAAACATCATGTTTTTTTTTCTTCTCCCAAGCAATTCTCAGGCATTTCGTTCAGACATGAGAGGAGCAGCTGGATTTGATCGATTATGAAACATGACCATGATTTACAATTTGCTTGAAAACACACACACCCACATCTGCTGCTGTTATTCCCTCTTTAGCAAATATAGCTGACTTGCAATGGAACCAAATATATGCCTGATGTTTCCAGAGGGTCTTAGACCTAGAAGAGACCTTGAGTGATTATTCAGACCCTCTTGTCTTGAAGCAGCATTAGACAATAGCTAGCACCAGATTATGAACTAGCTTCTGCATATGACAATACTGTACTAATTTAAGAATCTATGTTTTCCCAGATGTGGTCATTCCCTTTGCCAATGCTGATTTCAGCCTCACCATACCTTAGCAGATGGGTTTGAGAGTTGCTATGGCTAAAAAAAAAAATTCATCATTTGACTAATCTATTGATGAGCCACTCTCTGAATTTGACTAGGCTGCCCAACTGATCTCATTGGACACTTACTTTGAACCTTTTCCATGGCAGTAGAACCAACTATTGTCATAGCCTTCAGAGAGTTCACCTCTACAAGAGCAGCTAGGTGGTGCAGTGGATAGAGTACCAGCCCTGGAGTCCTGAGGACCTTAGATCAAATCCAGCCTCAGACACTTAATAGTTGTGTGACTCTGGGCTAGTCCCTTAACCCTGAGTGCTTAAAAAAAAAAGAGTTCACCTCCCTATCACCATGATGTAACAGAAGAAAACTGTATAATTAAGCACCTACTATCTATAGAGTCTGATGCTAGGCATGGAATAAAATCAAAGTTTAGATAAGACTCATCCCTTCCTGGCAAGTGGCTTAAAGTCTGATCAGCTGATAAAACACACAGTGATTATATAATGGATACTATAGTAAATAGATGTTTTGTGACCCTTTTTATTAATTAATTAACTTTTAGTTTTTAACATTCATTTCTGTAAGATTTTGAGTTCCAAATTTTCTCTCCCTCCCTCCCCTCCCCCCACCTCAAGATAGCATAAATCTGATATAGGCTCTACATATACATTCATATTAACATATTTTGTGACTTTTTTTAAAAGAGCAGATGGAAAGAGGGAAGGAGACTATAGCAGTTTCAGTCTTAATCCCTTACCACCTTTGATACTGGAGAATTCACTTTTTTAAAATTCAGTGTGACATGGATCATCTATGCACGGTCCATCCAATTGAACAATTCCAAGGTCATAGATGGGACCTTAGAGATTCCCTAGGCAAACCCCCTTTACTTTAGAAGGACAAAAGCCCAGGCAGTGGAAGGAACTTCTCCCAAGATCCCACAATTAAGAATGGACAGAGCCAGGGCTCAGACTTGGGACATGCTATCAGATTTAGAGCCACAAGAGACCCCTGGGACGTCAAGAGCAAAGCTCTTGATTGACTCATAAGGTCCATCAAGGGCAAAAGGATTTTGTCAAGTTTACCCAGGGAACAAGAAAAAAAAGAGAGGTGGGATTTGAACCTGGGTCCTCTAGACTCCAACTCCAGCCCTCTTCAGTCAACAATGACTTCAGATTTGATAGACCAAATTTAGTCACTATTGGCTGACTTGATGAGTGAATTCTCTGGATGTTTGCTGTTTCTCTGTTTAGACATACTAAGTACAACCACCTCTTGAGGCAAAACCTCCCCTTTTCTCTCAACTTTTCCTCATTGGGGCTCTTTTTCAGCACTTTAATCAGTGCTTGGCTTTTTTTGTTTCTTGTGGCCCATCTATAACCAAGATCTGGCCACAGGAAGGGAATGGGACACCACAACAGGGCAACTGAACAATACTGAATGTGCTAGGAAGAGGAGCCCTGTGGGCCTGTCTTGTTTCTGTTTCCTTGGTTCAGGGTCACCTTGTTAGGCCGCATAGCTATCTCTTCCCAACTGGGCTTTCCTAGTCTTTGTGTGGATGAATATGGCCAGCAGGCCCGAAGAACTCCTGGTCATATGTTGTATGTTCTTTGGGGAGGAGGGTGACGAAAGAAAGAAAGAGGCAGAAGCAGACAGAGAAAGAGGGAAGAAAGATAGAATCTAGAGCTGGAAGGGGCTATAAAAGAATGTTGATTTCCCCTTCCTTGTTTTACAGATGAGGAAACTGAGTCGCAGGTGGGATGAGATGCTAAGTGACCTGTTCAAGGTCACACTGATAGGAAATAGCAGAATAGTATTTAAAGTAAGGAGGAGAAAGGAGGGCAGATGAAGGCAAGGCAAGACAAGGGACAAGAGAAAAGAGTTTCTTTATATGAACGACCTGCTTTCCCCACCCTCCTCCTAAGAATGAAATCTCAAATGCTGAGACTCAACCATTGTAGCCGCTTTTGATCTTCCTTCATCTTTTCCTCCTTTGCTATCCTACAGATGGCTGCCTGGCTTCAGAGCAGCTTTTTTTCTTTTGAACCCGGGAGACTTCAAGCCCCAGCTGAGATGTCAGAACACCCTGTCATCCAACTAAACCATGGAAGGAAGCTGAGCACCCAGTGCTGTGACTGAAAATCCTCCTTTCAGGTAAGAGAGGGCTGGCCAGGCTGGGGTTGCATTTCTGCTTGACCTACTCACCTTGCCCCATAGGCTGGCGCCATTCATTTCCGGGGCTCCTGTTTTATCTCCTCGAAATACAATTATGGATCACGTTGGTCTCCAAGACAGCTGGGTGGTGATAAGCAACATTTGCTTTCTGAACACTCACACTGGCAGTTTGACACTTCAGTGGAACAGACTTTCAATTCCAAAGTTGTCTTGATTTAAATCTTGCCTGCGGGTCATAATTTGGGTGCTGGTGGTGGCATAATTTAACTGAAAAGACTGTTGTGTACGCTATAAATTGTTAAAGGGACTGCCTTCACATTAGTTCAACAGTTTAAAGGAATCAAATTTTAATTTAATATGTGAAGATATTAAAGTAACCACTCCTCTATGCTGAGAAATTTGCCAACCAGTTTTTCACACCATCCTCAAATACGAATGTCCTTGTCCTATCCACCTAGAGGAGGCCACCTTTATATGTATGGAGGTACAGCTGGGTAGATTTCAAGCTAAAAACCAAGCACTGGCTAATGCCCAAAGCCAGGAGAAGAACAATTAGCCAAGCAATCACACTCCTGTTTACACTTCTGCTCTGCAGATGAAGCCTGTGTTTGCTGGACCAATGCGTCTGCTTTGATCAAAGGTGTTGGTGCATAAGAATATTTGTTCAGCTTGACCTCTTTGCTGTAAAAGTCAAATGGTATCTGTGGAAATGGAAAAAAAAAACACTTACATTGCTAATGGCCTTCACCAATCCAGAGTGAGCAAACCAAAAATATCAGCCTTGAGAATAGAAGTGTAAAGAGAAAAACAATGAATTTACTCATTATTCTTACATGCTAGAGAAGAGTCTCTAGTAATGCCTTCAGCAAACTCATAGAACCTCAAAACTGAAAGGGAACCAGGGGCCAGATGTCTAATCCAACTTCATCAGGTGATCTCTTTGGCAATAGCTATTATACCTCTGTACCAACTGAAGCAAGAAATGACCAGTCATTTTGTCCTCGTCATTCTTCTGATTGTTAGCAAGACATACCAAGTTGGATATTATTAACCACAATGTTCTGATTTGGATTATGTGAAAACCAGATCCCAGCAAACATTACTCTTGACCCTCTGCAATGTTATGCTGGTTTGTGTTCTTTTCCATTCTAATTTTGTGGCCACCTACTGAGGCACATAATTAAACCGACAACAGGCACAGCAAATGAACAGCTAGTGTTTTGGGGAAGAACGGGTTATGCATACAAAGCTGCCATCCAGTCTACTGATTTGGGGCTGGCTCTGTGTAGGGCTATATAATTTATATACCAGGCTGTTGTCTAAAGGAACACTTACTCAGAAGGTCCCTGAGAGCAGAGAGTGACTTTTATGCCCTGTTCTTTGCCTTTAAGACTTATGGGGTTTGCTACTATATATTTTAAAATGTGTGGAGGGTGTAGCTAGAGAGCTAGCCTTCTGCATGCCCAGCTTGTCCTTCACTGGGAAATGGTCTAATTCAGCACGCGAATGCATGTAGTGAAGGAGGAAAGTGTCTCAAAGCAGGCTCAGCTTTTGTGTTCAATCCAGCCAACATTTATTTAGCCTCTAATATGCGTGGTGCACTGTGGTGGGTACTAGGGGATAAGTTTAGATAAAATATAGTTCCTGCTTTTGGAGATCCTTCCTCCCATCCCCATTGGAAAGGTCTCTAGTCTTCCCTTTTACAATTTATAGTATCTTGTCAAATCAAGTCAGCAAGTCAACAGCATTTATTAAGTACCTACTCTGTGTCAGACACTGGGCTGAGTGCTGGGGATGTGATAAGAAAAGCAAAAGATAGCCCGGTCCTTCTAGCGGAGGAGACGACATGCAAACAATCACGTCCAAACAAGATATCTATAAGAGAAACTGGAGATAATCAACAGAGAGAACTAGGATTGAATGTGTTTATTGTTAATGTCCTTGAATCTTGTATGTAATTATAATGACAACAATAATATTCTTATGGATCTGTGTTCTTGTAAATTCGGGAGTTCCGTCCGGTGATGCAGATAGCAAATCCATCCATTCCTGCCTAGCCCATTACTCTGGTGCATGTCCTTCTGAAAGTTCACCACAGGAGGTCCCTCCAGTGTGTTAGAGCAGAGGTATTCTAATCAAGTAGAAACATGAGCTACTAACCCATACATAAGGCTGCATGTTGACTGAGTTTTACAATGTGATGTTGTCTGTGTTTTATTGTATTTTTATATATTTTCTTAAGTATTTCCCAATTACATTTTGATCTGGGTCAGGCTGTTGGAATGTGAGGTCACATGTCTGACGTCTGTGGCAGAGACCTTCTTTACTTTCTCCTGATATCACAAAAGTAAAAGTAAAATATGCTGATTGTCTACTTGGCATCCCTCACCCTTGTCATATGACCTGCCCTTATTTTCTTCTTTCATTCAATTCCTTGATGACATCATTTATTCCTATTCTGCTTTGGAATTCCTAGTTGGCTACATACTGCAGCTGCTCACACCCACCATGTGTCTTTGCATTGTCCTCTGTGTAATTATTCTTAATCACACTTAATCACACACTTAGACACACTCTATGTGTTTATTCTTAATTCTTTAGAGAGTTTTGTGTTTTCTATGCCTTGTTGTCATAGAACAATAGCAATAGAATGGTAGTTTTTAAAAGAAGGGCTTTTGGTGTCATGGGAAGCTTTGGGTCATCAATGGAGCTTTACAAGTTCCCGAAGAAAATTCAGCTCACTCCTGTTGTTCTCTTCTTTTCTATACTCAACTTCTTATCTATTTGTACTATCTAAATATTCTGATGGGCAAGCTCTGTAGGTTGTCTATCCAAATACATGTTGTTATCTGGAAAATAAACATTCTTCATCCACTTGGTATTCCCTGTGTAGATGGTGAGGACAAATTCCTTTGAGCAACTACAGATCTCTTTCAGGAGACTACACAATATACTCAGGTTTGATGAAATTAGCACAATGTTTTATACAGACATGAGCATCTGGAAGACCTTATCATCCACAGGAAGTCTCCTTTCAACTTGGACTTGCTGGTTCTCATCCATCTCAGAGGAAAATCCTTTTGGGGAGCATAGATCTTTCTGCTTTATGCCTCTTCTGAGACACAGTGAGGGCAGGTACACCCTCATTTAGTACATAGCAGAATCAGCCTTCAGTCCTAGGTATTCACACTCCAAATATAGTAGTAATCTTTCTACTATGCATGACAAATAAATGAAAAAGGTACAAATGGCTATGTGAGGTTCAAGTTAGGATAAACCTTGTTCTCCACAGCTTAGACACAATACAGAGTTAATGTATGCTGCATAGTCAATAGCAAGCTGTGTGTCCTGTATCCAAGAGGACCAGAGAGTCAGAGCAAGGAAAGAATGGAAAGAAGAAAGTAAAAAGCTGGCATTTCAAAAGCTTTATAGTTACAAGACTACTTACATGTGTTCTTTCTCATATCAGATTCTCAGAAGAAGCTTGATATGACATTACTGCAAGCATTATTGTAGGGTATGTTCTCCTTGGAGGCAGAGATTTTTTTTGTTTTGAGTTTGCATCTTCAGTACCTAGGACAGTGCCTTGCATATAGAGGGCTGTAGGATCCTAGATCCTTAACTGGAAGGGATCTCAGAGGTTATTTAGTCCAGTCTCCTCATTTTATAATTCCTTGAGAGCAAGACCTCTTTTTGTATCCCTAGCATTTAGCACAGTGCCTGGCACATAGAAGGTACTTAATAAATGTTTATTGGCTGATTTACAGATGAGCTAAATGACATATTCAAGGTCATACAGATATTAAGTGGCAGAGCTGACATTTGAATACAGTTCTATTGCTTCCAAATTCCTCTCTTTCTGTTATGCCATGCTACCTCTCGTACAAAGAAATTAGGCAAAAGAGAGTTTATGGAGGGCTTTGAATGTCAGGATAAGGTCTTTGAGTGGGGTTATATGGACAGGGAAAGTCCCTAATAAGTTCTCATCATAACATCATTGATTTAGAGTTAGAGGACCTTAGAGACCATTGATTCCAATCCCCTCATTTTACTGATAAGGAAACCAAGGTTGAATCAGGTTTAGTGACTTGTCCAGGGTAATACAACTAGTAAGTCTCCGAGGGAGGATTTGAATTCTTGTGTAGGGATGTGACTTAATCATCGGTCCATTAGGAAAATGACTCGAATAGTCCTTGAAGGGTCAACTGGAAGAAAGAGAGGCTGAAGGTAGAGACCAGACAGACTGCCACTGCAGAAGTAAATCTGCATCAGGAATCTAATGTGATGGAATATGTATTTATTAAATTCTTTCTTTGGACTAGGCTCTTTGTGAGGTCCTGGGGGAGAAGAAGGCAGTGAAAAGCAGCTCTTTCCCTCAGGGAGCTTACATTTTATTGCAAAGTAGGTATGCTTCCTTTTTTAAGCCCCTCCAATGTGGTTATAAAATGGTCCACATTACCCTATGCAGAATTTCCTTGCCCTTGTGGCATCCTTACCTAGCGGTTTAGAATTTTACAATTTTTTTTTTGGCTTTCACAATGACTTCTCTGAATTTACAGCTTCCTAAGTGTCTAAACACTCATTATAACTGGAAAATACAAAGGGCAACATGCTCTAATAATATAATTTCTCCTTTTTTAAGCTTGCATAAGGTAAGATGTGCTTCATGAATAAAAGAAGAATTCCCTGGGAGCTCAACCCAACTTTAAAGATAACATAGCAATTGACCCCAACATTAACTGAAGCCCATGCTAGAAGTCGGCTGGCTAAATCAATGACTGATGTCAATATTGTCCAAAATGAGAGAGCCAGGATAGCCCTGCTCACTGTTGCAATGTTAGTTCTGAATCTTGCACTTTTCGAAGGATATTGACATGCTAGATGGTAAAAGACCTAGAGATCATGCTGAATGAGAAGTAGTTTAAGGAACTGAGGGTGTTTAGCCTGGAGAAGAGATGACTTAAGGGGGATGTGATGGTTCTTTTCAGCTATTTGAGGGGTCGTCATATATAAGCAGGATTTACTTTATTCTATTTGTCCCCAGAGAGTAGAATTAGGCACAATGGATGGACGTCACAAAGAGATTTCAGCTCCAAGTAGGGAAAGACTTTTTACTAGTAAGAGCCGTCCCAAAGTAGAAAGGTCTGCCTTGGAAGGCAGTGAGTTCCCCTGCTCCCTCCTCTTTCCTTCACTGGAAGTCTTGAAGCAAAATGTAGATGACCACTTGCTCAGGATATTATGGAGTGGGTTCCTGCTTGGGTGTGGTCTTATACTGGATGTCTGCTGAGGTCTCTTCCACCTCTGTCATTCTGGGGTTCTGTGAGGATGAAACAGAGTGTAGCCATCAGATGGAAGAAGTGAGACTAAACATAGCTAAGTAAACAGATCAGATGCTTTTGGAAATGGAGAGGAAGAGGAAGAGTGATCCAATGGTCTAGGGCTCTTGTTCCAGCTCCTTCACTAATGACTGGCCACTGTGAGGCCAAGGGCAAGGTTGTGGTTGTGCTTCCAGTCCCCCTAGTGCAAAAATGATTGAGAATTTGATTGCAAACTCTTTGGAGTCAGGTATATATCTCCTTTTTCCTTTATGATACTTCTCCTTTTTATTGAAATGCTGCTTTAAAGGTTAAAAGAGATTTTTCCACAAAAGCCCTATGAGATAGCTAGGGTTAAGATTATTCTTTGCCCTTTACAGTTGAGGAAACTGAGATTAGGCACTATAGTATAGTGGAAAGAGTGCTAGATTTGATCTTACAGGTTCTAGGTTCAGAGCTTTCCTTTGTGATATATGACTGTATCAACAATGCAGTTTTCACAATGCCTACAGTAACTATAAATATGCTGATATGGTTATTAATTAAAAAATGTAACAGGCTCTCTACATGGGGGTATAGCTAGAACATTTATTCAAATACCAGAAAACTGAGTCCCCAAACCAGAAAGTCAAAGCCATCACAGTAGTTATAGAGTTGGCACATGTAGTTAATGTGGTAAACACCAACATTCTCAAGTCTTCAAAACAGAACAGGCTATCTCAGGCAAAGATCCTCCTCTCCTCACTCACAGCAACTGCTCAGCATCCATGCAGCTCATTCCCAGCAGCTCCGCCCCCCCCCCCCCCCCCCACAGTTCCCGTCCCTGGCAGTACTCAGCAGGAGTCCTTAGCAGAAATTCTGGCTGGCTCAAAAAAAGGCATTCATGCCACAGTCACTGCTTCTGGTCACCACACTGACTCCAGCTTGGCTCAACTTCCTCTTGCCCCACCACTTCCTGCTGCACCAGCAAGTTCAAGGGGCATGGAAGATCTTCAAATCCCAGACCCATTACAATGACCTTAGGTAAGTCACATCGCTCTGCGGGGCTTCAGTTTTGTCTGATGTAAAATAAAGAGCTTGGACTCAATGACCTCTGAGATCCCTTCCAGATCGAGATCTCTGGGCCTGTAAATATTTGTGGCAAGACTCACATCCAGGACTCCTGAGTCCAAGGCCAGATCACTTTTTATTATGGCAAGCTGCCTCTCAAATTGACTACAAAATCCATGAGAAGAACAGTTATAGTACCCCAAAATGAGCTTAACAGGTCAGTTTTAGGAAATGTATTTGCTCCTTCAAGTGAGAAATGCTGACCACTAGCATTCATAGTAACCTGTCTGCCCTTCTTGGGAGAAAGGACTATATTGTAGGAAGATTCCTGGGCCTGGAATGAGATCTGTTTTTTCTCCCAGCTCCATTCCTTCTTAGCTCTATGATGCTGGGCACATTCTGGAATTTTTCCAAGCCATAGCGTCCTCACCTCTAAAATGGGGTAGAATTGGGGCAGCTGGGTGGCACAGTGAATAGAGCACCGACCCTGGAGTCAGGAGGACCTGAGTTCAAATCTGGCCTCAGACACTTACCACATACCAGTTGTGTGACCTTGGGCAAGTCACTTAATCCCAATTGTCCTGCCCTCCCCCCTCCAAAAAGCAAAAAAATAAAATAAAATATTTAAAATGGGGTAGAATAATTCTTGCACTTTCTATCTCACTGGAGTGTTGTGGTGAATGTGTTTTATACACTTGAAAGAGTTATAGAAATGTCAGATATTATTACTAGTTGTATGACCTTGAACATGTCATTTTCCTTCTCTGAACCTCAGTTTCTCCATATATGAAATGGGACAAATAAAGATAGAAAGAACAAAAACAACACAGATACTGAGTGCTGTGCAATTATAAAGAAGAACCTTGTTACTGAAGAAGATATAAAAAACCAACTATACCTTTCTCCTGTCACGGGTGAGGTTAGAGGACTATGGCTATGGAACACTATATACCATCAGACACAGTTCATGTTGCTGAACTCCCCCCCCTCCCCTTTTCTCTTCTTTATGTTATGACTGATTATAGGGGAGAGTTTAGAGACATATTCAGAAATGAAGGTGATGTAAATGAAAAGTTTTAAAATGGGAATGAATCTGCTTCCTCTATTTACCTAGAAGGGGTGTTATACAGGACTCATGAACAGCAAGTGATTTGAAATTGTAAAGCACTAATATAAATGTGAATTGTTATCATCCTTCTCCAAGATCCACCCATCCTTGTTCTTACCTTCCAAGGTCTGTTGTACCTATAGGTCATTAACTCTTTTAAGAAAACAGGCTCAGGTCTGGGAGAGAGTCAGTCTGGTCCTCCTTGCTGCAGGCAGTACAGTGAGCATTCCAGTGTGGGAGCTTGGGAGTGCCTGGGAGAAGCAATCAGCAGGTGCTACTCCATGGGTAGGTAAAGGTAGACAGTTCTCTGAGGCAACCTGAGTCATATCCTGAGGAAGCTTACCTAGGCAAGCTCTAAGATGGGGCCAAAGGGGGTTGCAGCACTCAATGGATGCTTGGTTAGGCTCCCTGTTTGGCTAGCAAGTTGCCCAGTCCCAGCCAAGGAGGTGTAGTGGTCATGTCTTCAACTGTTTCCAACTACAGACGGCAGCTCTGTCTTCTGGTAGCTTTGCCAAGAACCCCATCTCATCATTCTGAAGTCAGAAGAGGTTCTCCATAACTGAGGAACCAACACAATTTCTTTTCAACCCTTTCCCTCTTTCCTCTCATTGTCTCTTTCTTGAGGCTCTTCCCAGCCCCAGTGGACTCCATTCACCCCCAGGACACCAGCATTTTACCTCTGTTTAGGCTGTAAGTTCTGCACTGGGCTTTATAAAGAAGTGCATTTGAATCCACTTTCTGCTGCCTGTCAGCAGAAGCTGGGGTGCCATAAACAAATCACTTGACTTATTTTTGCCCCATTTTCTCCATCTGTAAAATAGGAACAATCCTTTCCATAGTATCTATTTCACAAGGTTTCTGTGATAATCAAATGGGATAAGGAATGTAAAAAAAAAACTTTGCAAAATTTAAAGCACTGTGCAAGATGTCCCAGAAGTCTGATTGTGGTTTCAAGCTTTAGTAGCTTAAAATCGCACTAAGACCTTGTATAGATGTCAGTTATTTTTATGATCATTGTTGTTAGTGTTATGTAGGCAACAGATAACCGTAGTGGAAAGGGCATTGAATCTGGCACCACTGAGAAGCAAGGGAAACCTTGGAAAGCACCTAGACCCAAGATAAAACTCCTTATTTGACAGCCTGGGAAATAGAGGCGCAGAAAGTTCATACTTGCCCAAAGTCAAACAGGTAGCAATTAACCCATCAAGATTTGAACTCAGGTGCTTTGATTCTAGGACAGCTAGGTGGCTCAGTGAATAGAGCCCTGGGCCTGGAGTCAGGAGGGCCTAAGTTCAAATCTGGCCTCAGATAATTTCCTAGCTGTGTGATCCTGGGCACGTCACTTTACCTTGTTTTCCTCAGTTTCCTCATCTGTAAAATGAACTGGAGAAGGAAATGGCAAACCACTCCAGTGTCTCTACCAAGAAAACCCCAAATGGGGTCATGGAATGTTAGACATGACTGAAATGACTCAACAGCAACAACCTTTGATTCTAAATCTAGAGTTTTTCCACTTTACCATAGTGGATTATAGTTGGTCAGTTTCTATTGAGATGAAAGTGGTAGAGGCACCTGAAATAGGGTAATAGTTTAACTTGTTGATTCATTGACCTGTAGTTACCTGCTTTTGTTTCTGTCTTCTATGCATATAATTTAATAATAATAATAATAATTATATCTAGCATATATGGAGCAGGTGGTCAGAATAGATTAATTGAGCAGACACCTGAATTGGGCCTTGAATGAAAGAAAAGATGTTAACAGATGGGAGTTTGGGGAAGCAGTCAAGTAGAGATTGGTTACCCCATGAGCAAAGACATAGAGAGAGGAGACTACAGGATGAAAGCATGGCTCAATTAGCACTCCAATTTGTCTGGGATATGGAGTATGTGAAACCGAATTGTATGGGTTAAGGCTAGAAAAGCAGATTGGAGCCTTGAATGCCACAATGAGGAGTTTGGACTTTATTTGGTAGGCAATGAGGAGCCACTGGCAGGTTTTGAATAGACGAGTGATATGTTATAATCAGAATCTCTTCTTTTGGACCCTGACCTTACAGACACTGGCCTAACCTGCTTGGTAGCAATTACCCTGCCCACCCTGTATGGGTGAATAGAAAATAATTCACTTGACAGAGCTCCGAGAAGAAAAATAGCATGAGTTCTGGCAAAGTCATTAGAAAACCACATTTAAGCAAATTGAGGAGAGTACAAAATGTGCAGCAATTTTCCCTGAGGTCAGGGTGGAAACACAAAGCCCAAATCTTATTTTTCTCAACAGGTGCTTCCAGGTCCTTTAATTGGCCTGTGTGCTTTTGTCTGTGAAAAATCAAATCTCCCAACCAGGGAATAATGTTCCCCAAATTATGAATTTTGTACATATTGGCATAAAAAGCTATATTGACTTCCAGGGAGGCCAGAAGTGCTCATTGTGAGATAAAGCCTCAGAGCTTTGTTTCTGCCAAGCCCAGTGTATTCATACTCAGGCGCCTGAACTCCAACTTGGTTTTTCCAAGAGCTGCAGAATGCTTAATGAGGGAACAATCAAGCCGTATGGAAATTTTAGAGGTCGTTAATCCATAGTGAGGATTAATTACTTGGAAACATTGGGGGAAAATAATGAAAACCAACTGGGTGGCTTTCAAGAGGATGACAGATTGGCATGGATGGGCTCCATCCATTCATTCTGGTTGCACCTCCTCAATGCTATTGAGCTGTGAAACTTGGACATGGGAAAGGAGATTCATGGAATTCTGGCTGCTAGAGGAGCCAGGCCATTCTAAGTCTCCCAGATGGATGCACCTCACTTCTTGAGGTACTCTTGAAAAAGTTGTATGTGTGATGAATTTGTGCAAATTGAATCTGATTTTAGCTTTATATAAATAAAATAGCTAAAATGTCCATGCCATTAACCTAGAGATTTCATAGTTCAGCACATACAGCAAGGAAGTCACTGATGAAAAGAAAGATTCCATGTAGACCAATATATTTACAACAGCACTTTGTGTGAGAGCCAAGAACTAGAAATAGAGAGGATGCTCATTGATTGGAGAATGGCTGAACAAGTTGTGGCTCATGAATTTAATGGAATATTACTTTACTAAAAGAAATAATGAATGCAATGAATACTGAGAAATATGGAAAGACCTTCAAGAACTGATGCAGAGTGAAGTTAGCAGAACAAAGAAAATAATCCAAACAATGACTACAATGCAAATGGAAGAAATGACCACCACAAATGAATGATGTGAAATTGCAAATAACAAGCTTGGCCCCCAAAATATTACAAGAAAATACCTCACATTACTCCTTTGTAAAGGCATGTATTTTTTTTTTGTTGGGGGGGGAGGTCAGGGAAGATTATGGAACATTGCATATAGTACTAGGTGGTTTTTTCATATGTAGTGATTGGAGGGGTAGGGCCAAGATGGCAGAGAAAAGCCAGGAAGTTTCCTGAGCTCTCCCCAGTTTTTAACAATGTTAAATCAGGCCTCTAAATGGATTTTGGAGCAACAGAGCTTACAAAAAGATGGAGTAGAACACTTTCCAGCTTAAGACAACTTAGAAGGACTTTAGGAAAGGTCTGTCTTACTTGGGTGAAAGGGGAGTGCAGCCCAGTGCAAATGGTTTCTGGACAGATCAGCAGGAGGCCCTTGGCCATAGCACAGATCAGCAACTGAGGCTCCTTGGTCCTGGCTCAGCAGGCTAGTGGCACAGCAGGCCAGCTGTGAAGCCTCTAGCCCTAGAACAGAAGGCAAACTGCCAGCCCAGGAAGCCCTAACATAACAGACATGACTAGGCTGGGCCACCCCAGTGCAGAGGGCAAGCCACCAGCACCTGAGGTTCTGGCCCATAGCACAAAAAGCCTTGGACAGTGCCTCCTGTGCCCCAGGAGCAGATCTCAATTTTAAGAGTCATGAAATAGGTTAGAATGAGTAAAAAACATAAAAGAGCCATGACCATAGGAAGCTACTGTGGCAACACAGAGGATAAAAACACAGACTTAGAAGAGGACAACAATGTCAAAATGCCTACATGTGAAGCCAGAAGGGGAAGATAGATTGGTATCAAGCCCAAAAGATTTCTTGGAGGAGCTCAAAAGGGATTTTAAAAACCAAATAAGAGAAGTAGAAGAAACATTGGGAAAAGAAATGAAAATTATATGAAAGAGTCAACAGCTTGGAAAAGGAAGGACAAAAATTGGAGAAAACTTCCTTGAAAAATGCAATCGACCAAATGGAAAAAAAATCCACTGAAGAAAACAACTCCTTAAAAAGTAGAATTGAGGCAGCTAGGTAGTGCAGTGAATAGAGAGCACTGGCCCTAGAGTGAGGAGGACCTGAGTTCAAATCCAGCCTCAGACACTTAACATTCCCCCCCCCAAAAAAAACCAAACAAACCAAAATTTAGTTTTGTGACCTTGGGCAAGTCACTTAACCCCAATTGCCCTACCTTCCCTCCTCCAAAAAAAAAAGCAAAAAAAAAAAATAGAATTGGCCAAATGGAAAAAGGAGGTACAAAAGCTAACTGAAGAAAATAATTCCTTAAACATTAGAATTGGACAAGTGGAAGCTAATGATTCTACAAGACATCAAGAATAAGTGAAACAAAGTCAAAAGAATTAAAAAATAGAAGAAAATGTAAAATATCTCATTGGAAAAAAGTTGAACTGGAAAATAGAACCAGGAGAGATAACTTAAAAATTATTGGGGTACATGAAAGTGATCAAAAAAAGAGGCTGGAGACCATCTTTCAAGAAATTATCAAGGAAAACTGCCCTGATATCCTAGAACCAGAAGGTAAAACAGTCACAGAAAGAATCCACCAATCACCTGCTGAAAGAGATCTTAAATGAAAACTCCAAGAAATATTGTAGCCAAATTCCAGAATTATCAGGTCAAGGAGAAAATACTGCAAACA
>CM053582.1:20902209-20926529 GCA_028627135.1 Pseudochirops cupreus
ATAGGAGAGATTAGATTGGGGGAGGGGTCATACAAGGGGATGGCTGTTTTGAGGGTGGGTAGGGGAAAGATGGGGAGAAAATTTGTAACTCAAAATCTCATGGAAATGAATGATGTAAACTAAAATAAATAAAATAAAGAAAGATAAAATGCAGCTCAGAACTCTTGAAGCCAAGTGATTCACCATCCTCAGACTCCCCAGCAATGGGATTACAGACATGTGCCACCACAAATGGCTCTAAAAGTCTTTTTAAAATCTAAGTTGCCTGGTGAATTCTATGTGTATTTACATCACTCTTTAGATACATGTGCACACATGCACACACACATACACATGTGTACACACATACCCTTTTTTCTCAATTAAAATTGTTTCTCTTTGCATTTTCAGAATTTCATTCTGCAGAGCTTCTCACCCCTCTTGGGCTGACTTCTCCCTGAGACAGGATTTCCTTTGAGGTGAAAAACAAACTTCTCAACCAGCTTTGAATCTACTTAAATTATACTGTCATCTAGCCTGCAGTTTTCCATAAAATAACATGACTGATTTTTTTTTCCTTCTGTAGGTTTTTGTCCATCAATTCTGACCCATCTCAAAATGCCTTGAAATCTACTGTCTCAAAACTGAGGATTCACATCAGAGTACACCCATTTTGCCTCTCTCTATCACAAATTCCCAGATGGAGTTGTCCTTTCTCCCCAAGAGTCCTGTCTTTTTCTACTCCAGAAACTGGTTCCTTCTCGTTAGTGAGAATCATGTCCAGAAGAGAAGTACTATCACATTATTAATTATTTCACTTTTAGTGGATCAACAAATTATTTGAC
Organism: Pseudochirops cupreus; assembly: GCA_028627135.1. Classification (NCBI taxonomy): domain Eukaryota; kingdom Metazoa; phylum Chordata; class Mammalia; order Diprotodontia; family Pseudocheiridae; genus Pseudochirops; species Pseudochirops cupreus. Next base: position 20,903,034 of record CM053582.1, read on the forward strand.
AATCTGTTTTTTGGCAAAGAAAAAGCACCAATGAATGTCCAAATAACTGAAATCTGCTATCACTAAAATATCATTCTTCAGGGTCAAGCTTGTGATCAATTTCCCAAACTCCTCTTTTAGATTCATTGGTGAGAGTGATCACCTAGAACTGTTCTTGCTCAAGGACTAGGTTTGAAGATCTGGTTGTTTTTCCCACCTAAAAGTTTCAACCTAAAACTGCCTTGGAAGCCAAAGCTGGAACTAACAAGGAGTGGTGGCCAGGACTCTGCTACATATGCCAACATCCTAGAGTGTGCATTTCCTGGGTGTGAAGTTATTTCCTCCTGACTGACTAGCCAAATCTCTCCTTGGATATCTCACTTGGTCTCTGGGCTGCCACCTCTCCAGGTCCAGTGGTCATTATGCCCTCTCCCATCTGCCTTCCCAGTGGAATAGTGCCAGTGTCAGGGCTCAGTTTTGGTCTAAATGAGTTCAGGGTTATGGATCAATATGGAATCACAGAAAAGGGCAAAGATCACAGTGGTCCACATAAGAACCAATCCATGACCTTGATCTCATTAGCACCGACTGAGGAGCTTTCTCTCTCTCTCTCTCTCTCTCTCTCTCTCTCTCTCTATCTATCTATCTATCTATCTATCTATCTATCTCACACACACACACACTCATACAAAGTCCCTATTGCCCTATCCTAATGTCACAAAAAATGTTATTAGCAATTGATGTTTCAGCAATCATAGACGCTACAGCAGACATTTGGAACAGGTTTGCCAACGTGCAATCACTGGGTTGTGTGGTACAAATCCTGAGCATTACAGATGATCATAGAAGAAAAATATCAACTGGAGCCAGAACAGTCATGGAGACATTCCTGAAGAGGTTACTTGAAAATGAGTAGAACTCGGGTAAGTAAAGAGAAAGAGAGAAGATATTACACTCTAACAACTAGAGTAAAGATACAGAAATTTTGAATAAGTTCAAAAACAACTTAAATCATCAATGGGTAGATCTTTTTGTTCTGAAGCTAATCTACAATCAGTCTCATTTCTAAGTCCTTATCAGCATAATTTGCTAACAATATTCACATTACTTTGCCTATAACTCAGCCTAATCCCTTTAAGTACAAATCTGATGGGTACAACCTAGAACCCTAAATCCAAGAGCTTTGGGAACAGTAACATGAAACAATGACACTGAAGAAGATGAATTACCTTCTGCTTTGTCACTGTACCTTTACAACCAAGGAACCTTTCCATCTGACTTACAGTGGAAACTTTGCACATCTTGTTTCTGCCACCAGAATCTTGACTCCTTAAGAACAGAGACTGCCTTACTTTTCCGGGTGTATTGCCAATAGCACGATGCTTTGCACATAAGAACAGCTCAAGAAATACTTCATTCATTCTTTTATTGAAACTATAAATTTCCTCTTTTGTTACAAGGTTCAGAGGAAGAATGTGGGTTGCCTTAGATGTGTACTTTGGGCCATTCTGAGATGTGGGTGATGTTGCCTTTTCCCAGAACAGAAATGAAAGTGAGGAGGTGAATTAAGACCCAAATGGGGATGTTAAACAAATTACCATCTCCTCCCGAGTCCAGTCAAAATGCAGCATCTTCGCTATTTTGAAATGTTACAGATTTTCAAAATAGTTTATATGCTCATACTCAAAGAGAAATCCAGAAATGCATCTTGAAACCAAATATAAATGGAGTTTGGATTGATGAACTGGGCCTTCATTCCCTTCCAGTCCTGCAGATAATTGGGTACTGACTATATACTGATATCCAGTGGGAAATCCCCAAACAGCTGGAAGGATCCCCAAAGCCTGCCATCTTTAGCACCCTGCTGTTTCGTCTTGCATTCCACATAATCTAGCAATCCTGAGCAAGGAAAAAGTTTGGGGCAAAAATCAGAATGACCTAACCAATCGCGCAAAATGCTCAAGGAATTGAGGGAATCTCTGGAATTCAATCTTCTGCCAACCCTTCAAATGGTTAATCTGAAAGTCCTTCTGGTTTTTCCCTCTATCATTGCAAAATTTTCTAATGTGGTCATTTCCTTGCCTCAGTAAAGAGACATACTCCAAAAGTTGTTTTCGCTACTGTAGTGAATTCCTGCTACAGATTAGTCTTTCGCATTAGCTCAAAGGACAGAGCTCTCAGAGTTGAGAGAGCCATTAGAATATGAGCAAATAACTTACACTCCTGGGTGTCAGTTTCCTCCTCTGTCAAATGAAGGATGTGGATTAAATGGCCTCTCAGACCCCTTCTACCTCTGGGTCTAGGATCCTATGACCACATAATATGCCAGAACTAGAAAAAACCTTAATGTCAGGAGTACTTAACCTTTTTCTTCATCATGGATCACTTTAGTAGTCTAGCGAAGTCTATGGACCCCTTCTTAGAATAATGTTTTTGAATACAAAGGAAATCAACTCCACCAAAATACGATTGTTAAAATGTTTTAAATGAAAAACCAGTTGGTGGACTCCAAGCCAAGGACCTTTGATTTAATCCAACTTCTCCAGGCCAAATTGAAGCCCAGGGAAGGTTTGATCAAGGTTACAGAAGCAGGGGGTATAGAAGGCAGGATCTGAACCCAGATTCCCGAGCCCCAGAACCAGTTCTCTTTCTAAAGTGCAATACTGCCTCCCAAACTTGGATCATGTATTTGAACCAAGTTTATTATTTTGAATCAAGGTTATTTCTATCATATCACAATAGGACAAATAAATTGCCTCAATTAATTCCTGTGAAGAGTTAGCTTTCTCTTTGTGGAGGTCAAATACCTTAGTGAGGGTAACCTGAGCCAGCCATGTTTACAATGGGAGAATAAGGAAGGAGCATGGAGAGGGTGCTCTTGGTAATGGCTGTCAGCAACAGGAAGGTTGAAGAGAAGAAAACAGTCAAGAGCTTTACCACCTTTCCAGGGTCTAATTTTACTTTTTGAGCACAACAACAATCAGCCTGTCCCCTCTCCAAAGTCCTGGTAGGACACATTTCCCTTCCCCACCTGCCCCCAACCCATACTACTCCCATAATACAGGAAGTCATTGCCTTCTTTTTAAAAAATTTCTAATAACTATATTTTGCTTCTGAATTATCTTTCCTTCTACTCTCCCACCAATTGAGAAGTCAAGAAATATGATGTACATTATACATGTGAAGTCACGCAAAACATATTTGCACATTAGCCATGTTGTGGGGAGAAAAAAAGCAAGAAAAATAAAAATGGAAAAATATGCTTCAATCTGCACTCAGCATTCATCAGAATTTTCAAGAGGTGGACAGCATTTTTCATCATGAGTCCTTTGGAATTATGGTGGATCATTGTACTGATCAGAATAGCAATCTTTCACAGTTAATCAGTTACATTTTTACTATTACTTTGTACCATGTTCTCCTGATTGTGCTTGTATCACATTGTATCAGTTCAAATAAACCTTTCCAGGCTTTTCTGAAACCATCCTGTCTGACATTTCTTATAGCACAATAGTATTCCATCATATTTATAGACCACAGCTTGTTCAGTCATTTCCCAATCTATAGACATCCCCTCAGTTTCCAATTCTTTGCCACCACAAAAAAAGCTGCCACAAATATTTTTGTACATATGAGTCCTTTTCCTTTTCCTTTGATCTCTTTGGAGTACAGATCTATTATCTATATCACTGGGTCAAACAAAGGGTATGCCCAGTTTTATAGCCCTTCTGGGCATAGCTCCAAATTGTTCTTTAGAATGGTTGGACCACTTCACAATTCCACTAGCAGTGCATGAGTGTACATGTTTTTTCAATGTCCCCTCTGCAATTTGTCGCTTTCCCTCTCTGTCATGTTAGTCAATCAGATAGGAGTGAGGTAGTACCCCCGAGCTGTTTCAGTGTGCGTTTATCTAATTGCTAGTGATTTATAGCATTTTGATATGACTTTTGATAGCTTTGATCTCTTCTGAAAACTGCCAGCTCATATCCTTTGACTATTTATCAACTGGGGAGTGAGTCGTTGTCTTCTACTCTTGTGGAAATCTCTTAGAACCCCTCTTTCTCTGGGTTTCCAGCTCCCCATATCTGGGTGCTTCAGGCAAAGAATAAGGCTCATTATTACTAAGGGTCTGAATTTCAAGCCCTGGAAAGTATGGATTCCATCTAAATTCACCTAGCACATGGCCCAGCATGAAGATAGTAGATGTCTGATAAATGTTTGTTGATTGATTGATTCCCATTATCCATCAATGGGAATTTACCCACAAGAGTTAAACAGAATGAGAAATTCTTCCTTTAGGCAGTTAATTTCTTATTCAGGATCTTAGACTGCTTTTTAAAACAATCCCACTCTTAAAGGTCAGCTGGAATTAGCTTCATTTCATAGATGGAGAGCCAACTATATTTTGTCCTACTTTTAAACTCTTAAAAGAACAGCAGTGTTTTTTCCCTCATTTTACTAAACTCTTCTTCCATGGCCTTATCATGGAATGGAGGTGATCCTGAGTCTTCAAAGGTTATATCAGTGGGGCATGAATTTCAATAGAGCCTACAAAGCCAGAAAAGCTTTTAGGGGCTCAGTATGTTTCTTCCAAACTCCATGCCTCTTCTGAAATTCCTTGTTTCTGTCAAAAGCATCACCATCCTTCCAGTGGTTCTGGATTTCAACCTTGATGTCATTCTCAATTCCTCAATCACATTTAAGCCTTCCCCCATATCCAATCAGCTGCCAAATGTTGTCTTTTCTGCTTCTACAACATTTCTTGAATCTGTCCTCATCTCTCTACTCACACTTCCACCACTTTAGTTCAAGTTCACACCATTGCTAACCTAGGTGACTGCAACAGCCTCCTAATTGGCCTCCTTAACTCAAGTCACTTCTCTTGGCAACCCATCTTCCATATGGCTGCCAAGGTGGTTCTCCTAAAGCATAGGTTTGACCATGTTATTCTCCTGCTCAATAAACTCCAGTGACTCCCAACTGGCTCTAGAATCAAATACAAACTCCTCTATCTAGCATTGGGAGCCCTTCACAACCTAGCTCCAAGCAAGTTTTGTTGGCATATTACATATTACCCACCTTTACCCTCTTTACCATCTAGACAAATTGGCCTTCTCTCTGTTCTTCACATTCTATCTCCCATTTCCATGCCTTTGAACAGGCTGTCCCCCATGCCTAGAAGGCCCTCTCTCCTTACCTTTGCCACTCAAAATGCCTTGCTTCCCTTAACAGGTCATCTCAAGCACCACTTCCTATAAGAACCCTTACCACAGTGATCTATGTCCAAATTACCTCGTATTTACATGCACAGAATTTTATATACTTATATGGACACATGCTGCCTCCCCCCCAAATCATGTAAGCTCTCTCAGGGAAGAAACTTTCATTTTTTTCCTTTATATACTCATCACCTCAGATAAAGAACTGATCTCAAAGCCAGGAATTTCTAGATTAAGGTCCTACTTCTTACACACTAGCTATGTGACCCTGACCAAGTCACATAGTCTCTCAACACCCCATGTAGGGATTAAAATTGTCCAACCTACAATAAAAGAGACTGAGGCAAAGCTCGAAACCAATGGCACTTTATTAAAGGGTTGATGGTCCCCTCTAATGAAGTGAACCTCAGAGCTTCCTCATGGTCTGAGGTGCCCCCTTCCTACAGGATCTTGTATTTACAGAATTTGATGCCCAAATATGCAAGAGAGGCATGGTAAAATACAGAATCTCATTGGTTGATAGACCCTTCTCTTTAGGGCCAAAAATGACATATTAGTCGGGGGGAGGGGATATCATAGGTTGGGTGAAGCATAGGGCATCTCCACTAAGTGGTCATAAGATGGTCATCTGCTTGTGTTGGACAAGAAAGGATGGTCCAGAGGTACAAAAATAAACTGGAGGACTTTTTCACATAGTTGAGTCACCTCTGACACACTGGGCTTGGTCACCATGACAAGGAAAAATAAACATGGAGGGCCTCTAGTTAGCTTCCTATGATTAAGCAAGTGATCTTACAATCTGCAGCTCAAAGTTCTTGGGCCTAATATACAGAACTTATAATTAATGCCCCTATGGAATCATATCAAATTGATTGATACTGATTGGAACAGAGTAGAGGTTCAAATGAATTATTTCTCACACCCAACAATTCTCAAATATTTTATTTTTTCCAATTACTTGTAAAAAAAAATTAACATTTTTTTTTACGATTTTGAGTTCCAGATTCTCTCCCTCCCTCCCCTCTCCCCTAATTGAGAGAGCAAGCGATTTGCTATAGGTCAGACAGATGCAGTCTTGTCAAACCTATTTCCATACCCAGCAATTCTCGATGCTGAAGAGTTCCAGTGAAATCATAGTTCCAGTCTCTATGCCCATCATCATCACCTGGCACAACGCCTAGTCCATAGGAGACCCTTAATAAATGTCTATTGATTGGTTAGTTGACTGATTAGGGGGAAGGGACAGGAGGCAAACCTGCAGTCTGAAGACCAGCCTAGTTCAAGATCAGACAATTTTATGACCAGGACAGGCCAAAAGAGATGGGTGCAATCTACGTTGGAACAGGGAAGCCCTGGGACTAACGTGCTCTCAGGGTGTAGAAGAGCTGAAGTTTTCAGTGTCTTTCTCTGAACAGTCTCTAGCTTATAGCTTCCTGATGCCTTTATCTCCCCATCACCAGACCCACTCAGGGACAGAGGGCTGCCTTGTTCCCTTGGTAGCCGAACATAGCCAGAGAATGGCACTTCAGCAGAGGAAGAGTTCTGTCTGCCTCTGTGTTTCCCTGGGGCTGTGGGGGGAGAATGGGTTCTGGTGGGATGAGGTGAGGGCAGTGGCCACCTGAGGCCGGTTGTCATGGCAACTCCCATGTGTTTCCCAGGCTCACTTAGAGACTGCCCTTCTGAGCTAGCTTCCCCAGTTAGAAATTTCCCCGTATGGCCAAAGCGGGCCCAGCAACTCTCAGCAGAACAATGCCATTTTCCAGGGCACACATTTTCTGGGGTTTTACAAGCAATCCCCACGGCAGGTTATTTGTCTCACTCTGAACTCCAGCCAAAGCCAAATTCGGCATTAATACACAGAATAATGGAGTTCTCTATGGTCTGTCTCTCTGTGTCTGTGATTCTCTCCATCTAGCTCTCTCAGAGTCTCTCTCCCTCCCTCCCTCCCTCTCTCTCTCTCTCTCTCTCTCTCTCTCTCTCTGTGCCTTTCTCCCTCTTTCTATCTGCCACTTTTTCTTTCTTTCTGGGACATTCTCACTCTTTCTCTCTCAGTCTTTCTCATCTTCTCTCCCCCCCCCTTCCCCTCCCTCACCCCCTCCCTCTCTTTCCCTCTCTCTCAGAAGAGGCTGATGCATACATGTCAGCTCACTTCTCATTCTGTCTATCTTTCCAATCTGTATGTACATCTCATTCTGTTTCTGTCTGTGTCAGCTTTGTCTTTGGAGTCAGTCGAACTGCATTTGAATCCCATCTCTATCACACTACCTGACCATAACAAGTCACCTCCCCTTTCTGAACCCCAATTTCCTCATCTATAAAATAAGAAGATTAAACCCGCTGAGCCCAGAGGGCCCTTCCATCTCTCTACCTACAGATCTATATAGCTGCACCTGGTCATCTCTCCATCTGTCTGTTTCCACACACGCTTTTGTGTATGTTTCTCCCTGTGCTCCTATGCCTGTCTCTCTACTTCCCCCCATCTCCAAGGGTCACTGTGTTTACATTATTGTGTCTCTTGCTGTGCCAGTTGTTCTCATTTCCGTGGGTGCATCAGCATACCTTTCAGTAGCTGTCGGGCAGCCTGTTTCTCTTTGCACTCATGTCAGCCTGTTGGTCCGCCAGGCTGTCTCTCACTCGGGGTACTCATCTGCATGTTTATTTGTGGTCCTGTTCATCTCTCAGCATCTCTTTGGATGCATGTCTGTGTATTTCTCAGATCCTTTCCATCTTAATCTCTCTTTTCCTTTTGGTCAAGTCCTATGATGTCACCTTTGTAGGAAACTCTCACTGTGGAAACACCCCATCAGTGCCAATCAAAGGACCAGAGGATCAAAACTAGAAGTGACATTCTAGTCTAATCTGCTCAATTTTACAGATGGAGAAACTGAGGCCCAAAGAGGTTAAACAACTTGTTCTAGTGACAGAAGCAGGATTGGAAACCAGGTCCCCAGCTTGCAAATGCAAAGTTCTTTCTGATGTTCCTCTCTGGATCAACACATCTGTGCCTATAGCCTTAGAAAGCCGATTGAGACCATTTATCCATAGTCACACAGAGCATCTGTAGCAGAGGCAGGTCTGGAGCCCAGATAGCCTGGATTCCAAAGACAACTCTGACTCTACTATGCCATGCTGACTCTTTCCCATGGCTCCCCAATCTGCTCCTTCTACATCACAAAAGTCGCCTAGAGAATTTCTGGAGGGCAGCATCTCTGAGAAATGGCCTTCCTTTCCTGAGAGGCCAAATCCTGATATTCAGTCCCAGTCTCTGACCATAAGGGTAATAATAGTGAACATTTCCATATGTTAAGCCCCTTACATGCACTGTCTCATCTGAGCCTAATGACACTATGAAGGGGGTATTATTACTGTACCCATTTTGTTGTTGCTGTTCAGCCATATCCAACTCTTTGTGACACAATTTGGGGTTTTCTTGGCAGAGATACTATAGTGATTTGTCATTTCCTTCTCCAGCTCATTTTACATATGAGGAAACTGAGGCAAAGAGTTAAGTGACTTGCTTATGCAGCTAATAAGTATCTGAGATCAGATTTGAACTTGGGTCTTCCTGACTCCAGGGCTAAATTTGACATTTCCTTCTCTAGCTCATTTTACAGATGAGGAAACTGAGGGAAACAGGGTTAAGTGAATTGCCCAGGATCACACAACCATTAAGTGTCTGAGGCTGGATTGGAGCTCACGTCCTCCTGACTCCAGGGCCAGCACTCCATCCACTGAGCCACCTAGCTGCCCCAACTATATGCTAGGCCCTGTGTTAAGTGAATTTAGAGTGAGAGTTCCTTGAGAGCAGGACCTGTCTTGATTTTCTTTCTATCTCAAGTGTTTGGCACGTAGTAAGTACTTTGTAAATGCTATTCAATTCATTCCTTCCTTCTTCAAATGACTATGTGTTCACTTATCTGTGTCCATGTTTTACGTTTCACAATAGACTATAAGCTCATTGAGGAAAGAAACTATTTTCCTTTTGATTTTTCATCTCCAGTACCTAGCATGTCCCCTGGTTTCTAATAGGTACTTAATAATGTTTGTCGCTTTAGCTATGATCCTGTCGGAATTGATTAAGGTTTCCCAGAACCACTTTAGCCACACAATCATAACAATGAACTACCTCATGTATCAAAACAGCATGTTACATGCTGTGGGGGGACTCAAAAGAATTGGAGGACGTAGTCTGTCCAGCTCTTCTTCAATGGGCTCACATCCTAGATGGGAATTGAGAGAACTTGCCACAGGAATTTGAAAGTCAATGCCAAGGAGCATCTGTATAGACTGTGTAAGCAAGTACCAGAGAACTGCCAAATAGACAAATGGCTCAATGGGGTCAGTTCTAGAAGACTTCCCAGAGGGAGTGACTTTTGAGTTGAGTTCTGAAGGAAGGAGGCAAGCAGTCTGGACCACTGAATCCAACCTCTCATTCAACGAAGAAGTCTCTTCTACAGCATCCTTAACAGAGGCTATCTAGCCACTCCTTGAGTATCTCTGACTGTTGTACAGCTCACTGCTTCCTGAGGCATAGCTCTGATTGGTAGCAACAATCCAACTCCTTATACTCTTCCATTTCCATGAAACTTCTCTTGATGAGTGATTCTGCTCTTGTGTAGCTAAAAAAAATAGTCTAATCCCTCTTTCATATGACAAGCATTTAAATGTTTGGAGACACTTAGAAGCTAGAAGGACAAGAACAGGTAAAAAGTAGACAGAAAGTTGGCCTCAAAGTCAGGAAAACCTGGGTTAAAATCTCAACTTTGATACATACTGACTGTGTGACCCTGTGTAAATCACTTAACCTTTCAGAATTCCAGAGGCAGCTAGGTATTGAGATGGATAGAGTGCTAGGCTTGGAGTCAGGAAGACCTGAGTCCAAATCCAGCCTCAGAAACTTACTAGCTGTGTGACCCCAGACAAATCATTCCATCTCTGTCTACTCAGTTTCCTCAACTGTAAAATGGAAGTTTCCGTAACACCTACTTCCCAGGACTATTGTGAGGATCAAATGAGATTATACTTGAAAAGAACTTAGCACAATGCCTGGCACAGAGTAGGTACTTTATAAATGCTTATTTCCTTTCCCTCTGAGGTTATTAGTTTCCTTACCTATTCTAAGTAAATCCTGTGTCCAACACCCTTTCCTACAATCTAAACATCAACAGATAATAGGATCCCAGAAACACAGAGCTGGAGGCAGAAGGAAATTAATATGTTACCTAGTCCAACCACCTCCTTTTATAGATGAGGAAACTGAGGCCCAGTGAAGTGACTTTCCCAAGATGACACAGGTAGTATGTGGTAGAGTTGGGATTCAAACTCAGGTACAGTGACATCAAGTTCAGTATTCCAAGTTGTATGCTCTATACAATGGTGCTGAACACACCATCTAGTTCATTCAGTTCAACTCCCTCATTTGGCAGAGAAGGAAGCTGAGGTCCAGAAAGGCCAAAGGTGGAATTAGTAAGCAGTGCCAGAACCAGGCCTTAATCCTAGATCTCAAGACTCCTAGGATGGTATAGACAGCTTTTTTCTAGGAGTTTCACTGTGAAAGGGAGAAGAGATGTAGGAAGATAGCTCAAGGGGGTTCAAGTTTGAGGGAAGGGTTTTGATGAAGAAGGCAGTCAGGGTTAAGTGACTTGCCTAGGGTCACACTGCTAGTAAGTGTCAAGTGTCTGAGGCTGGATTTGAACTCAGGTTCTGCTGACTCCAGGGCCAGTGATCTATTTACTGAACCATCTACCTGCCTAGAATGGTTTTTAAGCATAAGGGAAATCTAGGCATAGCTGTAGTCAGCAAGGAAGGGGAAAAACAGTGGTTTAGGAGAGATGGAAGATTGGAGGGGAGAGAAATGATCCAGGGGTCAAGTTCTGGGGAGAGACACAAAAGGACAGGAGCAAGGGAACAAGTAGAAAGGATGGTCTTGGCATAGAGTAAGAGTTCAAGAGATTCTAAAAAAGGAGAGAATGGGGGATGATGCTCAGGAAGTTGAAGACCAATGAAGGGAAGTTTTCCTCTGTAGAATGAAGCATCCAGTGCACCAAAAGGAGATAATGGAAGGACACCAGGAACAGCTACAGGAAGGGCTTTAACAAATTCATGGATGTCTGGTTATTAATCAAGGCTCCAGGTCATAGGGATCAAAGGATTCAGGTATGGAAGGAAGTTTAGAGGTCATCCAGTCTAACTTCCTCACTTGATTGACGAAACCCAGGCCTCTAGACATTAAAGGAATTGCCCAAGGTTGCACAAGAGTAAGTGGCATAAGTGTGATCTGAACCCAAATATTCTGACTCTAAATCCAGGGCACTTCCTCTGGTACTATATGTCTTTTAGCACAATATGTCAGAAGATTCTCCCTCACTGTTATGGAGGACCACCTGGCTTTCCCCCTACCTGTCACATGGCTCTGCCATCAGAGAAAGAATCCTGGGCTATGCAAACTGGAGAACTGACCTGGAGCTCAATCTCATGCTTTTATGTGTCACTGAGGACAGCAGTCACACTGAACATGTAACCACAGATTGGGGCTTGGCGTAGTTTCCACTTGTTCCAGCACGGAAAGTCCTATAAGGTCCCTTTCTTCCTAAAAAAATGGATGATTCTCTACTTTTCTGGACTTAGATAGAGATTAAACTTTTAATTAGTTTAGGGAAGTCCCAAGTGAGCAAATTCCTTCTACCCATGTAAGCTGGCAATTTCACTTCAACTTGGAGTCTTAGAAAGTTGCCTAGAACACTGATAAGCTAAGAGAAATGCTCATAAAACCACTAGGTATCAGAAGTAAGACTTGAACCCTCATCCTCCTGGAATCAAGGTTACCTCTACATCCCCTATACAGTACCACCTCTCAATACATTCTCTTGGACCTGCTCATTTTCAGGGATCTGTCCACCAAAATTCAGCAAGCCATCAAGCTGCAAACATTCCCAAGACACCATGGAAGAAGTAGCTAGCTCTTGGACTTCCTACCTCCACTTTCAAGAACATAGAGAGGGTACATCTTTTATAGAAAACATGTCAAGTTCCCAGCCTTCTCAGTGAGGACTTTCTCTTCCATTCTATGCACTTGAAGACTTCAAAATCCAAATTCATTATGAAGTCAACCCTATCAGAGGAGACCAGGTGTGAGCCACTTGCTTATATGGAAGACACACTCCTTTGCACACTCAATCCCCAATTTCGTTTCCAAGTTCACCTTCATTCTAATTTAATTAATCACAAATGCACCATGTTCGACTTCGGCAAGCCCGTTTAGAGGGCGGCAACTGTCTTGGGGTGGGGGGAAGAAGAGGTGGAGGGCGACCCCATTAATGACTTTCTTAAAAAGGAAAATTCGTCTGAAGAGTAATTGTTTTTTTACACAGCTATTACTTTCTGCTTTGAAATCTTAACGTCTCATCTGGATGAGCCCCTTATCGCTGGCCAACAGGGGGAAGGCAGTGTTTGCATCCGTATTTGCATTTATATGGCATTTTCATACACTGTATCTCCCACTCTGACAGAGCCATGAATCACAGACCTGTAGCATCCTCTCCACATGCATGGCAGAAGGCAGGTCTCTTCCGCAAGCTCTACTGTGGTGAACTAATTAATCTTTTTTCGTTTTAATTCATAAGGAAGAGCCTGTGCCCAAAAAAGCATGGTAGGCTCTATGCACAACTCCTATACTCTTGACATTAGGCACATTAGGGATGTGGGGGATGGGGAATCTTCCCTTATCTTCTGAAGGCACCATATGAAAAGGAAATGGCATCCTCTACCACCACCACCACTAAAAACGATCCTTGGTGCTCCCATCAGAGACAGAATCCCTTCCAGACCTAATTCAAACTAATCCAACAAGCATTTAAGAGCCTGTTACATGCTAGATGCTGCCTCAGTCACTAGAGATGTAAAGATGAAAATGAAACAGTCTACCCTCAAAGAAGCTGCATTTTACTTCCCAGTGAATTTTCCCCCTACAAGAAATATCTTCCAAAGAGTTAAGGAAAAAAATTCAACGAATAGAAAATATCACCTTCCCCAATGTTTACCAAATATTTCCAGAAAGGAATGATGTGCATTCTAAATAAGGCAGTATGGTATGATGATAGGTATAGGAACCTGGAACCTGGGCTGGGTAGGGAAGGGGAAAGGTCAATGGGAATGCTCCCTTGGATTGTCAGACATACCTAGCCCACTCTATGTACACCTATGATGGTAGCAACATCTTCTGTTGTATTGGACTAGAGCCCTTCAGCCTCTAACCTTTCCATGCATACTATTCCCTTGACTCTGACCTCCCTGTTTGGCAACACTCCAACATGTCCCTATGTGCTCTGGTCCTTATGTCCTGATATAAAATAACCAACAATTTAAGTGGAAAAAACACAGATATGGAGGCATGGGATTATAAATTTAGAGTCAGAAAGGAATTAGAGCTCATCAAGGGAAACAGGTGAGTACAGTAGAAAGAGTACCAACCCCGGAGTCAGGGGACCTGGTTTTAAATTCCAGCTCTGCCACATAACATCTATGTGACCCTGGACAGGGGGCACCTAGGTGGCACTGAAGTGGATAGAGAGCTGGGCCTGGAGTCAGAAAGACTGGCCTCGGACACTTACTAACTGTGTGACCCTGGGCAAGTCACTTCACCCTATTTGCCTCAGTTTCCTCATCTGTAAAAATGAGCTGCAGAAGGAAATGGAGAACCACTCTAGTATTTTTGACAAGAAAACTCCCAATGGGGCAACAAAGAGTCAGACATGACTGAAATGATTAAATAAGATGACCCCGAACAAATTGTTCAACCTTTCAGGGCCAGTTTCATCATCTATAAATTTGGGGGTTAGGAGGGATTGGTCCAAGTTACACATGAGATCCCTTCTGTCTCTCAATTTCCTACTGTGGCCTAAGACCTTGATCTTGCTGAGCACTCAATACAGATTTGTTAAAACACTCACAATGAATCAGTCACTGTGCTATTTGCTGAGGATATAGAAACAGAAATTGAACAGCCTCTTCCCCCAAGGAGACCTTTCTGAGGAAACCAAGATGTGCAGAGAGAGGCAGTGACTTAGACAAAGTCACATAGAGAGTGTATTGTAGCTCAGCTGGGACTGGTTTTGTTTTTTTCCAGCTCTGTAGCCAGCTACTTGGGGTGAGTCATTTCTTCTCTCCAGCCTCCCATTGCCTCATTGGTATTTCTCCCTTTCCTTAGATTCCCTGACTTACTGCTTTCCTTCACCTCAGTCACACATAGGGACAGAGGCAGGCTGCATACCATCATTACTAATTAACATTCCAGTTCCCTATCTGGCCAAACTTCCTACCAAGCCATCTCTCCTATGCCTCACTCCTCCTAAACCCAATCTTTGTCCTCATGGAGACTTCCAATTCCTCCATAACTTGGCTTTTTCTCAGGCTCCTACCTTTAATCTGACTTTACTTCTCCCCCTTTCCAATACTGTCCCTATAGGTAACCAATTCAACTCTATACCCTCTTCTGGTTCCCTTTCCATGTTGCCATTCATCCCTTGCCAAACCTCAGCCCTATTTTACCCCCTACTTCCACCTCCTTTACTCTTACTAACAAGCTATTGAACAGAACTGGAGGAAGTCATATAAACATGATGCCTGACAGATTCATGTTACCTAATTTCAACTGAGCCCTCACTGCTACAAAGTGATCCTTTCATTCTTCTGTAATTGATACCCTATCTCCCCCCCCAAAAAAAGCTTTGCCAAATTTTCCCTTCCCAAGCCTGTCATGCCTCCCCATGTTCCTTCTCTCTCAAATGATACTCTTGCCTCTTATTTTACTAAGAAAGTTGAGGCCATTCAATGTGAACTCCCTCTTCCACTTGTCTCTTCATCTCAAAATCCCTTGATGTCACCTTTCCCATTCTTTCCTCCTTTCTCCAATTTCTGACAATGAGGTATCCTTCTCCTTGCTAAGGTCAACCCCCCTAACAGGTTTCTTTGTCCCCACCCCCTCCCATCTCCAGTATCATTTCCTCCCTTTAATCTGCAAACTCTTCTCATCTATTGGGGCTTTCCCCAATGCCTTCAAACATGTCCAAGTCCCCCCTCCCAACCCATCCTTAAAAAAACTTCACTAAAAAACTCCTTGCCAAAATGTCCACCCGAAAAAAAGCAGGCCACCAAGCTCCCACATATCTACTCCAGCAAAACCTCCAAATCTCCAGACCAAAGAATGATCAAGAAATGCAAACAGAAGGTACAATACATGACTTTTCTACACTAAACCTGCTCAGAAAGTTAGTCAAGGCTCCAGCAAAGCCAACACAAGCACAGAACAGCCTTGCCACATGACCAGAGATGGCCAGGAACATGTAGACCCCACAAGGTTCTGTATCCAAGGGCACCAAGATTGGACAGCTCCTTTGAGAAAGCCCCAGGTTGAAGACATCAGAAGCCCAGGAAGTTGCAACAGGCAAATGACTGCAAAGCCATAGCACTAAAGCTGAGACAGCTCAGGACCAGGGCTTCTTTCTCTTTTCTGACATGCCAGAGAGGACCCTGAAGAGCCTGAGTTTTGAACTTCAAAGATCTAAGAGTCAACTAGGTAGCACATCAGAGAAAGTACTGGGCCTGGAATGAGGAAGACCTGCCTACAAATTTGATCTTATACACTGACTAGTTGTATGGCCCTAGGCAAGTCATTTAACCTCTGCCTCTCTGTTTCCTCATCTTTAAAACTGGGATAAGAAGAACACCTACAACCCAAGATTGCTATGAAGATCAAATGAGATAATATTTGTAGAGTGCTCAGCACATGGGCTGACATGTTTCCTTCCTTCTTTACAAGGGGGCTAAATCCTGGATTATATCAGTGTAAGAACACAGTATATACATGGAGATGCCAAGCTAGGCAGAATACCCTGCCTATGTGCCCAGCAAAGGATAGATCATAGCCCTGGTAGGAACTAAAGCTGGACAAATTAGTAGTTTACAAAAAAAAAACCTACCAGCCAGTATCAAAATTTGTGGCATATTTAACTCCTTAACAATTTCAAGTAGCAACTCAGAGCAAAAAAAAAAAAATGAATTTTTCACAAAGACTACATGAATATCTAGAATAAATGAAGCAGGAAAATTAAAAAAAAACTCTTGGGAAAAGAATAAGGAGAATAATTAGCTTAGAGGAGAAAGTGGCAAATAACCCAATAAATGGAGTCCCTGAAAACTAAAATATACCAACCAGAAATCAATGCCTCCAGCAGACAACACAAAATATTAGAACGAAATCCAAAGGTTTTAAAATAAAAGAAAATCTAAGACATCTGATACCAAAAACAGCTGACCTAGACAACAAATTAAGGAGAAAGAATTTAAGAATAACTGGACTTCATGAAAACCAGGATTTCCACACACACAAAAAAAGACTAGATACTATATTTCAAGAAATTAAAAATGAAAATATTCTAAATCCATTAGAACTAAAGGACAAAGTAACTATAAAAAAGAATATGTCAATTGCCTCAAGGAAGGAACCTCAAAAGGAAAAGTCCCATGAATGTCATGGCCAAAATCCAGTTTTCACATTTCAAAGAAAAATAATGCTACATATATGAAGAAAGGAGTTCAAGTACTAAGAATTACCATCAGGGTCACACAAGTCCTACCAGCTTCTTCTAAAAAAAGAGAAGATCTGGGAAGAGAATATTCCAAAAGGAAAGAGATCTAGGCTTACAACAAAGAATGACTCGCCATTCAAAGCTGAGCATAATCCTACAGGGGAAAAATGGATTTGTAAGGCAATAGAAGTCTATGAAGCATTCCAGATTAAATGACCAGAGCTGAGTAGGAACTTTTAAATACAAACACAAGTCCAGAGAAATCTAGAAAGATAAATTTATATGAATTACTGGAAAGGGCTGTATGATGATTTAGTGTTAATGTCCTAATAGGAGAGGTATCTCTGAAGAACTTTAATGTATTCAAAGAGATCATGGGGATGAATTGGTTCTGTTTTAAGTTTTAAGAAGGAAAAGAGAAGCGGGTTAAGAAGAAGAATATACTAGTATAGAAAGGAGGAGGAAGGAGGGGTAAAACTGGGTATTTCTAATAACTGGGGCATGTGAGAAGAATGTATAAACATGGAGGAAGGGCAGTCCAAATCACATGAACCTAATTTTATTTGAAATGAATGGAATATGGTTGAAAACACATATACCATACACACATGCTCATACAAGCAAATTGTTTGGTATAAAAAGGGAGTCTAGAGGATGGATTAATCCTGAGGAAGGAATAGTCACAAGGAAAGCAAACTTTCTGATCCTGGAGGGGGGGATTCAAAAAGGGGAAGAAAAGAAGAGAGAAGGGAAAGGAAGGAGATGGGGAAAAGGGGAGGCGAGTGGAGAAGAGGACTAGAATCTAAGGACTAGAATCTTAGATGACCTCTAGGTAATTGTTCGGGTTATCTGAAAACAGATTGGGAAATTGTTAAAGACATAAAGAAATATCATTGCACTGTAAAAAAAAAAATGAAAAAGACATTTTCAGATAATCCTCAGTAATATGAACTGACCAGAATGAAGTAAGCACAGGAGAACAGATTATACAATTACAACAATATTGCAAAGACCAACAACTTTGCAAGGCTTAAAAATTCTGATTAAAAAAACAATGTCTAATCCTCATTCTAAAGGACCAATAATAAGGCCAATTACCTATTTCCTGAGAAAGAAGTGATAAGACCAGGCAGAGCTAAGATGGTGGAATAGAGGAAAGGACTAGCCTGAGCTCTCCCAAATTCCCCTCCAAACTACATTAAAATAATTCCTCAAAACAAATTCTGGAGTGGCAGAACCAAAGAAAAGACAAAATGAAACAATTTTCTAGCCCAAGTCAACTCAGAAGGTCAGCAGGAAAGGTCTGTCTCACTGGGGTGAGAGTGGAGCACCGTCTAGTGCAGGCTGAGCCCAGCAAGGCAGCTAGAGGTCTGGGGATGGAGGCATGACAGAATGATAGCGGCAATGGCTTCCAAAGCTCTCAGTTCACTGACAATAAAAGAGTTAAATAACTGATGAGAAGGAAATTACAGGAGATTTTTGTTGGCACTGAGGACAGGACTCTGTTGCATTGCCCATTTGTGGTCCGAGAGCAAGAAAGAGCACTAGAGCTCTCTACCATAAAGCCACAGGGGAGTGGGAACCTTAGTAAAATTTCAGGACAGAAAGGAGAGCTTGGAGCCCAAAGAGATTTTGTTTAAGAGGAAAAGGACCTATATGTACAAAAATATTTATAACAGTTCTTTTTGTGATGGTAAAGAATTGGAAATTGAAGAGATATCCATCATTTAAGGAATGGCAGAACAAGTTGTCACATATGACTGTGATAGAATACTATTATTCTATAAGAAAGGTTGAGCAAAATGTTTTCAGAAAAACCTGGAAGGACTTTGATGCAAAGTGAAGTGAGCAGAACCAGAACTTTGTACACAATAACAGCGATATTATACAACAGTCAGTTGTGAATGACTTAGCTAATCTCAGCAATACAATAATCAAAGACAATTCCAAAATACATATAATGAAAAATGTTATTCACCTCCAGAGAAAAAACTGATAGATAGAATATAATACAGATCAAAGTATACTTTTAAATTTTTTCTTTATTTTTACTGAGGTTTTTTGTAGTCTATGTTTTCTTTCACAGCATGACTAATATGGAAATATGCTTTATATGACTGCACATGTATAACCTATATCAAACTGCCTTCTCAAGGAGGGCGAGGGGAGAGAGGGTAGGAGAAAATTTGGAACTTGAAGTTTTTTTAATGTAAAAATTCTTTTACACGTAATCAGGAAAAAATAAAATAGTTAAAGGAGATAAAAGACAGTAGGGGGAAAAAAGAAAGAGGTGATGGGCACAAAGTGTAGAAAGAGGCATATATTTTGGGATATGACCACTGTGTAGATTTGTTTTGTTCAACTACAGTTACTTTTTAAAAATATTTCATTTTTTAAAATTTTTTTGTTACATTTTGAGTTCCAAGTTGTCTCCCTTCCTCCCAACCTCGCATTAGCAGGTCAACATTTGATATAGACATATGTGGAACCATACAATACATACTTCCCTACATCAGTGCTTTTTCTGGAGGTGGACAGTATTTTCCTTCATAAGTCCTTCATAGTTGACTTGAATATCTATATTTCTCAGAAAAGCTTAATGTCTCACAGTTGTTCTTTTACAAAATTGTTGTTACTGGTTACAATGTTCTCTTGGTTCTGTTCATTTTACTCTGCATTATTTCATGCAAATCTTTCTATGTTTTTCTAAAATCAACCTGTTTGTCATTTCTTAAGGCACATTAGTATCCCATCACAATTATATACAATTTATTCAGTCATTATCCAATTGATGGGCATCTCCTCAGTCTCCAATTCTCTGCCAAAGAGAGTTGCTATAAATATTTTAGAAAATAGAGGCTCATTTCCTTTTTCCCTGACCACTTTAGGAAAGAAACCTAATAGTAGTATCACATAGCTTTATTATTCTTTGGCCATAATTCCAGCTTGCTCTCCAAATGGTTAGATCAGTTCACAGTTCTACCAACAGTGTATTAGTATCCTAATTTTTCCATATCCCCTCCAAAAATTGTTATTTTCCCCTTCTGTCATTTAGCCAATCTGATAGGTATAAGATGGTACGTAATGTTGTTTTAATATGCATTTCTCTAACCAATAATAATTTAGAGCATTTTTTTCATATAGTTAACTATAGACAGCTTTAATTTCTTCTTCCAAAAACTGCCTGTTCACATCCTTTGATTGTTTATCAATTGGGGAACAATTCATATTTTTATAAATTTCACTCAGTTCTTTTTATATTTGAGATATGAGGCCTTCATCCAATAAACTATGAATTTTTGCCATCTAATCTTGGCTACATTGTTTTTATTGATATGAAAACTATTTTAATTTACTACAATCAAAATTATTCATTTTATATCCCATAATGTTCTCTATCCTTTATTTATTCATAAATTCTTCTCCTATACATAAATCTGTTAGGTATCTTCCTTTATCTCTAGGTCATGTATCCATTTTGACTTTATCTTGGTAAAGGGTAAAAGATATTGATCTATACCCAGTTTCTGCAAGGTGGCTTTCCAGTTTCCCCAGCAATTTTTGCCAAATAGCAAGTTCTTATCCCCAAACTTAACCCCAAAACTTAGATCTTTATATTTATCAAACACAATATTACTATAATTATTTTTCACTGTGTATTGTATACCTACAGTACTCCATTGATCCACTACTCCATTTCTTAGCCACTGCCAGATAGTTTTGATAATTACCACTTTATAATATAGTTTAAAAACTGGTACAACTAGACTTCCATCCTTCATATTTTTTTATTAATTACTTGGATATTCTTGACCTTTTGTTCTTCCAAATGAATTTTGTTATTATTTTTTCTAGCTTGATAAAATAATTTTTGGTAGTTTAACTAGGATGGTACGAAATAAGTAGATTAGTTTAGGTAGAATTGTCATTTTTAATATATAGTCTCAGCCCACCCAAGAACAATTAATGTCATGAGATTTAATTTTTATTGCATTATGATCTGAAAAGTATGAATTTAATATTTGTTTTTTCTGTATGTAACTATATGGTTTTTATGTTCTAATAGATTACTGCCTTTGCCACATCCCATACATTTCGGTATGTTGTCTTATTATTACCATTCTCCTTAATAAAATTATTTGATTCTATGATTTATTCTTTGACTATTCATTCTTTAAGATGCACTTATTTAGTCTCCAATTAATTTTTAATCTTTGTTTCCACGGCCAATTTTTGAAAAGGTGTCATGCACCTTTGAGAAAAGGTATATTCCTTTCTATTCTCATTCAATTCTTTCCAGATGTCTATCATAACCATCTTATTTAAGATGCTATTCATCTCCTTGACTTCTTTCTTGTTTATTACCTAGTTCTGAGAGGGGAAGGTTAAAGTCTCCCCATTCTTATAGTTTTGTTATTTCCATCTGCAAGTCATTTACCTTTTCCTTTATAATTGTAGATGCTATACCATTTGGTGCATAAATGTTTAATATTGATATTACTTCATTATCATTATCATACTACCATTTAACATAATGTAGTTTTCCTACTTATCCCTTTTAATTAAATCTATCTTACCTTAAATTTGTCTAAGATCATGATTGCTGCCCCAGATACATACATACACACACACACACACACACACATACACACACAATCAGTCAAAGCATAGTAAATTCACTCCAGCCCTTTATTGTTACTCTTTGCATGTCAATTGTTTTTAAATGTGTTTTGTGCAAACAACATATCTTTGGGTTCTGGGTGTTTTTTTTATCTATTCCACTATCTATTTCATTTTATGAACAACTTCATTCCATTTACATTCAAAGTAGTAATTACTAGTCGTGTTGAGTGCAGCCCCACATGAGCCACATGGATCCCGGCCACAGAGCAGCCTTGACATTGGCGGACCTGGAGCAGACCTCAGGAGAGAGAATCACCAGCAGGTGTGGTGGCTTCCAGAATTATCAACCCATAAATGCCAGAAAGAAAGTAAAAGGTCAATGTGGAGTTTTGTGGGAACAGGGGGACCAAAAGCGGTCTGGCCCCTGCCCCCGGGGCAAGAAGCAGCAGAGATGCAGCAGCTATGCAGCTGCCATTGCTGGCTGTCTCAGGAGCTCCTGGCTTGCAGATTGCAGGGGGACCAAGCAACCATTCAGAGGGTAATGGCTCTTGCTTTAAGCTGCTTGGATCTAGATCATGGTCTTGGGTGGTGGTCCTGGGGTGTATGACCAGTGAGCCAGAGCTTGTGGGGGCTGGAGAGTCAGTGCCCAACTAATAGCTCCAGCAGCTGTGACAACCCTAGTGATTTGGGACAAAGCTCTCTCCACTTTGTAAGCAGAGTTCTACTCTGGCAAAGCCCTCAAAAGTCAAGTAATTGACTTGCAAGATGAGGAAGCCCAGGAAATGTAATCGAACCACAGATTCCTTTTTTGGAGACAAAAAGCATCAAGGCATAGAGCAGGAGGAAGACATTGAAGTCAGAATTCCTGAATCAAAATCATCCAAGAAAAATATGAACTGGTTACAGGCCATGGAGGAGCTCAAGAAGGATTTTGAAAACCAAGTAAGAGAAGTGGAGGAAAAATTGAGAAGAGAAATGAGAATGATACAAGAAAATCATGAAAAGCAAGTCAACAGCCTGCTAAGGGAGACCCAAAAATACACTGAAGAATGCAACACCTTAAAAAATAGACTAACTCAAATGGCAAAAGAGGCTCAAAAAGCCAGTGAGGAGAAGAATGCCTTAAAAACCCAAATTTGCCAGATGGAAAAGGAATTTCAAAACCACACTGAAGAGAATAATTCCTTCACAATTATATTGGAGCAACTGGAAGCTAATGACTTTACGAGAAATCAAGATACTATAAAATAGATCCAAATAAATGAAAACAACAGAAAGCAATATGAAATATCTCATTGGAAAAACCATTGACCTGGAAAATAGATCCAGGAGAGATTATTTAAAAATTATTGGACTACCTGAAAGCCATCACCAAAAAAAAGAGCCTAGACACCATCTTTCAAGAAATTATCAAGCAAAATTGCCCTGATATTATAGAACCAGAGAGCAAAAGAGAGGTTGAAAGAATTCACCAATCACTTCTTGAAAAAGATCTCAAAAAGAAAACTCCTAGGAATATTACAGCCAAATTCCAGAGTTCCCAGGTTAAGGAGAAAATACTGCAAGCAATCAGGAAGAAACAATTTGAGTAGCAGCTTCTACATTAAGGGTTCAAAGAGCTTGGAATATAATATTCCAGAGGTTGAAGGAGCTAGGACTAAAACCAAGAATCACCTACCCAGCAAAACTGAGTATAATGCTTCAGGGTAAAATATGCTCATTCAATCAAATAGAGGACTTTCAAACATTCTTGATGAAAAAACCAGAGCTGAACAGAAAATTTGACTTTCAAATACAAGAAGCAAGAGAAGCATTTTAAGGTAAAAAGGAAAAAGAAATCATAAGGAATTTATCAAATTTGAACTATTTTCATTCCTATATGGAAAAATGATAATTGTAACTCATAAGACTGTGCTCAGTATGAGGATAGTTGAAGGGAATATATGTGTGTATGTATCTATATCTATATCTATCTATCTATCTATCTATCTATCTATCTATATATATGTATGTATGTATGTATACATACATATATATATATATATAGGAGGGTATATGCATATATAAATATATATATGAGTGCGGGCATA
>CM053582.1:20927029-20946977 GCA_028627135.1 Pseudochirops cupreus
TCCCCCTGCTGTCTGCAGGCCACGGGCGGGAAGCTGCAACACAGAGGCGGGTGCAAAACCTCTGCCTTTTGCTTTTCCACTCTGGAGGCCTTGGCTGGACTGCTTAACTCTCCTAGATTCGCAATTCCCACTGAGCTAGTTCTGAACGCTGCTCCCAGCTGCTGCTAATCCGCTCACCTGAGGCTCCTCTGCTCCTCCCGTCCAGCCGCCCCCGGGGCACAGCCATGGCTTCAGGCCAGGCTGGTTTTGGTTCGCAGTGCTGATATGGTTCCTCATAGCCGAGCTGACTTTAGTGGGAAGTATCTTTGTGTGCGTTTTGGAGTTCTAGGATTGCTTTAGAGTCCTATTTTATGGGTATTTTGGGGTGGCTATGTGAGAGCTGCGATATGTTGCTGCTGCTACACCGCCATCTTGGCTCTGCCCCTCCCCCCACTTTTTCAAATAAAGAGTAAAGGAGATTTTTTCATATCTCTTCTTTGGCCAAGCTTGGACATTCTTATTTATGTTCTTTTGTTGCTAATACCAGTACTGATTCTTTTGAGAAGTAGACATATCTATTAGCTGGTAAGAATGCCCTATACTCCAGAATACTCTGATTTAGAAACAAAAATCTGGAAGCAAGCTCATGTGGCCCAACTCAGAGAAATATCATTACGCTGATTATTACTAAATAACCAGGCTTCTAAAATCTTAAGGTCCAGAATCGGGGGAGAGCTTTGGGGGATGAGAAACACGTGATTCTAGAGACTTCAGGAGAGAGACATATGAATAGAGGATATAGTCCAGGGCATGGAGAGGAAAGGAGTTTGGACTATGCTGACATGTAGGGAAAGCCAGCTCTTCAACTTGTCTCTAATTTCTAGTTTTATCTCCCCAGAGACATTGGAGAGAGATTTTGTCCAATTTTATCTCACTCCCAGCTACAGAGCTCATTGACACTTGTGTTCTCTTTGGTATAGTCTTCTGTTGGTATGACCTCTCCTGTTTCTGCCTGTGACTTTGCTTGGATGAATGAGTTTAGTCAACTCACTTTTTGTGTCATCAGTGTTTATTGAGAAGTATCTAAGTTGGCAAATGTAAGCTAAGGGATACTCTCCCACTAGAAAGCTACCAAAGAGGTAGCTTTCCTTTTAGACCTCTAACCATAGAACCTCTAGCCCAGAGATATTTGAAGAGTGAATATAGATATAACTCTAGTCCAATGCTCTTGTTACAGACTAGAGAAAAGAACACTTATGCCTTCGGTGCTCCCCAGGCCTGTATCTCCTTCTGCTCCCTTACCCCTCCCAGCTTGCTGGTGATGTAGGCACAGCCCTTGGCTCTCTTCCTCTCTGCAGAGGTGGGCCAGATTCCAGGGAAATCTTTCCACGACACTCGCAATCTTTGTCTAGTCAATTAAAACGTGGGAATACATATCTTACATGCTGGGGATTGTCTGAGATGGCATTAGAAAATCATCCCGTAACCCATCAGGTACCCCTAGAACTGTGAGGGAGAAATGTAATTAGCCTTGCCATGGGAGACCTGACTCATCATTATAAGTGGGAGCTTATATGAGGATCCTCAATAAGATGATCAGATTTGGAGCTGAAAGGGAGCCTGTTTCATTCAGCCCAAAGCCTTCATTTTCAAAAG
The DNA here is from genome assembly GCA_028627135.1 of Pseudochirops cupreus. NCBI lineage: Eukaryota > Metazoa > Chordata > Mammalia > Diprotodontia > Pseudocheiridae > Pseudochirops > Pseudochirops cupreus. The sequence continues at coordinate 20,928,665 of CM053582.1, forward strand.
GGAGAAAATGAGGCCCAGAGAGAAGTAACTTTACATGAGCTAGAGCTAGAAGGGGCCCTACGAATCATCTAGTGCAACCTCTTCATTTTACAGAGGGGAAATCTGAGGCCCAGGGAGGGGAAATGACTTGCCTAAGGTCACCTGCAGAGATGACATAAACACCCAGGCCTCTTTCTAAGACCTCATGCAGCTTCCCTAATTTGATATCACAACTTCATCATCGCTTACTCTCACGCTTGTATACAGTGCATATGTGTGTGTATGCCTATGGGGGTGTCATAGTGACACGGTACATGGCCTAGACCAGAACCTGTACAGCCATTCCTTCTACACACACACACACACACACACACATTCCCTACCATATACACAAAGATGGTGACATGAACATGGATGAAAGAGGCAACAAACACATTGGTTCCAGTACATAATCCCTTCCTTCAAACTCCTTCCTCATCCATCTCTAACCAAATTCCCTTTCCACTGAACTACTCATCACACTAAATAATGGGTGGGCTTGGTCTCCACCTAGACTTGTAGGTCATGTCCTCTCCTGTTTTCTAGCAGCCATAACCACCCCTTGAACATCACATGACCACCTGCTAACTCCATAAAGCAGACCCACAGCTACAGAGGGAACCTGCCAATGGTAGAACTTGAGTATCTCTCTACTGCCTGGGCCCACATCACCCCAGCCTGATGCCACCCAGTGTTGGAATCTGCTTTATTGTTAGTCAATAAGGCTTTATTAAGCACCTACTTTGTGCCAAGCAAGATGTTAGGTGCTAGTGTAAACAACTATATGCAATATGATACATATACAATACATTGGAGATAATCAATATAGGGCAGAGCACTAGCATCCAAGGAGAATCAGCAAAGGTTTCTTGTAGATGGGATTTAAAAAGAACTCAAGGGGTGGCTAGGTGGCACAGTGAATAGATAACCAGCCTTGGAGTCAGAAGGACCAGAGTTCAAATCTGGCCTCAGACACTTGACACACTAGCCGTATGACCTTGGGCAAGTCACTTAACCCCAATTGCCCTGCCTTCCCCCTTCCAAAAAAAAGCAAAAAAATTTTAAAAATTTAAAAAATTAAAAGAACTCAAATGAAACCAGGGATTCCAGGAAGTAGAGATGAAGAATTTCAGCCATGGGGATTAGTCAGTGAAAATTCCCAGTGTCTAGACAGACAGTCTCTTGCACAGGGAGCAGAAAGGAGGCCAAAGGCATTGGAGCACAAAAGGATACCTTGGAGGTGGCAGAGAAGCCACTGAAAAACAGAAACTCCTCCTTTTTTGGCAGCCTGGTCCTTCCCTACCTTTCCAGTCTTCTTATATTTTGCTCCTTCCCCCAGACTCTACAATCTAGACTCACTAGTGCAGAAAACTCTGTCTTCCATGGCCTTTATACTAATGGGCCCCTCTACCCCGAATGCTTTTTCTCCTCCCTTTACCTCCTGGCTTCCTTCAAGATTCAGCTCCAATTCCGCTTTCTGCCAAGATGCCTTTTCAGTCTCCTTCCATCCCACTGCTGCTGCTGCCCCCCCTTCCCACTCTAAGATTGCCTTCCATTTACTCAGTATAGGTCTTGTGGGTACCTAGTTATATACATGTTTCCCCCATTAGAATATAAGCTGCTTGAGGGTAGGGACTATTTTTACCTATTCCCATTGCTTAGCTCAGTGCCTGGCACATGATAGGCACTTAATAGATACTTGTTGCCTGTTAGGCAAGTCACTTCAGTTTCCTTTTCTGTAAATTAAGGGAATTGGACTAGATGGTTTGTGGGGTCCATCCCTCCCCCACCTAGCTCTGTTATACCTTTCCCAAAGTTGATCTAGTTTGCTCTCCTTTAGGTCAGTTTCTGGTATCAGTTCATTATCTAGCTGTACTGTCTGTTCAAGATGTATATACTGATGGACCAGCTCAATGGGCTACCCATCCAACTGCATGTCCTAGACTTGATCATGAGCATTTTTCCTTTATTTGGCTATTATTGTAGGGGCGTTCATAGGCCAATCTCAACAACCTCTGTGGTCCCTCAGGGAATCAAGCCCCGCGTATTCCAGGGCATCAGGGCATCCGTCAACAAGGCCATCTATTTGGAATACTTTCTCTACTTCAACTCTGCTCTGGCCATGCTCTATGACCAGAATATGAGCCGCACCCAAAGGGGGAGTAGAGACCCCAACAGCAGACTAGGCTGACTTCCCAATAGCTCATAGGCCAGGTCCCATGTATTCCAGGTGCCCTGGTGGCCAAAGACCAACCCAGTCAGAAGTCACCCTTCTAATGAAAGTTCCCTGTATGTTTCTCCCTCTGTCATTTAATGGCAAGCTCTAATTGAGCTGGAGTCCTTTCCATTCCTTTTAGCCTTCACAGTTAATCAATCTTTCCACTGCTCTGGAGATTAAATAATTATTTGAACCCAACTTTATTAAATAATACAAATTCAGCTCATTGGTAATGAAAATAATCATAAGTCACTGGAGGAAGATGAGAGATCTGACCTTTTAATTAAAGATCAGCAGTTGCTGGCAACAGTGAGCGAGAATCACAAAGGCAACATGACCTTTGAATATCTCCACGACGAATGTAAATGGAGAAAGTTGGCAGTATTATATGTATTTTTTTGATCTCTCAGCATGTAGGCTAGAGGGGAACTAAGTCACCAGGAGTCTGGGCAGAATAATGGAATTGCTCAACAATGAATGGTGATGGCAGGTAAGAAAACCTACCCCACAGGCTTCCGAAATCTTTCCAAAACAACCACCCCTGGATATGAGGGAACCACTTGCATTTTCGTGGCATTGGAAATACTGGAGGATCATTTGTCATAGAATAGCTGGTCTTTGCTCCAATGCTCATAGCACAGAAACCAGGTTGAAAGGCACATAGTAAAATGTCACCCAAAGCACCACCAATGCTGGACTCATGGAATCACAGGTCTAGTGTTGGAAGGAACCCTAGAGGCCATCTAGTCCAGCCTCCTCATTTTACAAAGGAGGGAACTGAGGCCCAGAGAGAGGAAGGGACTTGTCCAAGGTCATATGTATTAGGTGGCAGAGCTGGGATTTGAGATAAGGTCATCTTACTCCAGCCCTAACACTCTTCACTGTATCTCACTGCCTTTGCTAAACACACGCAATAAGCAGATCCTCCTTTGTTTTCTGATGTGAAGTTCAATGCCCCAGATTGACTTTGGACTTGTCAGATCAAAGCTCTAGAAGCTGCTTCAGCCCTCCACACAACATTTGAAGATGCCCCCATACTAATGCCAATGCTTTTTTATGGGCAAGGAAATGCAGACTTTCCCTGGGTAGCACATACTGTTCTTGTCAATTTCCCAACACATTTTTTACCCATCTCTAATTTCTACTCGTTAATAATGTGATGTACACATCAAAGCCAAGTCTGGAATAACATCAATAAATCAAACAAACATTTATTGAGGCTCACCATGTGTCAAATGCTGTACTAAGTACAAAAATCAAAAGAAATTCTTACCCTCAAGGAGTATATATTCTAAAGGGAACAGACAATATGCATATACCTCTCTAGTTGTTTGTCTTTTGTTCTCCAATACCTAGATACATACAAGATATAAAAAGTAGATAGCAGGTCACCTTACAGGGAAAGGCACTAGCAGCCAGTGGTTAAATATCTCTGTCCCTTCTGAGAAAAGTAACTCTGAGCATTGGTCAGCCCTACCCATTAAGCTCAAAAGCTCAGGAGACTGAGGAAGATATGATATGCCTCTTAGCCAGCAAAAAGAGGGACAGATGATCTCAGGGTCAGAGATGAGGGGACAGAATAGCAGTATTGGGGTTTTATTGCCAGGGTGAGCCTTTGAGTCAGAAACAAGCTAGCTACAGCGAGAAGCAGTCAAAGGCCTCTGCCAGCCAGGACACAGCAGGAAGAAGCACCAACTATTCTATGCTTTCGTGCCTTGAGGATACATTCAGGCCCAGATTTAGAATTCATTCATCTAGTGACTGTCCCTACTGGAAAATGCCACTTAGGAACTGGGTTGTATTAGCTACATTCCTGTGCCCATCTGTAGCAGTCAGGAAGCCTCAGGGGAGTGGGTAGGTGGGAGAGGAGTAACAAATCGACTGAACTCTATCTTTCCTGGAACTCTTCCTCCTCCTCCTCCTCCTCATATAATAATATGTCCTAACAATGGTGTCATCACTAGGTTCAGGCCATGCTTGGATACTCTAAGGGGGCAGCCTGGTCTTGGAGAAACTGTAAGCATGAGCAGAAGGTAAAATCATTCATCAAAGAGAAAGCCAGCTAAATCAGAACTAGGGATGAACAAGCCCATCAGGACTGGGTCAATGAAAGATGTGACCACATCTAATTTTGTGTTGCATTCCATTCCTCAAGAGGTCCTTTGACTCACCCTCACTTTCCCATCCATTCCTCACAAGTACAATATTGACAACAATCCACTCCTAGGTCAACTTTAGTGCAAAGAACAGATTTTGGGAACATGGGCCACAGGAAGAAAGACAATCAGGGCATGTGATAAGGCTTTCACTGTCTGGGACTCTTGTTTCGTAGCCAAATCCAGCAGCTGCAAGACCTCCTTTGGTAGGCTTTGGCGGCAGAGCACTATTGTCTCTCCTTCTGAAGCAGCCAATTACACTCACAACAACAGCCTCCAGAAGCAAAAAGCAATTTGAGTGGATATACTTTCAGTTCCTCTACCAGAATATTCCAACTACTGGAATATTAATAACAGCTGTCACAGTGTATGCTAATTATGAATTCTAGAATTTCCCTTTGTTCACCACATTTCCTTTCTTGGCTCATAAACTTCATAGATCCATAGCTGGAAGGAAACACAGAGGTCATCTAGTCCAATACCCTCATATTACAGAGGAGGAAACTGAGGCCCAGAAGGCAAAGTGACTTATCCAAGGACACAGAGGTAGTAAGGAAGCTTTGAAATGAATACCAATATGATGTAATGCCATCTGTGGCCCCAGGTTTGGAGGCAAAGGATCTGGGTTCAAACTGCAGCTCAGACACTTTACCCATATCACCTTGGATATGTTACTCTTCACTGCTAACGGCCTCAGTTTCTTCCTTTGTATAAGCTGCCACATGAGATCCCTTGTAGCTCTAAATCTAGCTCCTGTTCTGTGACCCTTTGGTATGCATATTTACAGAGGTTTCCTGCTCATCATAGTTCACCAAAAGGGAGATTTGGTTTGAAACCTTTTCCCCTAAGCCAGACATTTTGCTTCTCTGTTTGTTTGGTTTTTTTTATCAGCAAACCAATGGGTTTATTGATTACCGTAGAAGGGTATGAGAGCATCATCAGAGAGATAAACTATCATTGTCTCCACCAGGACAGTGAGGAAAAGGAAAGCACAGACTGCTTGTACCTTCTCAGACAAGACTCCATTAATCCAGTGAGCCTGTGATCTCATTGACTTAGTATCTGAGCTCTAAAGCTGGAAGGGATCTCTGAGGCCTTTCATTTTACAAAGGAGGAAACTAAGACCCAGGGAGGGGAAGGGACTTGCCTAAGGTCACACAGTGACATTTGACAGAGGCAGGATGTGAACCCAGGACCTCTGATTCCAGAGCTGGTGTTCTTCTAGGACAGGACACTACAAGTTGAAAATGACAATTGCCTCATCACTAGCATTGTAAAGTGTATCGTGAGCTTTCTTGCCAACATCCCTGCAGTTACTATGATGGCTGCTAGGGGACATATCAAGGACCATGTTCTCCTGGCCACCTGACCTGTGAATCCAGAGCCAAGACTGGATTCAGGGATCCTGACCCGGAACCTAACTCCAGCACCCAGGCCACCTTGCCTACTAGCCAAACGAAGGGCCAACCAGACTAAAGGGAGAAGGGAGAAGGGGCAAACTGCCTACTTATGAGTCTGTTGCCTCCTTCAAGTGGTAGAAATGTTCTGATAACAGTAAGCTCTGCCACTTGCTGCCTGTATGACCTTTGACAAGGTACTTCCTTAATTTCCTCATCTGTAAAACGTGGAGATTGGACTAAACTGTCTCAAAGGTCCCTGCCAACTCTAAGCCTATGATCTTGACTTCAAATCATTCCTGTCATTTACAGGTTGAGTGACATTGGCCAACTCACTTAACCTCTCTGGGCCTCAGTTTCCCCTTCTGTCAAATAAGGAAGCTGGGCAAGTCACTTAACTTCTTAGGGCCTCAGTTTCTCTTTCTGTCAAATGACAGAATTGGACTACATGAGCAGCTCTGATAGTATGAGAAAGAGATTCTGGCTAGTTCTTCTGCCCCGACTTCTCATCTTCTCCCTCCCCTCTCCTCTCCCCCTCCCCTCTGCAAGGTTCAGTTAGACTAATGTCACAGCCCACTGGTACAATATTTGGTCTTGGGAGCCCCCTGCTCCTCCAGACTCCCCCTCAGCTTCCCAAACAATGCAGCCCCAACAAGCTGGGTTTTGAGCTACTTTGCAAGATTCTATTCTATTCTAGAAGGATGGTTGGGGGCGGAGCTGAGTGGAAAGAACAATGCCAGTCCCCCGCCCCACCCTGAGCAGCTTTGCCCTTGATCAACAGACTTGATCTAGCTCACCCTGAAGTTCCAGAAAGTCTTTCCTGACACTTTCCCACATTTGTTTCCCTTCCACAGCCTCCCCTACGCCCCCCTCGAGTCTCAAACCGGAGATAATCTGCAGATCAATGAGGGCCCATGTCAAACTCTTACTAAGCCGTGTTTTCCCAGCTGGGGGTAAATTCTGCTGGCCTGTATGTAAAATTTCCTAATTAGAAATGTCAAGTCTCTGTTTAAATAGCAAGGAGCTGGGGCTGAGGGAGAAGCAAGGTGGGGGGAGGCTGAGAGGGAAATTAACTCTTCCCTCTCTTCCTCTCCTGACTTTCAGGACCCAAAGCAGAGCTCCTTAGGACATAGGATCATGGAGAAATGAGCTCAACCATGGAGATCAATACCATTGTAACTGACATGTCCTTGAAGATTTGCAAAATACATTATATACATCATCTCTAGGTAGTGCAGTGGTTAGAGGACAGGGAAGATCTGAAATGATATCCAGCCATAGCCACTCTGGGCCAGTTACTGTACCTGTTTGCCTCAGTTTCCTCATCTGTCAAATGGGTTTAATAACAGTATCTACCTCCCGGAGCTATTGTGAAGATCAAATGAAATAATATTTGTAAAGCACTTAGTACCACTGTGCTAAGTAGTAAATGCTGTGTAAATGTTAATAATTAACTATTACTATTTCATTTGATCTTCACAAAAGGGAGGGGGACCCTTAAGGTCCTATGATTAACCCTATTCATAGATGAGGAAGCTGAGGCCTAGAGAGTTTAAGTGACTTATCCAAGGTCACACAGCTAGTAAGTGTCAGAGGAAAGACTGGAACTCAGGTTTTCCTGATTCTAGGCCTAGTATTTCTATTCACTACATCTTTTCCAATCTCTTCTTTTAAAGATGAGAGAACTCACCACCCATAGAAGAACCATAGGGTCACAGATTTAGAGCTAGAAGGCATCTTAGAGGCCAATTAGTCCAAGTTCCTTTTTTTACAGAGGGGGAAACTGAGGCCCAGGGAAGTGCAGTGACTGAGCTAAAATTACAAAACTGCTAACTGGCAGACCCAGGATTCTAAATGAGTGTTCCTTCTGACAGTTCTGTGTCCTTGTTTCTTCACAGGGGTGTGCAAAATTGAAGGAAACAAGAGAGGGTCAAGACCAGTCACATAGGTTGACCAAACAGATCTATAGAGTATAATTAGAGTGTCTTCAAAAGAAAAGTGAGCATTGGAGGTAATGGGAAGAACACCGAATTTGGAGCCTGGTTACCCAAGTCAGGGTGCCAGCTCTGATACTTGACTGTGTAATCTTGGACAAATTCGTTCCTTTCTATGGGCTTCTGCTTCCTGATTTGTGAAATGAAGAAGTTGAACCAGATGAACTCTAAAGCCCCATTTCAGCTCTAAATGCTATGATCTCAGGTGCTGAAAGGTTCTTCTGCCCCAAAATAAATCCCTTTAAAACTGCACCTTGAATTAAGACTATAATAATTTAGAGCTGGAAAGGAAGAATTCTTCAAAACATCTCCTCTCAATCTATTCATTTTCCAAAGGAGGAAACTGAGGCCTTCAAAACTGTATTCCCAAAGCCATATAGCTAATTAGCATTGCATTCAAATCCAGGTCTTGTAACCCCAAAGCTACTTTTTACAGACTACCAAAAAGCCAAATTGCTACCTGAGAACATTCCACATGAATAAATAATGACGTCTGCTTCCTAGAAGAACCATCCTCCACCCAACTGTCACAATGCTACTTCTAAAGCTCAGGTCTGACCACCTCACTCCTCTACTCAAGAAGCTCCATATCATGACCCCCCCATTATTGTCCTTATATTAAAAGTGACCTCCCCCACATCAAGAAGCAGGAGCTCCTTGTAGAGAGGAAGAGACATCACTCTCTAAAGTCACTGTCTGGAGGTTATTGCCAACCAGTCCAGAAGAAAAGGAGGCCAGAAAATGAAATGTGCTTAATGGAATGAATTCCCACCCCCAACCCCATGAAGCCCCTGATTCTTCATTATGACAAGTCTTCTGGCTTTTGATTTCCAAGCTCTTTGAGAAAAGTCTGGGAGTATTTCACAACCTCAGAAAGCAGAAGGGCCTCTCCTCTCTGTGGCTCTTACCTCTCCAAGTGATTGCAAAGTAAAAGGCAAAGTGTGATTTTTTAAAGGTTCCATGCCTTGATGACTCTCAGCAATTGAGTTTCTGATGAAATGGAGTATTCCAAGCTGGGATTGATGTGTGACTCTTGATAAACCAAGCAAAATTTTTCTCTTCTACTTTGGATCCTTCCAGAAGATAGAGATCATACCAGTTAAATTTGCCAGATTCTTATTTAGAAATCAGTCAAAATATTCATTATAATTAGGTCTGGCCCCCAAGCTGGGCCAAAGTAGCTGTCCTGGTAAACTCCTAGTTACAACATATGATCCCAGGAAGAATCAATTGGGAGACCTCCAACAAGAGATTTGTCTTACTGGGTCTCAACTGTGCCTCTCACTGATCAACCTAATTTATTTTTCCGAAATAGCCATAAGTAGGGAGCCCAGAAGGCTTCCTATCTGCCCCCAACACCAGTCTTATAGAAAGAACTATGAATTAAATGTATAGGGACCTGGTTCAAACCTTGCTTCTACATTGACCAGCTGTGTGACCTGGGGACAGACCTTTCCCCAATCTAGGCCTCACTTTCATCCCTTGTAAAATGAGGGGTCATAGATTCCAAGCTAGAAAGGACCTGAAACATAATCAAGCCCAGTGAGTCAGTCAACAAACATTTATCAAGTGCTCCCTATGTACCAGGCACTGTGCTAAGCCCTAGGGGATACAAAGAAAGGAAAAAAAAAACAGTCCCTGTCCTCAAGGATCACGTATGTAGAGCTAGAACAGGCCTAACAATAACAATAGTGATAATGATAAATGATAGCTAGAACTTATATAGCACTTCAAGATTTACAAAATGCTTTCCAAATATCTCTCTTTCTCTCTCTCTCTTTTTGAGGCAATCAGGGTTAAGTGACTTGCTCAGGGCCATACAACTAATATCTAAGGTTAAGTTTGAACTCGGGTCCTCCTGACTCCAGGGCTGCTTTGCTGCCTAGCTGCCTCTCCAAATATTATCTCACTTAATGTTCACAACAACCCTGGGATATAGGTGCTGTTACTATCCCTATTTTATAGATGAGGAAACTGAGGCAGAAAGAGCTTTATGTATGTGAAATTGTCTTGCTGACTTCTCATCCATAATTCTCTCCACTGCACCCCCAACTGTCTGCTACCAGAGATCATCAAGGCCAACCCTTTCATTTGGCAGATGAGAGAACTGAGGACCTGGGAAGCTGAGTGACTTGCCTAAGGTCACTCAGCTAGTAAATACCAAGCCTAATACCTTGTCTAGCTAACTGTCTAGTCCACACCCCTACAAGTACAGTGGCAGGCAGGGGTGAGGAGCAGTGTTGAATTAAAGAGTTCTAAGATCCTTATAAATCCATGATCTACTTCCTCAGAATTGCCACTCATCATTCTTGTGGTTTTAGAGAATAATAATAGCTCCCATTTCAGTAACAGTTTAAGATTTCCAAAGCCCTTTACCCAAAACAACAACCAGAGGGAGGTTGGGTAGATATTATTCTCATAGTTTGCCATAAACTCCAGAGCTACCTTTAAAGTCTAATGATAAGTTCAAAAATGTATGGGTAGAAGGATCTTAAGAGGAACCACAGGCTAGAATAGCCTGTCCCCTCTCCCCTGCCAGAAGGGCTATTTACCCCCTGGGGGTGACTAAGCAGACCAATCTCCCCTAGACCAGCTGGAGTCGAGTCATCTTCTCCAGATGTAGCTCTAGTCTAGAGTTAGAGCTCAAATTTCTCTAAAGCAGAGGAGTTCTGAAGCCAGGGTCCATGAATTTGGGGGGTTTCTAACACCATGATAACCAGATTTCTATATGACTTTCAAATCCTATGTATTTTATTTTATATATTTAAAAACATTACTCTGAAAAGAGGATCCATGCACAGGCTTCACCAAATAACTGAAAGGGTCCTGGATACAAAAAAGGTTAAGAACTCCTGCTCTAGGGTCTTAAGGATTACAGAGGTTTTTCCTTGCAATATTTCTAAGGGAAAAGAAAAGAAAAAAAAAAAACAACTCTGTTGACAATGACAACATTCCGTAAGAGTGAGTCTCACCATAAGGAGCCAGTGCTGTCCTATCTAGGGTTTAGAGCTCATTAAAAAGACAAAAGAATTTTATAAGCGAATGCAGTTGACTGAGACATGTATTTTCAATAATTTAATGACAATTTTATCCTTCAAAAGGTAGATGAAGCAATGAAGGGGAATTGTTGCTGAAAGTGAAATGATAGGACAGGGTGGGGGAAGGAGCAGCCAGCTCAGCTGAGGATTGGTGACAGAAGAGAGGAAAGCCAAACACAGTGTGCCATGCTCCCTAAATTTGAGGAGTGTGGATTTCTAGGAGCTCAGGGAAAGGATGAGCGTGACTTCATGGATCAAAATTCTGCTGGAAAATCATTCCAGGAGGTACAGGAAATACTTGAAAATGATCTTCTAGAGATACAAAGGCAGGGAATGGTGGATGAGACTGAGACACAGAGCACAAAATCAATTCATTCCAAAAAGTGTTTACTAAATGCCTACTGAGTGCCAGTGTCTGCTAGGAACAAGATATTTTTCTGGATATTTCGATTACATCTTTTCATACCCTCATGGGAAGGTCATTTCAGATGGCTCTTTTCACTTCAGGATAGCACTGCCCATTCTTTTGTTAAACCTTATGTTACCATAAAGAAGGTTAGGGGTTTTAATGGTTACTTTAACCACTTTCTTCTCCAAAATAGCATGGTACAGTAGGGGCAGCAATGGCTTTAGATTAAAAAGTCCTGTGTCTGAATCCGGCTCTGTCACATCATCATCATCATCATTGCATGACCTTGGCCATATCATTTCACCTTTTAAGGCCTCATTTTACTTATCTTTAAAGTGAAGAGATTAAACTTTTTGTTATTCAGTTGTGTCTGACTCTTCATGACCCTGTTTGGAGTTTTCTTGGCAAAGATATTAGAGAGGTTTGCCATTTCCTTCCCCAGCTCATTTTACAGATGAGGAAACTTAGGCAAATTGACCCATAAAAACACAGAAAAGTAACACAGAAAAAAGTTCATTTGCAGGAAAGATAGAAAGTTCTAGAAATCCTAAGGGTGCGGCATTCAGGCAGATGGCAAAGTCCAGGGATATTTGGGTTACATCAGTAAGTCAGATGACTGGGCTAAAGATTCTGGAGAGTTTAGAGGCAGGGCAGATCACTAGATGCAATGGCAGGACTAAAGTTACGGCCTGGGGTTCATCCATCAAGGAAAGGAATAGAGTTGGTGACTCCCATTTTATCCAAATGATGTGAGCAGCCAAGTAGCCCAGATGGGTTCTGGGTAGGCTAGCCTAGGGAAGGGAAACAAGGGCAGACGAGGAGGGTAGTGCGCCTCCCTGGTGGGCTGCCTTTCCCAACCACAAGGTGTATTTCAATGAATTCCAACCCGTTATTTAACAGGAAAATGAAGCTTGGGAATGGGAATGGATTTGCAAAAGGACATACAGCCAGTTAATGATAGGGTCAGGACTAGAACTTAGAACTCCACTGCTCTTTCTACTCTATAGACAGTCCTAAGGAATGGGCCTCTATCTCTGATTTCATCAGTGTAGGGAAACTATATCCCCCAGAGTCTCAGTTTGTTTAACCACAAAATAGGTTAATAATTCTTGAAGTAACAACTTCACTGGGGGTGTTGCAAGGAAAGAGGTTAAAGCAATATAGACAAAGGTACTTAGTATCAGTGGCTGCTGAAGTCAAGTTTTACCAGGACCTTTTTTAAAGGAAAAGGTAAAATGCCTTATTCCAGGCTCAGAATAAAGAAGTCAGGAAAATCCTAGATTCCCCAACATTGATAGCCAACAGCTGAGTATGTACCTCATCTTCACAGATGTTGCTAGCCTGTCCCACTCCTGACTCTTTAGTACCTTGCCAGGCTGGAAAAGGAAAGGAAATTTAAAGGTTGGAACTTAGGAATGGAGCTGCCCAGTGGAGCCATGGGGTGGGGGGTAGGGGCAGTGCTCCTTCCATTGGGTCTATAGGATGCCAAGGGATCTGTCTTACTTGTTCAGATGGTACTTGCCCCAGGCAGCCCAGAGAATGGCCACAGTGGAGCTGTTCAGAATTCCATGGATAATCTTGCTTGATAGTCCTTCCAGAGCCTTCCAAGTATATCTCCCTTGAGGGAAGATGAATTTTTCATTCTCAAAAAATAAGCATTGTCCTATATTTTAGTGTATATTAAGGGTTTCAGGAGAATATAAGATAAAGGCTTGCTTTGAAAATAACAGCAAACATGATCCCAGATCTAGAATGAGAAGGAATCTTAGAGCTCATTGTAGCCAAACTCCTTATTTTGCAGATGGGGAAACTGAGACCTAGAGAAGTTAGATGACCTGTCCAAAATCACACATAGCATCCTAGATCTAGAGTTAGAAGGCACTTCAGGATCCATTTAGTCCAGTCATCTTCTTTTATAGAAAAGGAGACTGAGCGGGTGGCTAGGTGGTGCAGTGAATAGAGCACTGGCCCTGGAGTCAGGAGGACCTGAGTTCAAATCTGACTTCAGACACTTAATACACACACACACACACACACACACACAAAACCCAGCCATGTGACCTTGGGCAAGTCACTGCCCTACCTTCCCCCCGCAAAAAAAAAAAAAAGAAAAGGAGACTGAGGCTACAAGAGGAGAAGTGAGTTGCCCAGGGTCACATGGACAGTAAATAGAAGAGACAGAATTTGAACCTCGGTCTTCCGACTCCAAATCCAGTGCTATTTCCTCTGAACAAACACAGCATTCGGGTAATAAGTAGTATGGAAAGAGGTCCAGAGTCGAAACAAGTCCTCTTGTTCCAACACTACTAGATTAGTGACCCTGGGACAATCACTTAAACTTTCCGAACCTCTGTAATATGGAATTGACAACATTTGCACTAACTCCCTCACGTGGCTGTTGTGTGAAAATTCCACAGGAAATCTTAATGTGCTAGAGAACTAGTTCAACATGGGATGAGGTCAAGGAGTCCAGAATTTTCTGGAGGACTTTGATATAGGCAAGCTTGTTCAATGTGCAGAGGCCATGGCATTGGGCAGGATCACTAATACACTGGCTGATGTATCCAGGATCCAAGTGTTATGGGAATCTGAAGATCCTCCCTGCCCCTAGGCCCTTTGCTAAAGTGGCTACTTGACTCTGAGAACCTTCCCAGATTTGAAAATATACTCTGCCCCATAATAGGCTGAATGTGGTCACATGGAGCCTGTAGCGGGAGACTTGTTCTTCAGGAATGCCCACACCTTATTACTTTGTGATTGGGCAGTGGGTCAAGAGGGCTATGACATTCTCTGAGCCAGGAGAAGCCACCCTGGTGTGAGGTTTTGCTTTGGGGCTCACTTTGAGAAGAGTTGTGTGATTTGGCCAGATGAAACTCTGGGAAGCCATTGATCCCCCTGGCTTTGAAAAACCGAGATGTTGGTGCTTCCTTCTCTGGTAACTGAATAGGTATGGATGTATTGGTCAGACGCTGGAAGCCATCTGCTGATCTTTTTCTTTGTTTGCTTGTAACTTGTGTTTACAACTTGTGTTTGTAACTTCTGTTTGTATTCTCTGAAGTTCAGAGTGCTGACTTTTTCCCCTGAACTAGGTAAATGATATATGTTTGATTAAAGTGAGACTGTTAACCCATTTTGAGTTGCTTTCCTTTAGAAAAGCAGATCTAAGAACTTGTGCTAGCAGCCACCCTGGGTACGCTAGGGTGCTTGCTGATACACCAAGAAGATCTCAATAGGCTTGCACAATGGGCTAAAATCTAATACAATGAGATTTAAGAGGGAGAAATGTCAAGTACTACACTTGGGCTTTAGAAAAATCAATTTTGAAAGTATCAGAAGACAGATGCCTGAACCCTGGCCACTCAGAGACCATTACAAGACACCAAAAGGCAGAGCTTATCAGACCAGAGTGGAATCTCTTCATCCCCCTACAATCTTAGATAGAACTCCACTCACCTGGATCACACCAGCACCTCTCTTTCCCCCTAGTGCATCCAATGGACCCCTGGGTCTTGCTGTTGACTCTGTGACTGTACCTTAAGGACCACTCGACCTTTCCATCTGTCCTGCAAATGAGCACTGTGCCTCCTAATTACAATGTGAGCTTAATGAGAATAAGTACTACCTCACTCAGATATTTGTATCCCTAGCACAAAATAAGTATTTAATAAATGCTTTTCCATTCCATTCATGACAAGATGAAGAAGGTATGGTTAGATGCTAGCTCCCATAAAAACGATCTGGGGACCTCAGCAGACTACAAACTTGACATAAGTCAACAGTGAAATGCAGCCACCAGAAATGGCAATGTAAACCTAAGCAATGGGAGAGTCAGGGTGACAAAAAGAAGAATTCCATTGTATTTTGTCCTGATCAGGCTATGTCTGGAGGCTGGTGTTTTTTTCTTGTGCACATTTTGGGAAAAATCTAGGTAAATCAGTGTGTGCCCAGAAGAGAACAAATGGGATAGTCCTAAGACTGAGTATTTAGAAATATGTCTTTGAGATCACTGAATCCAATGCCATCATTTTACAGATGATGCTCAGAGAGATGAAGTTATTTTCCCAGGATCACACCATGATGTGAATAAATGCCTAAGGCAGGATTTGAACCTCAGGCTGCCAAAGTCTAAGTCTAGCACTTTAGCTCTTACTCCCTGCTGCCTTCTCCATGCCATAGGAGCATCAGCCCAGGAACCATTTGTACAAAGACACAATGACTAGCAGCTGAATGCCACTTACCAAATAGTAAGCCAGATAATAGGGCATGGGAAGGGGAATAATATTAAATAAGACTGTAGGGTATTTCCAGGATTACAGGACCATGATATGAGAGCTGAAAGAAATTTTAGCAGTTATCCAGTACAATTTACTCATTTCTTCAGCACACAGGATCATAAACTGAGAACAGGAAGAGACCTTAGAAGCTACTGATTCCAACACACTAATTTTACAAATGAGGAAAGTGGGGCCTATAAAGGTGAAGTGACTTGCCCCAAGTCACACAGGCATCAGACAAAAGAACCAGAATTCTCACTAAAATCTTCTGCCTCCAAGTCTAGCATCCAAGGAGGAAGGAGTCAGATTATAGATAGGTGCAAATGACTGGGCATTTTCTATTTTATTCTAGAGGCAATAGAAAGTCACTGAGATTCAGTAGGGTGGTTTGGCTACAACTGTTACTTTGTTGGGTTTTTTTTTTGTTTTTCCTTCAATTTAGAAGAAGACCAATGACATCAAGGAGGTGATGTCATGACTTGCTCCAGTGAATTGGATTTAAGTGAGCGAGGGCTATACAAAGTCACTAGCCTCACTCTCTCCTCCAAAGCCATCTGGGTCTTGTGGCCAGATTTCAATCAGAATGACTTGAGATAGCCCCATGGCTAGAATGCAGAGCAAGTACATATATCATAAGCCTCAAAATGTAAACTGAAGTCAGATCCTGAAGGGCTTTAAATGTCAAACAAAGAAATTTATCTATTATCTCAGAGGCAACAGGAAGCCACCAGAACTTCTTGAGCAGTTGAGTGACAGAGGCAGATCTGCATTATAGGAATATCAATTTGGTAGCTGTGAAAAGAAGGGATTAGAGAAAAAATAGACTAGAGGGAGGAAGACCAAGGAGGAGGCTAGTGAAATAGTCTAGGTGAGATGTGACAAGTGAGTAGAGGCTATATGAGTCAAGAAAATCATCATGGGGGGGGGGGAGGGTAGGGAGCCAAGGTGGCAAAGTAGAAACAGCACTTCCACACTGCTCTGGCTTCCACCTCCTCCAATACATGTAAAAAATGACTCTAAACAAACTTTAGAGCTACAGAACCCACAAAGTGACAGAAAGAAACAAAGCTCCCACTGAAAGAAGCCTGGCAGGCCAGCAAGAAGGATCCATCAAAGCAGGCTGGGAGTGGATGCAGTCCTACCTGAGCCACAGTTTTAGCCCCAGGATGGTCCTGAAAAGTTGTGGCTGCAGCACCCTTCATGAGGGTAAATCACCAGCAGCTGTAGCAGTTTCTAGACTTCTCAATCCATAAATGGCAAAGACAAAGTAAAAGGTCAGTGTGGAACATGGTTGGTCCAGAGGGATATAGAAGAGTGCAGTCTGGCTGCTACTGCCAGATCAAGAAGTGGAGGAGATGTGGGCAGCAGCTGCTGCCTCATGGCTGCTTCAGAGCTCCTGGCCTGCAAATTGTAGGGGGACCAAGCGACCATTCAGAGGCTAAGCATTCTTCCTTTAACCTGCTTAGATCCAGATCTCTGTCTTGGGTGGTGGTCCTGGGGGGGGGGGTGTGACCAGTGAGCCAGAACATGTGGGGGCTGTAGAGAGGGTGCCCATTTAAATAGCTCTGGCAGCTACAAAAACCCCAGCAATTTAGGACATAGTTCTCTCCATTCTGGAAGCAGAGTTCTACCATAGCAAAGAGCTCAAAAGCCAAGTAATTGGCTGCCAATATGAGCAAGCAAAGGAAGCACAAAAAGACAATAGAATCCTTTTTGGGGGACAAAAAGGATGAAGGCATGGAGTGGGAGGAAGACAGCAAAGTCAGAACTCCTGCATCAAAAGCCTACAAGAAAAATTTGAACTGGTTACAGGCCATGGAGGAACTCAAGAAGGATTTTCAAAATCAAGTTAGAGAAGTGGAGGAAAAATTGGGAAGAGAAATGAGAATGATACAAGAAAATCATGAAAAGGGAGTCAACAGCCTGCTAAAGGAGACCCAAAAATACACCGAAGAAATTAACACCTTAAAAAAATAGACTAACTCAAATGGTAAAAGAGGCCCAAAAACACAATGAAGAGGAGAATGACTTAAAAAGTCAAATTTGCCAGATGGAAAAAGAATTTCAAAAGCTCACTGAAGAGAATAATTCTTTCAGAATTAGATGGGAGAAAATGGAAGCAAATTACTTTATGAGAAATCAAGATACTATTAAACAGATCCAAACAAATGAAAAAATTGAAGGCAATGTGAAATATCCCATTGGAAAAACCACTGACATAGAAAATAGATCCAGGGGACACAATTTTAAAATTATTGGACTACCTGAAAGCCATGATCAAATAAAGAACCTAGAAATCATCCTTCAAGAAATTCTCAAGGAAAATTGCCCTGATATTTTAGAACCACAGGGCAAAATAGAAATTGAAATAATTCACCAAATGCTTCTTGAAAAAGATCCCAAAAAGAAAACTCCTCGGAATATTATAGCCAGATTCCAGAGTTCCCAGACCAAGGAGGAAATATTACAAGCATCCAAGAAGAAACAATTTGAATATTGTGGAAACACAATCAGGATAACACAGGATCTAGCAGCTTCTACACTGAGGGATCAAAGGGCTTGGAATATGATATTCTGGAGATCAAAGGAGCTAGGATTAAAACCAAGAATCACCTACCCAGCAAAACTGAGTATTATGTTTCAGGGGAAAATATGGTCATTCAATGAAATAGAGGACTTTCAAGCTTTCTTGATGAAAAAACCAGAACTGAATAGAAAATTTGACATTCAAATACAAGAAGCAAGAGAAGCATGAGAAGATAAACATGGAAAAGAAACCATAAGGAACTTATCAAAGTTGAACTATTTA
>CM053582.1:20947477-20964109 GCA_028627135.1 Pseudochirops cupreus
GGTGGGAGATGAGGGAGGAAGTGAAAGAATCTGGAATTTAAAGTTTTAAAATCAAATATTTTAAATATATATATATATATATATAATAATTATTATTATTATCATCATCATCGTTATTTACATGCATTTGGGATGTAAGATATGCAGGCACTGGGGCATGGAGATCCATCTTGCCCTACCAGAAAGTCAGAGGGGAGATGGGGGAGGATATAGGTGTAACACCTTGCATGAGCAGCTTCCCAAAAGAATGCTACTGTGAACAGCTTTTAAGGTTCTGATTACACAGTATAGTGAACACTCCATTTATTCCATAACAAATCAAGGCAAACATTCACAACAAATCACAATATAATATTCACAACATTACATCTTACCACAGGAAATCACAATATGGTGTTCACAACAGCTTAACATTAAAATGGCCACATAGTTTTCACCAAAGTGGTCACAGTATTTGGAACAAAGAACAAAAGAACAATCATCTGGTATCCTTAAGGAGGTTTGCCTCCTTACTCAGTCATTCAGTCATCTCAAAATACAATAGTCAGTCTTCCACTCATGGGGCAATCATAGGTTAACTTAGTCACTTATCTAGCAATCAGTCACTAAGTATCGTTAATCACTAAATTACAATCTTAGAAAATTACACAAACTCTCCACCCCTTGGTCTCTAGTAAACTTCAATTTCATCATTGCATTCAATATCCAAGGAGGGGCCTTTTCTTCATCTAGACTCGGGGTGGTTTCTCAGATTCCTTGGATCCCCTTCCATGGTCCCAGCTCCTACCTGAATCCACCAAACAGTCACCTAAATTCAGAGGCAGACAGCTCCCAGGTCCTTTCCCAGTCCTCCAGGCAGTTCCTGCTACACACTGAAGTTCACAGGGTCCAGCACATCTCAAAACCTTTACAACTTCTGTTCCCAGGAACTCAAGGATCAACCAAGCCACAAACAAACAAAGTCTTATCCTAGTCATGCCTCTTCAGTCCTCTGAAACTTCAGCTGGCCCTAGGACCCAGAAGAAATTTCAGCCTTCCAGGCAGCCTTCTTGGCAGCAACTTCAGCCTTCACTAGATTCTGGTCTCAAGGAAATCCTCTCTCAGTTCTCAGTCAGCTTCCAGATGCTCACTGAGAGAAACTCTCTGTCTCCTCCACCAGGAGCCTGACAGGAGAAAAAAATCTAATGCTGACTGTCTCTCTCTGGGGTTCTTCTTATATACACACAAAGCATTGGCTTCCTGTTTCAGCCAAACCCTTCCTGCTATGTCAGCAACAGGAGACAGAGTTCACACCCTCTGCCTCTTAGCCACAAAGGTTTGATTAGTTACTAAGGGCTAAGTACCTGATAACTTGACATAACAAAAAGGAGTCTTCAAATTTAAATTAATTACCATTACAATAGGAGAGAGCAGATTGAGGGAGGGGGTATACAGTGGGATCAATGTTTTGGGTTGGTAGGTACGGGAAAGAAAAGGAGAAATTTTGTAACTCAAAATCTTGTCGAAATGAATAAAATAAGCTAAAAATAAACACAAAAGTTAATTTTAAAATTGTTTTTACATATAATTGAAAAAATATTCAAAGAAAGAAAGAAAATTTGCCTCCTTTAGGGAACCAACTCTCTCTTGATGGATTGGTGGCATGCTGACTCATTTGCTTTGTTTGATTTCATTTGACTTGATGCCCAGTTTGTATTAGACCTAGTCATAAATTTAAGTCTAGTAAGAGCTTGCAACACCTACAGAAATAACTATAAAACTTGATAAGAGGTGTGAACAATTAGTCAATCATTCAATCAACAAGCATTGTCCCTACCTTAAAAATGCCAGGTGAGCCCCTGTAAGGGAAAGAATCCTGCATTTGGAGCCAGAAGACCTGAGTTCAAATCCTAACATATATGCGAGCCTAGGTAAAACTCTTGCCTTCTCTGGCCCTCAATTTCCTTCTCTGAAAAATGAGGGGGCTCAATTAGATAGTCTAGAAGAGTTTCATTTTTTTCCCTAGCCATTAGCAAAATGGATGGTGGATGCAATTTTCTTTTTGGTGAGGCAATAGGATTTAAGTGACTTGCCCAGGGTCACAAAGGTAGTAAGTGTCAAGTGTCTGGGGTCACATTTGAACTCAGGTCTTTCTGACTCCAGGACCAGTGCTCTATCCACTGCACCACCTCGCTGAATACTTGCTCATAGACTAACAGAGAGTAGAGTAATTTGACTTGAATGTGTAGAAGATGGTGATGTGAGGTAATGTTGGAAAGCTATGGTGGCACCAGACTATGGAGGGCCTTAAATGCAACTAGAAGCAGTTAGCAAATAGACCACTGGACCTGGAGTCAAGAAGACCTGAGTTCAAATCCAGCCTCAGACACTTACTAGATGAATGACTGTGAGCAAATCACTTAACCTGTCTGCCTCAGTTTCCCCAGCTGTAAAAAATAGGGATAATAATAGCACTTACATCACACGGTTGTCATGAGGACCAAATGAGATAATATTTGCAAAGTGTATATGGTAGGCACTTAATAAATGCTTTTTTTAAACTTTCTTCCATTGCTCCCATTCCTAAATTATCCCCGTTTTGCTTACTTAAATGGAAAGAGGATCACACATTTGAAATTATTTTAGCAGATAGTAATTTCCCCAGATCATGCATCAGGGAGCTTTTCCTAATAGAGGTGTCCCTTAAATACACTTTGCTTTGAATAAATCAAATCCATTATAAACTGAGAAAGATGCAATGGGACATTTTCCCAGTAACGACTGGGCTGCTCTACACTTATCCAAGTGAGGCCTAGCTTGCCTTCACTAGAAATTCTACCTGGTGGTATTGTAAGCATCTTCTGAATCTCCTTGATCAATACTGTATAACAAACAAGGACAAACGAAGGAGGAGAAATGTTATTCTGACACTGACTTCCACATGGTAGCAACAACATCTGGGCCACCCCAGCTGGTTCCCATCTCCCAATAATAAAGCTAGGTTAAATCTGATCCATCACTTAAAAGGTTCATAAGTGTCTTCCATTCAATGGACTAGTGAAGTCAGGCTACTATTGCTATTGCTTCTGTTCAGTCATTTTTCAGTTGAATCTTTGTGAGCCCATTTGGAATTTTCTTAGGAGAGATACTAGAATGGTTTGCCACTTCCTTCTCCAGCTCATTTTACAGATGAGGAAACTGAGGCAAGCATGGTAAAATGACTTGCCCAGGGTCATACAGCTAGTAAGTATCTGAGACTAGATTTGAATTCAGGAAAAATCATTCTTCCTGACTCCAAGTCCAGCACTCTAGCCACAGTGCCATTGAATTGCCCTAGGCTATTACTAACAAGTTATTAACTCTTTGCCAGAGGGAGAAACTGAGACTCAAAGAGAAAAGGTGATTGGCTCAAAGTTACACAGGGGAAAAGTGTCAGAAGTAGGATCCAAATCTAGGACTCCTGAGTCCAAATCCAGTGCTCCTTCTTTGAGAGACAGTATGGTACAAGGAATAGAACCCTGAACTTGGAATCAAGATCTGGTTTTGAATCCTATATATTTACTCACTATGTAACCCTAAGCAAAATACATTTAGACTTTCCTCATCTGTCAAATGGGAGCAATAAGAACACAGGGTTATTAGGAGGGTCACATGGGATAATATCTATAAGCACTTTGCAAATCTGAAAGGACAACTCTTCTTCCTCCTTTAGCAGGCCACCCCTCCAACTACACAGCTATCCAAACTTCCTGTGACACATACCCTCCTTGGTTTTGGTCCTAACCTGGGGAAAGATGTTCCTTGGGAATGGAACTCCTACCAATGTAGCTTGGCATTTTCACTGCAGTTTATTATAATCAAAGAGAATTGTCTAGGGCCCTGCAAGGATGCCCACAGTCACACAACCAGCATGTGTCAGAGGTGCGATCTGACCCCTGGTGGTTGGAACTCTGAGGCTGGCTCTCTATCCACTTGGCTATACCATGTTGCCTCTTACATCCTTTTTACACAAAGAATTATAGATTTAAAGTTAGAAGGTACCTTAAGGGTCACCTAGTCCAACCCTCTCAATTTACCAAGAAGGAATCTGAGCCTAGAGAAGTGAAGTGACTTCTGATCATACATCTAAAGCTGGCAGGGACCCCAGAGGCCATAGAATCCAGCCTCTTCATCTTAGGAAGAAACAGGTCCTGAGAGGTTGTTAATAGAGGTCTTAGATATAGAACTGAAAGGTCATCTAATCCAACCCCTTTATTTTATAGAGACAGAGACTGAGGTCTAGGAAGGTGACCTGCCCAATACCATGAAAGTAGTAAGCATCATAGGTGAGATTTGAACCCAGGTCCTCTGCTTGCCAGAGCCACGGTTCTTTCCAGTGTAAATGATGCTTCTCAATGGAGTGTTCCATTCATCAAGCAACATGTTTGCCATATCAGGTAACAAGTAATGTATCTGTGACCATTTCCAAGGGCCATAAAGGAGAATTAGGAATATTTCTGAAGAGTCCTCCCTGACCAGGAGGACACTGAGCTGGTGATGATAAGGAGAGAACTTGAACAGTGCCTGACATGCAGCATGGCCTCAGTCCACTCAGGGAGAAGGAAGCCATTATTCTGAGTTTCCAAGCTTCAGTTGCATCCTTTGTTTACATCCTTTGGGTAGCCCAAGCTCTGGAGTCCCAGTGGGAGTCTGGAAGACTACAAGTCTATCTTATGCACTCTGCCGCTGTCAGCTTTGAAAAGTTCAGCAGCACCTGGGGAAATCCCTGGGAAGACGCTTGGTTAAGGTGAGAGGGCCCGGAGAGAGAAGGGCCCCCCCTCAAGAGATAGGGCCTGAAGAGACTGATCAATTTCACATATAGTTAACAAACTTCAATTAAGCACCAGATGTATGCAGAATGCAGCAGTAGATTCTTAAAATGTAGACAGGAAACAACCCTGATGCCAAATACCTGCCATCTGTATCAGCAATGCAGCATTCACAATGCCCACAGTAACTATAAGTATGCTGATATGGTTATTAATCACAAAATGTAACAGGCTCTCTACATAAGAAATATAGCTAGAGCATTCATTTAAATACCAGAAAACTGAGTCCCAAAACCAGAAAGTCAAAGCCAGCACAGTAGTTATGAAGTTGGTACATATAGTTAAAGTAGTAAACATCCACATTCTCAAGCCTTCAAAACAGGACAGGCTACATCAGGCAAAGATCCTCCTCTTCTCACTCACCACAGCTGCTCAGCGTCCAGGCAGCTTGCTCCCAGCCGCTCCGGCCCCCTGCAGTTCCTGTCCCTGGCAGTCCTCAGCAGGAGTCCTTAGCAGAGATTCAGGCAGGCTCAGAGGAAAAGGAATTCGCACCGCAACCGCAGCCACTGCCTCAACAGCTGCTTCCAGTCAGCACTGCATGGAGACCAGCTTGGTTCCACCCTTCTCTTGCTCCACCCCTTCCTGCTATGTCAGCAAGTTAAAGGGGCATGGAAGATCTTCAAATCCCAGTATCATTACACCATCTTCCTGGGCTTCCAGCAAAGTGTGGCAGAATAGACATTAGATGTGCAAGTTCAAAAGGGAGCTTCACCATCTACAGCTGTACACCATAGAATCCATCTACATCTACACCATAGAGAAGCATTTCATCTCACTGAGCCTTGGTTTCCCCCTCTGTGAAATGAAGATGCTAACACTTTGACTATATACATCACAGGGTTGTTTGGAGGAAAACATTCCATGAATCTTAAAGTTCTATTGAAATGTGAGTTGTTAAGATTATATTATCTTCTTTCCCCTACCCCTTCTTTACAGGTCAATCCAGTCCCTGGGCCCTGGCAAAGTTCTATTATCACTTAATCCCCGCTTATGACAATAT
Source organism: Pseudochirops cupreus (assembly GCA_028627135.1). Taxonomy (NCBI): domain Eukaryota; kingdom Metazoa; phylum Chordata; class Mammalia; order Diprotodontia; family Pseudocheiridae; genus Pseudochirops; species Pseudochirops cupreus. The sequence continues at coordinate 20,953,325 of CM053582.1, forward strand.
CCATTTTATAAAGTCTACCTTCCAATTACTGTTAATATTAGCTACCCAGGTCTGGAAAATGTTGAACCTAATGAAGAAAAAACTGGAAATGTTTGTTGCAGGACTTGGTTTCCAGAAACACCGAACGCATACTCCAAGTGATCAGTCCTGCTGATCTCCTGTCACTCGATTTAATTTCCAATACCACTAAGAATTTCTACTCACTCTCCTGAGATCTGGCATTAGCCAGGCCATCCGTGCCCCTGTAATCATCAGCTAGTCAATATCATCAGCCCACAAAGAATGAGAAGGACCTCAAATCATCTCATCCAAATTAGATGCTAGCACTTGTTAGTGTAAGAAACTAAGGTTGAGAGAACCTTCAAAAACGGGACCTGTCCAAGGTCATTCAGCATATTAGTGTCAGCATCAGAAATAAATTGTCTCCCAATTCCGAGTTTAGTAAGCTTTCCACTTTACTGCAGTGACCCCATTAGCCAGAGTTTGGCCCTCAGCCATTGCATTGTTTGGATGGTACGAATATGGGCATATACCCATGCGCATTCTTCACTGGTCTCTGACAATGTGAGGGCTTAGCCAATGGTGCTAAAGTATAGTTGTCATGAGAGGAAAACATTGGCTGTTGCTATGGTGGTTGGGCCATCCTTTCACCAGGCATCACATTTTTAGTGTTCATGTTTGATTAATTTTAAAAAAAAGACATCCCATCATTCATCCGACAGAGACCAATGCTCTATTTATCTTCTCCACCCCCACTCCCAAATATGTTAGTATTACTGTCTTCCCCAACACGGGGCTAGCTACCTCCCTGCAAGAGCAGACAAATTCTGCGGAGCATGCCTGTTAAGGTTAAATGGGTTAGAAGCAGAAGGTTTCCTTGGGTCAGCAATCATTCTTATGATTTAATTGACATCTGGACTTTTGTCTGTGCACCTTCCGTTAGATGTTTTCAAGGTCAAAAGAAGGCCTGAGTGGAAATGAGTGATGATTTCCAAGTCCACATAAGCTGTGTTAGGCTTGCTTTGCACATGACCTTGGCAGCTCAGTGGCCCTCCCTCCCACCTTGAGATCACTTTCTCCCTAAGCTATATTGTATACAGTCAACTCTGCCTGAAGGCTCAAAGAAGTTTAAAAAACAAAGTTTCATTTACTGATGCTGTTTCAACAGCCAAGTTAGTTGCCATTCGGTGGGGAAGGTTTTTCCCCAGTTAATCAAAACTAATAATCTGAGGATTGAGTAAACTGCCTAGGTGAGATGCCCATTCACTTGAGCCTGGTACAGACTTTTCAGACCTGAGATGTAATTTTAGCGAACATGTAACAAGGTCACATATACATTTATTAATCACTTACTATGTTCTAGGCTCCAGAGCTACAAAACAATGAATAATACATTTCCTAAACTCAAGGGTCTTACATTCTGTACTTGAAAAAGAAATGGATTTTGAGTCAGAGGACCTGTGTTCAAATCCTGACCCTGCCACTCCCTAGCCACGTAACCTAGAGCAAGTCACTCCCTACTCTCTGGGCCTCAGTTTTCTCCTCAGTAAAATGAGGGGGTTGGGCTAGATGGACTGTGTGGTCACTCCCAGACAAATTCCACAGTCTAAGATCTGTAAAGCACTTCCCCCTCTCTGGGCTTCGGTCTTCTCTTCTGTAATAAAAGGGGCTTAGATTAGACAATTTCTAGATATTCTTCCAACTTGAAATCTGTTCTATGATCACATGCAACATGTAGAAAAGCATGTAGGAAACAAAGGAAAAGTATAAGACTGATGGCCAAGGAGAGAGTCACACAAAGTCCAATAAGAAATTTACACCTTCCTTCAAGGCCTAGCTTGGGGACCACCTCTTCTGGGAAGGCTTTCCTGACCCCTTCCCTCCCCTCCTGGCACAGTGATCTCTCCTACCTTAAATTTCTTATTTAGCCTTCATAGAAATGGTGGCCCCTGAGCTAGGTAGGCATCAAAGGAAGAGAATTTGAAGGCATGCTCAGATGAAGAGGGCTATGTTTTGGGTATGGGGGAGCAGACCAAGAAGCAGGAAGAACTAGTTGTTGAGTTTGGTTCAAATGCAAACGGTTTCCTAACACTGAAAATGTTCAAATCTCAGCTCTTACAGGCTAGCTGTGTGACCCTAGGCATGTCACCTCTCCTCTCTGAGCCTCAGTTTCCCAAGTAGTCAAATGAACATCATCACCCTGGTACCATATATATCTTATGGAGGTGTCTCAAGGAAAGTGCTCTATAAACCTCAAGTGCTATAGAAATTTCTCCTGAACAGAGGTTATTGGCTCTACCTTCTGTGTCCAGCTGTTCTGGTCTTTGCTAGCTTCATGGCACTCATGGCATTTTTCCTTTAGGATGTGTTAACTAACTCTAGCTGTTACTTTGAGGGTAAACCAGGGATATCCCTTGGTCTCTGTCAGGGGAGACCAAATGTCTCTGGAGTGAACAAAAAATCAGAGTGAAGAGGATCCCCCAGTGACTATCTGGGCTAGAGGGAAGAGAATAATTCGGTTAGAGATAAAGCAAAGTGTTTCAGGTTCCCGAAAGACTGGAACTCAAAAGGAGAAATATAATGTGGATGGTAGAGGAAGAGGAAGAGCACCTCCAAGCAGGAAAGGGAGAGAAGAGACCTGGTCAAGGGAGCCTAGCCAGAGACCAGGCTGACCTCAGAGGGCTAGACAGAGGTATTTAGACTGGCCAGGATGCTCCATAGTACTAAACATGCCGAGAAGCTCAAATAGCCAGCTTAGAAAGAGCACCGTAAGAATTAAAGCTGGAAGAGAACTTGTACATCTAAATGGTTTTCCAGAAGAGGAGACTTAGGTCCCCCAGAACTGGGATTCTAGTGTGGGATTTCTGGCTCCGGAGCCAAGGTTCTTCACCTTCCCATCTCTCCTAGACATGTGTCTTGTTGCTTGGGTACAAATCTTGTCCTGCCCTTCCCTCCCTCCCCCAATTATATTGCCATAAATAAATTAATTGTAAGTACCTTGAGGGCAGAGAATTTGTTATTTGTCAAATTTTGTGTCCCCAAAGCCCAACACAAGGGGATATCTTGGCATGGAAACTCTTTTCATTGATGTATGGTAGATGATGATGGACCATTGTATTGAATTAAGTGTAGCTTATTTACACACACACACACACACACACACACACACACACACACACACACACAACTGCCCAAAGAATAGTACACAATGACTCCAATAATACAAAGATCAACCAATGTTACAGTTGTACCCCATAAAGCACTATCTGGCTCCTTATTGGCCATTACTACAGCCACTTGACCACCGGCTATGGGGAAGGGAGAGGGAATGATGATCCCCACTTTCAGCCACAGAGAGGCTCTTGGTCCTCCCTGGGAAGTGGTATTGTAGATGGTGTCATGGTAGGAGCAAAGGCAGGAAGTCGCCCCTGGCTCAGTGCTTGGTGACAACCCCCAAGCTTGCATGTTTCAGTTGGCTGTCGGCCTCAGTACCTGAAGCCATGGCCACTGACTGGGGAGCAGAGGCTCCAGGAGTTGGGTGTGCTTCTTTGCATCCTGGGTCTTTTCCCAGGGGCTTCTGCCTCAGGACTGGAGACTGCTCAAAGAGGTGAAGAGACAGGGCATTTTACATGTCACCTCTGCCACGGCTCATCAGGAATGTGTATCCCCACTGTAACCCCAATCCTTCCCCCAAAATGTTAACTTTAGCAGACCAAGGAATGCTTGGCACATGCTAGGCACTTTATTCATTTATTCAGAGGGTTAGGTAGCAGGACCTAACCTAGCTTTCCAGAAGGACCAAACATATACTCCTCCCCACCTCCCATGCAAGGGAGGCTTGGAACATTCTGACTGTCTCTGAAACCCTGGCCCCTTGAGTGATATAGATAAAGTATATAGATAGTGATATAGATAAAGCAGAAGATAAGAAAAGCAGGGAAGTGTCCCAAGGGAATGGCCTCCTAAAGGTGCCTCAAATAGCAAATAATGTAAAGTTTCCCATGAAAAAGTATGATGTAAGTGCTTTAGCTATAGTATATATACCTGAACCCTCAGATGCTTATTTGAGATTTGCTTGGCATGCAATAAACATATGAACTCAATCTTCGCCTGGCCAATGGACTCATTATTCAAGGTCCCATGTTTAGGATGGTGCTGTGAGTGCGGGTTACAACTCTCTATGCCTCAGTTTCTTCCTCTGTGAAATGAAATGGTCAGGCCTCTGAGATCCCTTCCAGCTCTAGATTCAGAATACTATTATCCTATGTGAGACCTTGGACAAGCCCTTTAACCTGTCTGCCTCAGTGTCCTTCCTTGTAAAATACAGGGGCTGTACCTTCCAGCTCTAGACCTATGATCCCATAGGGAAGTTAGGATTTCAAGAACCCAAGTGATTGGCCACAGCTAGAACTTATCAACAAAGGCAACCCACAGATGAATGAAATTCATTTCTATTTATTTGAAACTGAATTCTTTGTTAACATCTTAGTGCCATAGTAAATATGAGGACAGGGATAGGGATGGAAACTTAACTTTTCATTACTTTAATACAGAGAACTCTAAGACTGTGGTATCATATATAATTAAAATCAAAGCTCTGGAGGATAATTAAGGCTTTTTCCAAGGCTGTGAAATGAGGTAGTTGTTTGGGGAGGGCAGGGGAAGGGTTAAACTATTTCCTCCCTATGGTCATCTGGGGACTGCTGTGTGTGCGCCTCATGTTCTCCAAATCTTCTAGCAGTTCTCCAGGTCTTTGATCCATTCTTGTATACTCCTATTTTGCTCTCATTGTTGGCTCCTTGGTCATTCCCAGAATTCTCTAGCTCAAAAAAAAGCAATAAAAAAGGCCCAGTTAACTCTCAATCCTTTCTTCTTTCAGTGAGTTTGCCCCCAAACTCATCAAATGTTTGGTCTCCATGCACTGTCTCTTTCATTGCCATCCATTCCAATCTTAGCCCTCACTCCCTTGGAGGCAGTTTTGCACAGAGCGATCCATAAATGGGTTTATTTAAAGTGACTTTTCTTTCCTCCCTCCTCTGTCTTCCTCCTCCCAACCACCTTCCTCTTTCCTCTCCACAATAACCCTAAGGAAAAGATAGGAGTGGGAAGATGGATGGAGAGACAGGAGGGAAGAAAAGATGGGGGAAGGGACCATGGTGGAGAACAGGAAAGGCTAGGGAAGAGAAGAAAGATGAAGGTAGAAAGGGATTTTTTTTGACCGAAATTTGTTTTAAAAATCAATCACGCTTCCTGGCTTCCTTCTGGATGATCAAGCATGTGGTTACCTCCTTCCACCCCAGGTCTGCCTTCCCTCAACTTAACCCATCTCCCTGTGCAAGGTGGGAATGAGGACTTTGTGTCTTAGGGGACATTGGGGGAAGGGGGATGGAGTGATGACAATTGTCAAATATCTAGAAACAGGAGCTGTCCTGGCTCTCCAGAGACTTTCTAACTTGGTTCTCACCTAGGCTTCCAATTTTCCATTTCTCTTCCTCTCATCTTATGAGAGTTTACTTGGGGACTGAAGCCTCTCACAACAACAGCACAGAGCTAAAAGCTTAAGAGCTGTTTTCCTTCTTGTGCTTTGAGGAAGCCTCTGGAGTCTATGGGAAAAAAGTCACCCTCATCACACACACACACACACTCACACCATTTCCTATTCAGGTTTTATTTAGCCACACAGGACTAGTCTGCCCTGGAGGACCAGAATGGCACAGGAATCCCACCTCTGACACAGATAAGCTGTGTGACCTTGGGCAAGTCTCTTCCCTTCCCTGGGCCTCAATTCCCTCTTCTGTAAAATGAGGGGGATTGGGCTAGATGACCCCTGAGGTCCCTTCTAGTATTAGATCTATGTGTGACCTTGGGCAAATCCCTTCCCTCCCTGGGCCTCAGTTTCCTCTTCTGTAAAAGGAGGAGTTGCACTGGGTAGACTTTGAGGGCCCTTCCAGCTCTAGATCTAAGATCCAATGTGTGACCCTGGGCACATCACTTTATTTCCATGGGCCTCGGTTTCCTCATCTGTAAAATGACACGGGCTAGACTTAGCTTGGCAAGTCCCTTTTGTCTCTACTGTACTGTCTTTACCTGCCATCTGATACATCATTCACATTCCAGTGCCTTCTCCATATAGATAATAGGTACTTGAATATTTGTAAAGTGAAGGACTGCCCTTCTGTTTCCTCCATACCAGTCTGCCTTCTTTTCATGGTTCGTTCCAATGGAAGTAAATCCAATGCTTTATTCAGATGGTATAACAATTTTTCTTCTTCATAGATTTGATTATGTAGCTCCTATTCTGACAACTTTGTACCTCTCCATTGCCTACTGATTTAAAATCAAATTCCTTCAACTGGCATTCAATCCCCTCCCTAGCCTGATGCCACCTTGCCTTTCCAGTGTTATTTGATACTAGTCTTTTCCACGTTACCCTAATGTTACAACCAAACTGAACTTCTCCCATCTCCCTGCCTTTTGCTTGGAAATCCAACTCACAAATGTCACTTCATCTGGGAAGCTCACACCTCACCCAGAATTTTGTTTCATTCTTCTCTCATGCCCTTCATGGAATCATAGATTAGTAGACTCATGGAAATCAATGAGTCTGCCCACCCCTTTCACTTAATTTTACATCTGAGGAAACTGAGGTCCTGAGTCAGGCCATGACTTGTCTAAAGTCTAACAGAAGAAGTTAGTAATAGAACCAAGACTTCCACCTGGTTCTCAGTCCTTTCCACTGTGTCACTTTTTCAGTATTGTTTTCAGGTGCACAGTGCCCTTGTACAGTTTCCAGCTTTCCAGGGCCTCCCAATGCTGATCCTCCCCTCTATTTGCCCTTCCTCCCAGTGTCCTATGGCTCTAGAGCACAGATTCTGAACCTGTTCTATGTCATGGACCCCTTTGGCTATCTGGGGAAGCCATTCCCAGAATAACAAATAAATATATAGGATTACAAAGGAAATTGATTATATACAGTTATAAAAACATGTTTACAAAAAGCTCACAGACTCCCAAGTGAAGAAACTTTCCTCTAGATTTTTGCCAATGTCCCTTTTCCACTGCAGTGGGACCTACCCTAAGGCATTAACTAGACCCTTTAATGCCCTAACCCCAAGAAGTGACTAGGGATAGCAATTTCAGGCACAGCAGTGGGTCAGATCGGGGAGAGACTTAGGAGCTGATAAAGTCACAGTATGCCTGCATCAGACTGTGTATCTACATTTAGGGCCAGCCCTAGCTGTTTCCTCCAAAGGATAACAGAATCACAACATTTGAGAAGTAAAATTCCCCCTTCATTCCCATCTCCCTCAACATACACACCAGAGGTCTCTTGCAAAACCTGAGCAACCATTCGGCATGGATGTTCTAGAAGGACCTACTGCTCTGGGGTGCTAAGTCCCGAAATTGAGATTTCTTTTAACACTGGCATGGATTGGGCTCTGAGGGGTCTTCTAACTCTGAAACTCTGTGATCCTGTACTAGCACTTTCCACAGCTCCTATTTCACTAGCGAAGCCTTCAAAAACCTAGGATACCTCCATGGCACAATGATTGATTAGAACAGCAGTTCTCAAACTGTGGGTCGCAACCCCTTTGGGGGTTGAATGACCCTTTCACAGGAGTTGCCTAAGACCATCGGAAAACACATATTTCTGATGGTCTTAGGAACTGAGACACTGCTCCTTTATCCGTCTCCAGGTGGGTCTGCTCACATGCAGATACACCTACACACGAGTATTAAAGGGTCATGGCATTAGGAAGGTTGAGAACTTCTGGATTACCAGATGCCAAATAATCATGTTACACTCCTGGTCAAGAAACTACTGTGGCTCTCTATTATCTCTAAGATCAAATAATACACTCCTTTGTTAGGCATTTAAAGTCCTTTACAACCTGGTTCTAACTTGCCTTTCTAGCCTTGTTATGAATTACTTTCCTTCATTCACTCTACAATCCAGCCAAAATCATCTCTTTGTTGTTCCTCGTGTGTGACATTTTATCTCCCATCTCCTTGTCTTTGAACAAGCTGTGCCCCCTGCCTAGAATGCCCTCCCACTTTCCTTCCATTTCTTAGAATTCCTGTATACCTTAAAGCCTCAGCTTAATACAGTTATCCCTTGCACATCACAACTTTCCTCACTGTGGTTTTAATATATCATGGGCTGGCATAAGAAATTAAATGGGAATTTGGGGGGTGGAGTTTTGCAGAAGCCACAGAAGACACATGAAGGCCAGCAGACAACAGTGAAAATGTTTAGAAATTCAGAAATGCATAAAATATATGTATAATATTGGACAATATCAACCCAAATTTTACAATAAGGTACTATAAATACCCCATAAAAGAAAAAGAAAAAATACAGACTTCTCTAGTGCGAAGGGAGGGCCAAAATATTTTACACAGATTTCCCAGATCACTGGGGTGTCATGCTCCTAACCACACACACACCCCCCCCTTACCACATGGAAAAGATAACTATACTACCTTCTACAGAATAGCTTTGCTGATCCCACCCCAGCTGTTAGTACTTCCCCATTGAAATCACCTTGAATCTACTTTGCATATATTTTGAATATTCTTAAAAGGGTACACGCTTCCCCCCTACCCCCGCCCCAGTAGGTTGGAAACTCCTTGAGGGCAGGGATTGTTTCATATTTGTCTCTACATACACAGCACTGAACACTGTGTAGGAGGTCCATGGTAGGAGATTAATACATCTAAGTGGATGCACTGCCTGATTGGAGAATGAGTTTCAAAGCTTAAGTAAATGGGCTTGGAAGCTTGTTTCCAGTTCTCAAGACAATGAATGGAGCACTAGCCACACCCCCTTCTAATCCAGCTGTTAATTTTTTTTGCAGAAGAGTAATCCCTATCTCACCTATGTCTCCCAAACCCTCCCAGGCCCTGCCTAGCTGGTGTCTGGGTAATTAAGGTAACACACAGCCCAGCTGCATTCAACCGAGGCCCCTGTGGAAACAGCCCACATTAACCCAAACACTCTAGTCTCACTACCCATGGGGAATCTGAGGGCTGGCACTGGATGGCTTCTCTGACCAGAAAGAAAGGAAAGGATGATCAAAGCCAACCCACGCTTGCTTCTCCATTTTGAAACATTCTCTAGAAGGGAACAGAAAAGGGCCTATGTTCAGGGGAGCACTTTCACATGGTCCTCCCAGCCCTCTGGCATCTTTCCATCAAAAGCCAGCAGAGATGCTGAGCCTTGGTGTGCACTTGGACCCAGATATACACTCTCTTAGGGGGAAAAGTGGGAATGGGACATGGACCCATGCCACATACTGCCATGAAATTTCTGTTGGTCTTATGGAGTTTAGAGTAGGAATGTGGCTTAACAGTTAGCATATGTTGCTGCAAATTAGAAAGCCCAGGGTCCTCAGCCCCACTTATGATCCTTCCTATTTTTTGTCAACATGGATCTCTCAGGGCAGCTAGGTAGTGCAGTGATAGAGCACAGGCCCTGGAGTCAGGAGGATCTAAGTTCGAATTTGGACTCAGACACTAGCTGTGTGACCCTGGACAAGTCACTTCACCCTGTTAGCCTCAGCTTTCTCAACTATAAAATGATCTGGAGAAGGAAATGGCAAATGAGTCCAGTTTCTTTGCCAAGAAAATCCCAAATGGGGTCACAGAGAACAGACACAACTGATAAACAACATAAATGACACAACACAAACAGAAAAACAGCACAACATCTGTAAGATACAAGATGAGCTCCCAGGGCCCTTCCAGCTTTCAGCGTTCTACATGTAAACGCCTATTTCTCTCTTTAAAAAATTATTGACGGTCTTCTTTTAAAAGGCCACACAGCTAGTAAATAGCAGTGGAAATTTGAACTTGACAGTGGAGAGTGAGGACTGTGGTTTGTTGTTGTCATTGTTCAATTTCCGTTGCCTATCACAGCACCTTGCTCATAGTAGGTATTTGTTGGACTGGAATGGTAACTTAGTCCTCAGACTCACAAGATCAAAGAATTTGAGAGTTAGAAGGGACTCTGGCAACCACCTAGTCCCTACTTGGCGCAGCAGGACCTGAATTCAAATCCAACCTCAGAAACTCGACACTTACTAGCTGTGTAATCTTGGGCAAGTCACTTAACCCCAATTGCCTTGCCTTCTGTAACGCCAAGCAAAGGCAACTTCCAAGGTTCGGATTCCCAGCATAGTAAACCCCATTTATTCAGCAAACATTCACAGAACAGAAAAAGTCAAAATACAGTGAAACTTGTTCCTTTAGCAAGTAAGTTCTCAATTCAATCCAGGTACTACTCCACCCCTAGACGGTACATTCATTTAGTCAGTCAAAAGTCTCTTCTCAAGTGGAGATTAGTCTTCAACCACAAACAAAGTACATTCATTTGGTCAATCACAGAGCACAAAGAAAAATCAAAGGCTTCCCACCCCTGAATCTCCAAAGGGGCAGGAGAGCACAAAATGCCATCCACCCTTAAGTTACAACAAAGTTAAGCTCAGCATTGGATACCCAAGGAAAGGGCCTTCTTTCATCTTCACTCGAGGCAAGCCCTCAGCAATCTCAGTTCCTGGGGAGACAAGGCTCAAGAAAGCCATAGACAGTGTCCTCATCAAGTCACTCTCTGCCTGTAGAACAGTCCCAGAACCCCTGAAAACATCAGCAAGGCCCTCTTCCAGGATTTCTGTGCAGGTACCACAAGAAAATCCTCCTTCAGGGCTTCTGAACCAACAGCCAGGTTCCAGGACCTCTACAACAGCAGCACTGTCCTTCACCAGCAGGTGAATCTGGCAAAACAAC
>CM053582.1:20964609-20981839 GCA_028627135.1 Pseudochirops cupreus
AAGTCACTCTCTGCCTGTAGAACAGTCCCAGAACCCCTGAAAACATCAGCAAGGCCCTCTTCCAGGATTTCTGTGCAGGTACCACAAGAAAATCCTCCTTCAGGGCTTCTGAACCAACAGCCAGGTTCCAGGACCTCTACAACAGCAGCACTGTCCTTCACCAGCAGGTGAATCTGGCAAAACAACATCAAAACAGACAAAATACCGGCATCACAGCCATGCTTCCACAGTCCTTGGCAGTTCCAGGTGGCAGTCCCAGGTGGCAGTTCCAATGGGCTCTTAGCAGTCTTTCTCTCAGCAACTCAGGCTCCACAATACTGGATACTGCTCCCCTAAAGTCCTTCTGGCCTTCTCTGGGCTTGGGCCTCTCTCCCAATTCACGGCTCCTCCCAGTTCAGCCCTCTGTCTTCACGTCAACAAGTCCATCCCACAAGTGGGATTCACAAGCTCTGGGTTTTAACACTCAACCCCAAAACCAAGCCAATACAAGGGCATCTCCAAATTCCATTACCAATACACCTTCCCCCTAAAAAAACCTGAGAAAGAAATCCCCACTCTAACCTACTGGACAGGTGGTCATTTATTGAGACTGTCAGTATCAAATGGCTAGAATCAAGGACAAGACCCCTTGGCACTGGCTTCTGGTTCCCCAAGAGCACTTCAGTAAAGATTTGCCAAATGGGCTGCACTGAGTCATGAGGTCCCTGCTGGCTCTGGTGGAAGTGGTCAGGTGCCGGGGCCATTTAGATGTCTGTGTGGCAATGGGCAGGTCCCTTCTTCTCTGTTAAATAAAGAGGTAATCTCTAAGGCCCCTTCCTGCTTTGCTATCCTATGCATCGAAGTTTTTTTTTTTTTTAAGTTTTCCTGATGCCCTTTTTTTGCCAGTCAGAATCACTTTCCAATGGCATTTCCCTTCTTGTTTCCCCTAGTCCAGTAGAACCCTCCTTTCTAACTAAGTGCAGATAAGCAAAACAAACCAGCATATTGGCCACGTCTGATAGTACATGGCTCGTTCTGCATCTGTAGCCCACTACCCCTGTTTCAAGAGGTAAGAGGCATGCATCAGGATCAGTCCCTCATGACATCAGAGTGATATTTGCCTTCACATTCTTATATATACTTAGCCCTGCATATCCCAAGACCCTAAAGAGTAACTCGGGGACCATCTCCAGTCGTCCTGATCCATATATGGTCACTGGGCCCAGATGGCTCTGGAGGACAAAGTGAGGCTGGTGACTTTGCACAGCCCTGCCTCACTTAAATCCAATTCACTTGCATGTCATGGCATCATCTCCCTGATGTCACAGTCCTCTTCCAGAATGAAAGACAAACAACAACAACAAAGAGTAACTCAGGAAGGCCATCAGACAGCCCAAGAAGGAGAGAATTAAGGATTTCTAACTTCACATCTCTCATCTCTCTGAGCAAGAGTGAAATAAGACAGAAAAAAGGACTCCTAAGAGCTTCCCCACTCAGGGGTCTCCAAAGATTCTCCATGGTTAATGAGATAGGCTCCACATGTCTTCACTTGGCATTTAAAGGCCTTTCACAAGCTGGCACTAACCCTATCTCCCACTGCTCCCCAAAATGGACCCACAAGACTTGTCCACAGACCTTCCCACACACAATGCACAGTATTCTCACTCCATTTTTTATTCCTTCCTATGGACATTTTCTTCAGCTATTCATCATGCTTGGAATTCTCCTGTCCTCCTCAGTTCCCTTCCCTAGTTTTCAAATACTACCTTAGATACACAATTATATTTGGGATCAGGAGAGCCCTGGCTACAGATCCTCTACTTACCAGCTGCTACCTGACCAGGGTCAGTCACATGACCTCCCTAAGCCTATGGTTTCCCCATATGTCAATGAGGACAAATCCTACCAGGAAAGCCTAACTCACATGAGCCTCAAATCTGATATTTACGTAGAGTACTTTGTAAGTTTCAAAGCATCATAATAAATGAGAGGCTTCCCTGGTGCAGCATGTAAAGCCACAAAAACTACGTTCAGGTATTGCCTGTGGCTCAAACTGGCTTTTTGACCTTGAGTAAGTAACTCAATGTCTCAATAACTGTATATTTGATCTGTATTGATAGAGGGAGTTACCTCACTGGGAGTTCCCCTGATACCCAAATGTATTTTGACATCAAAGAGTCAAAGATCTAGAGCTGAAAGGGACCTCCAAGGTCATCAAATCCAACCTCCCTCATTTCACAGAGGAAGAAACTGAGGCTGAAGGAGGCTAAGTGACTTTCCTTAGGTCACACGGCTAGTTAGTGTCTGGGGCTAGATTCAAACTCAGGTCTTCCTGACTCTAACCACAGTGCCCTAGCCAGGGTACCACCCAGTTCAACAATGCAGATTGTAACCCACTCATGCCTACTCATCTCATGCTACTCTTTTCCATGTCCTCCCATAAATTCACCCCAGGGTGTCCACCCAACATGCTGGAGGTCTGCCATGCTTTCTCCAGATATCACAAAGGGTATCATCGGAGCACTAAGGCTCTCCATCTTTCATTCCTTGCCCTCACCACATGACCAGCCAATCATCTCTTCCTCTCATACAAGTCCTTAATGGTATCAAAAGATATCATTCTTTGGAGTTTCTCACTGTTTATATGTTGCATCCTGCTTAAAGCCACCTATCTCTTGACTTCATTGTGTTCCTTACTTTTAATTCCTCAGAGAACGGCACATGCCATACTTTGCTACCATACAGCAACACCGATAGAATGTTATCATTGAAAACATGGGCCTTTACTCTCTTGGCAAGCCTGGGGTCAATGAAGGTGCTATGTGATTTCCTAAAAGCAATCCAGCCTCACTCTCTTCTTCCTACTCTACTCTGGGCTCTCAGTTCACTGTTGATCTGTACTCACTATCTCAGATATACATACCAAAAGACAAGCTCCACTGAGTGTCTAATCTAATGCTTGTTGAAATCTAGGCAACAGGCATCCTTTGTTGACTTGGTCTTTCCTGTGTGACAGGAAAGGTCACAGTCCTTTACTGATTATAGATTTCATCCTGGAGGCTCCTCAAAGTTGTAGGACTTGAATGAAGCAGAACAATGTCATTGGCAAACAGAAGCATCTGGAGGATCTCGTCCTCCACAAAGAATCCCCCAACTTGGGCTCTGAGTTGGACCTTCCCCATTACCACAGAAAACTGCTTTAGTGAACATACATGTTGTTTTATCATCAGAGATGATTGCAAAGGGTTATCTCTTTTGGATCTTTCAAGGAATTTGAAATAGTACTGATGTATGACTGAGAGACATTCACAATTTATTATTCTAGAGCAGCAAATAATGCGATTAACATTCTTTCAAAGAACCTCCAACTCATATCAAAGTTAAAAAAAATAACAGATTATTTGGAATACATTTGGAAAACACTGTCATATATACTGACCACTGCAGAGGAGTTAGAACTAAAAAAAATAGCAAACATACAAAAAACATTAGTTATTTACCACTACTGCGGCTCTTGGGGGGGGGAATGGACCAATGGACAAACTCTATGGGGGGGGGAGGTTGGAGGAAGGCAAGGGGAGACAAACTCAAAGGTTAAGGGAAGAGGTAATCAATTTGTTCAGGTTTAATTTAGTAAACTAATATTTAAAATAATAAAGATTCAGCCAAAATAAAGTTTTATAACACAAAAAGCCACACTTTGAGTTGCGTCCAAATGAACCATCTGCCAGTACAAACTGGAAAGTGTAGTTCCTCAATACAGTGAATTTACTCAAAATACTGAGTTAGACATAGCTGTGGAAAAGCTTTTTAATCATCAGCAATAAATATAGAATTCATATATCAACTTCTGTACACACAAGGAAGGGAAAGAAGAGAAATGATTCCATATTAATCAGGGAAAAGTTTTTTGTTTTGTTTTACTGTTGCTGTTATTATTGCAAGGGTTTTTCAAGAAATGGGGTATTAGTTGAGCCTTGGAGGCATTTGGCAAAGGAGGAAAAGAAGTTACCAGAAGTACTGATAACAGATTTTTGGCCAAGCTTCAACCTGGTTGAAAATATATTGCAAAACGTAAATCGTACTCAATTCATTCACAGAACTGTTTCCAATTCCCAGGCAACCAACAGAAAAATCCTCCTAAACTCCCCCCAGTTTGTCAGCTTGGACAGTAGCCCAGAAGGCACCTCCAAAGATAAATCTTTACAGTGGAGCAAGTCTGAATCTTTAAAGATGGGCGTTAATTAAGCACTCAGCCTGCTCCATAGTGTTAGCTTCATATCAAGGGGAGGTGCCCACACCATTTCTAAGAACCATCAAGAATGAGTATAACATTACCAAAACACAGAGAAATTAGTAATAGCTAGGGGCAGAGGGCAGGTTGGATTTTAAAATTTGGGAAACGTCCATTTTAATGTAAATAGGGATAAAAAATACTTGGTCTTGCGTATTTGTGCTAATTCCCCTAGGTCTCTTGGATATCAGACTTTTACCACAGATATTTGGCGCAAAGATTTCCCCATCCCATCCCCTCCAATTGGAATTCTCCCTCCCCAAATCAAAACATTGACTTTGTTCTTATAAAAAGCTTCTAAATTTTAAGTAGTCAAAAGTACCTATGTTATCATTTTATGATCGCCTCCATCCCTTGTTTGGAAAAGAATTTTTCCCCTAGTCATAGCTGTGGAAGTCACTTTTTCCTATTCTGCTCCAATTTTTTTTAACGATAATGCCTTTTATATTCAAGTCATGTGCCTATTGAGGTATATGCTGTGAAATGCTAATTTAAGCCTATTTTCTGACAGTCAGGGAATTTAAAATTGAAAGACTTATGGTATCTTCTGAATGGAACATTAAATAATATTCATATTTCTCAGCTCTACTTGGTACCCTTTATAAAAACATACCATGTGCCTCGGGCATAGAAAAGTTATAAATAAATGTTTAAAAGCAGAAATACTAAAGATATCCTGTACTGTTTGTAATCCAATAAAAATAGTCATTAACACAGAGAAAATAAGCAAAAGACAAAAACTTAAATAGAAACTTAATAATGCTAACGAGTGGGTCAAAAAACAAATCAAAGATTATGTCCGGCTGGATTGCTTCCCAGAGAGTTCACGTATTTTTGTAGCTATTTTGAACAGGGATTTCCCTTGTTATAATTTCCTCCTACTCTTTGTTTTTGCTAAATAGACATGCTGACAATTTGGTGGATTTCTTTTGGAACTTGCTACTCTTCTGAAGCTATTAATCATATCAATTAGTTGTTTTTCTTTATCCTCTATAGTTTCCTTAGGAAATCATCATATCATCTCTAAACAGATACAATTTTGTCTTCTCTTTCATTCCATATTCTAAGGTCCCTCCTATCCTTAACAATGAGAAGCATTCTATACTGGTCAGATTCTTGTACTTGGGATCTGGAGACACCTGGGTTCAAATGCTGATCTTACCGGTATGCCTTTATTTCTCCCCTCTTACTGGTATTTCTAGAACTAAGTGAAAATCAGTTAATAGTGAGAAGGGAGATACTTGCTTCACCCTTGAACTTATGAGGAAAGCTTCATGCATTTCTCCTTTGCAAAAAAAATGCTAGCTTTTGGTTTTTGATAAATACTTTTTGTCATATTTAATAGGGGGCCTACCATGAGTATCCCTTATAGGGTTTTTGGCATAAATTAGTAATGTATTTTGTCAGAGGATTTTTCTGCATCTGTTGCTATAATTATGTGTTTTCATCGGTTTTTGTTTTTAATATGACTAATTATATTAATAAATTAAATATTTTTCTAATGTCAAACTATCCTTGCATGTCTACTATAAATCCAACTTGGTTCCAGTGGATAATTGTTTGATTAAATTTATATTGAGCCATTCCAAAAGTTTTTGCCACATTCCTGGTATCTTAAGGACAACAGACCGAGAACATCACCAAAAACCAACCCCTCCCACCTTATTCAATGCAGATAGGTAGCATAGTGGCTAGAGTATAGGACCTGGAGTCAGAAAGACCTGTGTTCAAATCCTGACCCAGACACTTACTATGTTACCTGGGGCACATCATTTACCCTCTCTCTGTGTCAGTTTCCTCACCTGTAAAATGAGAGGGTTGAAATCAATGGTTTCATAAGTTCCCTTGCCCCAGCTCTACACATAGGATCCTATTGTTTCCCACCCAAAAGTCAATAAAGAGAACATCATTTTAACCTATAAGCCTCCCATCTATGTAAAATGAAAAGTATCTCTGTACATAATGACAGAATGATCAAGGAGTGTATTACGAATGTATTACAAGGAAACAGGCTTTCCAAACTGACATTCCACATAACATCAAGTTGTTACCACAACACAAAAGAATACAAAATTTCACTCTTCTCATTGTTTGCTTATTAGAAAGAATTGAACCAAATGCTACCTGAAAGACTCTTTCAACAAGTTTTCTCCCATATATTTATACAAAATTCTTTAAAAGATCCAACAACAGAAATACTCTTATATGACAACCCTCTGATTATTCATAACAAATGAGGTATAAAACAGGGGAAATATGCTCACCAAAAGTGTCTACTATCATGGAGGAAAACAAGCAAGGAAGGATTCCCTATAGATGGTAAAGACCTTCATATGTTCCTGCTTCCAGATGATATCACGCTCACCACTTCAAGTTCTAGAATCCTAAGTGAGATTCATAATTTAAAAAGTTAGCCTAATCATCTATAGAAAAAAAAAACACAAGTGGATGAAGAATGTCTTCTGTCAAACACCACAGAGCCTGTCCATTGGTATACATAAATGCACATACACATATACATACAAATATATATCTTGGATAGACACTACAAATTTGAGTTCAGCATTGAACAAGAGGAAACCCAGCTAATTTGCCTTCAGAAGACCACAAAGTCCTTTTTAGAACTCCAAATTCCTTGCTGAAACAAAATTCAACCTTTTAAATACCAATCTGTTATATGGCTCTGAATCATGGAACACTACAGGCACCAAAGCAAGGCTTCTTAACTTGAGGTCCATGATCTCACTTTATCTATTTTGTTTTTAATATTTTTGATAACTGGATTTCAACAGAATTGGTTTCCTTTGTAATCCTGTGTTTTTCTTTTGATGCATTTACAAATAGGATTCTAAGAAGGGTTCCATAGGCTTCCCCAGACTGCCCAAGGGGTTCATGACACAAAAACAGGTTAAAAACACCTAATCTAAAGAACTGAAGTTAAGGCTCACACAAAGAGGGCTGGGGAGGCATGCAATGGGCACAAACAGGCCATATAATACATTGAAATCAGGAGTTATGAAACATTAGTGGCACAGACGTCACCAAAGAGATCTATTAGCTGAAAAGATAAAAAGGAGGCACGTGGTGAGAAAGTCCTTGACACTGTAAGTGGCCTCCTGGTGAAAAACTTAAGTGAGGACATGAACTTAGCCCATAAGCACAAAATATGTGGGTACAGATGCATTGTAATCTGTATCCTAGGTGGAACCTGGATTATAGATCGCAGATCCAATTTAAGTATTTAAGGACAAAGAAGTTAACTGAAAAAGTTTAAATTGACCTTAAAATCCCTGGAAAGGCATGAAGATTCACATCTTTCCTCAGATGTCTGAAGTGTTCTCCAGGGAGAGAGGGAAGAAGGAGCCTTGAGTAGACAATTAGTTTACAGATGCTTAAAACCTGGGAAATGGTACTGTTAATCCCTGTTTCTGGGCAGGTTTTGGAAACGCACAAAGCAACAGGCTTATCGGCAGCAAAAATTCAAGTCTTTTTTGTGAGTTTCTCTGTCCTAGCCTTCACACCCACCCACCCCCAAATCTCTTCCCCTGATCCCTTCCTTCTTTCCCTATCCCCTTTATGAAAAAGTTTATAACCTGGAAAGTTTATTTTTTAACATCTTGACAGACTTGGACATCACAGGAGCAACTTTCTTCCCGGGTGTTTTCTTAGAATGTTCAGAACTTGCATTGCTGCCTGCTGGAGCCAAGTGAGCACTGCTTGTACTTGGGCCATCAGATGGCTCTTTGTCTTGGGCATGGCTGTCACCCCTATCAGGGGAATTCCTGCTGCTCAAGGTATGCTGGATAGCCTTGGTGTGGGCATTTTTGACAACCACTGTTCCTCCCAATCTCAACATCTCTCTTCCTGGAACATCATTAAGAGACCTGGATACAGGGTAAATAAACAGCATCTTGGTCTGTCGGCCTTTGGGTCTTTTGGCATGAGCTAATCGGATAGAATTGGTCAAGCGACGCAGCCACTGCTCCTGAGAATCATGGAGCCGAAAGTACATCTCACGCCAGGATTCGAATTCTTCTGGCTGTTCTTTCCTAAAATCTCGAGAGCAGTGAACTCTCCACAAGGTATCAGAGTCCTCCAGGAATACTGGATTGTACTCCTCGATTCTATAGAGCTGCTCAGGGGAGCACCTCTCCAAAACTGGTGTAAGCACATGATAAGGCACTTGGCCAACTTCATAAATTGAGTCGATATTCTTCCTAAGGACTCTAATGCACTGTTCGTAGAGGGATAACATTTCTGGTATGCAAGAATTTCTAGAGCCTGAGTAGACTTTCATTTTTGAATTAACCCTACTCATAGGCAATTCAGCTACTCTGTTCTCTTGGGGAGTGGAGGGTATTTGCTTTTTCAGCCAAAAGGCAGGATTCCGTTCACCAGAAGAAAGAGGGCGATAAACAGCCTGCACAGACAAAGGCTTATGACAAATGCCCTTACCTGATGATAAACCCGCCCATGACTGGAGGGCTGGTAATGCTGGAATCCCATCAGAGCTCTTTGGGGGATTGGCTGAACCTGCTCCAGCCTGGCTCTTCTTCTGCAGGCTCGAATTCTCCATGGGCAGTTTTTTAACTGCACTGTGACTTTCCATCTCAGGTTTGACATTTTTCAGCTTTGGGTGGCCCTCCTTTCTGCTACCAGAACTTGGAGTTTTGCCCACCCTTCTCTTCTTGGGCTGGTCATAAAGAAGGTATGATTCAAAGGACATCGAGTGCCGTTCAAAACCATCATCACTCTCTGATTCCTGAGTTCCTTGAATTTTTGAGGGTATTTTGTTTGCATTAAGGGCTTCCTTTCTCTTCTGTGTCTTCAATTTGTTAGAACCTTCTTTGTCTTGTACTTCCGAAGTTAATTCTCCCTTCTGCGTCTTCCCATGCAAGCTGTCTACACTTAGCTTGACCTTTTCTACTTTTGTTTTCTGAACATCCTTGTCTTTTGGTTTAGGAATGGATTTCCCAGGGGCCATCTCTGAGGGAGGCCCAGATTTCTTCTTGCTACTGTTGCCCTCTGTTTTCTTCTCTCTCTTGGAAGCACAGGCTGCCCCCTGTTTCTCCTTGGGGCTGGTCTTAGAGGATGGATTTGAACCCTCATCTCTGGAAACCACCTTCCCTAGCTCTTCTTGGCTCAGCTCAAAGTGCTTCCCTTTCCCCTTGTCACTCACTGGAGCCTTTTTCTTCTCAAAAGAATTGTGACCTTTGCTGTGATGATGATGGCGATGAACAGCCACCATGACCTCAGGTTTCACAAGACATCTCTTTGGGTTGTCTCCCTCTTTGTCCTGAATGATCTGACTATGCCTTTTGTGGGGTTTTTGGGGTGGCCTGAGCTGATCTGCCTTTTTTTCTTGGGGTTTGTCATAATCTATGGACACCTGTTGAGGGTTTGTGGAAGCCTGAGGTGACAGAGCATGAGACATGCTTGACAATTCACAGTTGGAGGAATGCAAGAGTGAAAACTGGTTCCCAGACCTCTTCCCATCTCTTCTCTTCCCTTCTTTTTTCTTCACTTGCGTATCCCATTCTGTCCCCACTTCTCCTGTCTCCCCCTTTCCTCTTCTCCTTACTTTTCCTGTCTCTTCCTTTTCTCTTTTCTTCCTTTCTCTTGATTCCTCTTTTGCTTTTGTTATTATTCCCTTTCCCCTTGTCTTGCTCCCTCCTTTTTTCTCCCCTTTTCCTTGTTTATCCCCTCCTCTGCATTTTTCCCTTTCTTTTGTCTCCCCACGGGGTGAGTCTTCAAGGTTTTCAACAAGTTTTCGGTGTTTCTTTTTCCTGATCTCTGGACTGTGCCGTGGCAGGCTACACGAGGCTGGCCGGCTACACGAGGCCTTCCCACTTTCCCCATCATGCCCCTCCACCTGCCTTTCCAATGTGTCTCGAGCCCGTTTTCTGGAGGGACGTCTCTCGGCCTCCAGCAGCTCTGGCCCCTTATTCTGCGGGGCCGTTGCAAGCACGGGGACAAGTTTCTTCCACTTGGTCACTAGGCCTCGGGCAAAGGCTGCGACTTGCTCATATTTTCTCAAGGCATTCACGGTTTTTCCCACCCGAGTCCCCTGGAGAATGTCCAGTGTGATAGGTAAGGCTGAGAGCTTCTTCAAATATTTCAGCAGCTTTGGAGGCGGAGGGCATGGCAGGAGCTGGGACTGCAGGCGCCCAACCACCTCAAGCAGCGAAGAGCTACGTGGCCCCGCCATTACTGTCTGGCTACCTCCTCCTCTACCGGCACTAGGGGGCACACTGGATGGTGTCTCTAAGAGGCGAGGGGGGTGGGAAACAGAAGAGGAAGGAAGGTTGGGACGGAGGGGAAGAAGGAAACGTCAAGATCCGGAAGGGAAAGGGGGCGTTGGGGGAAGCAGACATCAGGGGAGGAAGGGGACGTGGAGAGGGAAGGGAAAGGGGGCGTTAAAAGGAGGAAGGGGACATCAAGAATGGAAAGGGGACATGGGGTAGGAAGGGACAAGGGGAGGTAGGGGACATCAAGAGGGGGAAGTGGACATAAGGGGAGGAAGGGGATATTAAGAGGGAAGGAGCATTGAGGAGAAAACATAGTGATGATAAAAAGGAAGGAAGGAAGGAGCAAAGGTGCGACATAGAGGGGAGACAGAGACCAGAGAGGGATGAGGAAAAGGAGAGGGGATAGAAGAAGAATGGACAAGTCGTGGGGGAGGGGGGCATGGAAGAAAGAGGTGAACAGATAAAAGGGAAAGAAGAAAAGAAGAGTAGACAAAGCAGGCAGGAGAAGGAGAAAGAGAGGAGGGTAGGGAAATGGGGTGGGTGGGGAAAAGATTGGTATGGGGAGGATATGTATGAGAAGAATAAAGGTGGGCCAAGGAGAGGGGAAGGAGCAGGGATAGGAGAGGTGGGGAGGGGCTGAGGAATGGAGGAGGGATGGAAAGAGTGGGGAAAGAGAAAAGAAAAAGGAGTAGACCCAGAAGGTGCCCTGCTTTCCCCTTCATCTCTCCTTCTTGGTCTCCACTTCTCCATCTCCCATTCTCCCTTTTCCTCTTCATTCCTCCTTTTTAAGGGAGGGCAGGAGAGTAGACAGGGGAAGAGGAAAAGAGTGAAGATGAGGGAGACAGAGGAAGGGGGGAGTAGCAGCGAAGGGAGATGGAATGGAGGGTAACAACAGAAAGTGTAAAGGATGAGAAGGGGAGGAAAGAAAGG
The DNA here is from genome assembly GCA_028627135.1 of Pseudochirops cupreus. Lineage (NCBI taxonomy): Eukaryota > Metazoa > Chordata > Mammalia > Diprotodontia > Pseudocheiridae > Pseudochirops > Pseudochirops cupreus. Next base: position 20,976,061 of record CM053582.1, read on the forward strand.
GACCAGAAGTGGTAGGAAAAAGGAAGTGAGGAAAGGAGGGAAGAGGAAAGAGAATGGAAGAGCCAGGGAGCCCTGAGGATACCCTAAGAAGGGGAAGAGAGATGCAGGGAGAGGAAAATAAGAAAGGAGTGGGGCCCATCCCTCTGGCTCCCCTGCATAGCCTGCTGGCAGAATTGTTCTTCTTTTCAATACACAGAAATGTCTAGAGGCCAACCTGGCTTCTGGGCAACGGCCATAGACCAAAGCCTAGGTTTGAGAAATTCTCTATTACAGTAGGTGAGGAAGCCAAGGCCCTACATCCAGATTGTTGATTGCAGAAGACCAAAAGCTTCCTCCACATCCCTCTGCTGGAAGTCACTGACTTCCTTCCCTCCCCTTTTCTGAGGATCTTAGAGCTTGAGCTGGAAGGCACCAAAGATGAGACTTGATCCAACCTTCTGTTTTACAAATGAGGAAACTGAGGCCCAGTGAGACCAAGGGATCTGTCCAAAGTTACATAACCGTTACTCAGTGTTCGAGGCAGAGTTTGAACTGAGGGCACAGATCACAGGATCATAGCTCTCTAGAGCCAAAGGGACTTTCACGGGTCATCTAGTTCAACCTTCTCATTTTACAAAGAAGGAAGCCAAGACCCAGGGGGTTAAATAGCTAGCCCAAAGTAACTTGACACTTAGGGTCATAGATCTAGAGCTGGAAGCAAGCCATTTAATCCAAATTCCTCATTTTTACAGAGGAGGAAATCAAGGTCCAAGGAGGTTAAATGATTTATCCAAGGTCACACATAATAAGTATCAGAATCAGCGTTTGAACTCAGTCCACTGAACTCCAACACTAGCCCTATTTCCATTGCCTCTCATTCTTCCTATGGCCCTTGCTGATGAGCTCTCAGTCCTGATGACACCTGTGGGCTACTTCACCCTTCCTTGGGGAACAGTTTGCTTCTCCTCCTTAGATGGTACACCTCCATCCTGGCCTGGAAGAGCCTTGTCCACATGACTTGGCTCAGAGCAGTCAACATTCTTACCTTTCTTCCTCTGTTATCCCACTCTCCTGCCCTTAAGCCTCCAGACCCTGGCCAGAGGTCCCTTCTTCCATAAACCTGATTCTTTTTTTCTTAGGTTTCCCATTGAAACCCTTCTTACATTATAAATTCTTTGTTCTCCCCAATAACTTAGAGTGATGAGGCATTCCTCCAGCCCCTTGACCTACTGGAGGGGAAAATAGATTCCATTTCATGACTTGGCTGTGACTCACTTCATGCAGGTCATTGTCAAATTCCCCTCAGTACTTCCATTCTCCTGCCAAAGCTCTTTCTTCAAGAGCAAGGACACATGAGCTAATTTGAGTTGAACAGCAGAGCATGACCAGCTTTTCTCAGCTCTTGTGTGCCATCTGCAAGCAAACCCAGTGTGGGAGGGGGACTGGTGTCCTCCTACAGACTGACCACAGTTGTTTCCTTCCTGTGCCTGAAGATAAACAGTGCTTCCTTCCCTACTAAAGATGAGTATAGCTCCCAGCAGCCTCAAAACTACATTGTCTTTGCTTGGATTCTAGGCTCAAAGTACCACATCCACAAAAGAAAAAAGTACCTTCTCGGTATTCCACACATTTATTTATAATATTAAGATGAAAAAATAAATATAAAAGAGCCAAAGATGGTCCAAAGAAGAGCATGAAATGCAGAAAGTGCTTTATTGAGACAGACTAAAAAGGCAAGACCAGTTCATGGTTTTTGTTACACCCCTGCTCAAAAATCTTCAGTGACTCCTTATTGCCTAAAGAATATAGATTCCCAGCTATTGTGTTTGGTATTCAAGGCCTTCTAGAATCCAGTCTCAACTTGTCTCTCCAGATGTATTCCATGTACTCTATTTTCCAAAGAAATAGTCCAACTCTCCAATCCCCAACGTGACCTGCATTTTCCTAGAGTAATTCTTTTGTCTACTTGTGGGCTCAGGTTGAAGTCCTTTGCATTTTCTGTCAAGTTAAACGAAACTTATTGTATATTAAATATGCCATTATCCTGAATGTTTGCACTAGAAATAAGAACTAGCCTTTTATCTTTTTCTCTAGACTGGAGCCAAATATTCCTATTCCCAGGGGTGGGAGGGAAGAGAGAAGGGGAAAGGGTCAGGGAGACATTGGGTGAGGACTGAAGTACAAAAAAGTATGATTACTGAGATTTCACCAGCTTGAGGGGCAAGACGGAGTAGTAGTAACAACAACAACATTTAGAATGCACCTACTATGTGTCAAGCACTGTACTAAGTGCTTTACAAATTTTATCTTATTTGATCTTCACAACAACCCTAGGAGGCAGGGGCTATTATCTCCATTTTATAGATGAGAAAACTAAGACAAACAAGAGGTTAAATGACTTGCCCAAGATCACACAGCTAGTAAGTATTTGAGGTCAAATTTTAATTCAGTTCTTCCTGACTCCAGGCCTGGTACTCTATCCATTATACCACAATGCCCAGTGTTGTTAAGACATACACTCAGGCAAAACTGAACCTTCAAAGGGGGAGCAAGAGCTTCACCTGAGAGGGGCAGTTTTGGAAACAGCCATGCAGGGAGGAAGAAGAAGAGTATGGGAGAATGCTCACTCTACCTCCAGGATCTTACCAGCTCCTAAAAAGGGGACAGAAGCTTGAGATTCCAACATAATGTACTACAGTGTGTCCCTAAAGTCTGGACACACAGGAAATCTCATTAACTGCATATTTTCAAGAAATGAAATGAATGACATTGTCAACAACATTTTATTCAATTAGCGTAAATGAGATTTCATAGGAAGACATAGGAGACACATAGGAACTCTCAATAATTAATTAAATTAATATGGTAAATAGTCCCCAATAGCTAATGAAAGCTTTTATTCCATATGAAATTGTCATGGCTAAAACTTATGCTAATTAAATACAATGTTGAAAATTTCATTCATTTCATTCCTTGAAAAATGCATAATGAGATTTCCTATGTATCCAGACTTTAGGGACACCCTCTACTATACTGCATGGTCTGCCAGAAGGAGCTCAGGATGTGGTGGTAGAAGGCCTAGGATCTAATCTCAACTCTTTTTTTGTACTCATTGAACAATCTTGGCTAAATCCTTTTTCTGTCTCTGGGCCTCTGTTTCCCCGTTAGTAGAATGAGGGGGGTTGTATTCAGGTCCTTATGTTAGAGACTCTTCAATCTCAAGCTGTACAGGTAGTCTAACCCCACCCCTCATCTCACAGATGAGAAGCATGAGGCCCAGGGAGGTTATGACTTGCCCAAGGACACACATGCAAATGACACATGTAATAAACAGAGATAGGATCTAAAACCATTTTCTGTGACAGTCTGTATTTCTGGTCCAAGCCATAGTTCTTACATTAATATATTTCGTCCTTGGGCTGAGAATTTTACCAGTAGGCCTTGGTTTCCCTTCCTCTCCCCAGTGGCAGAAATAGCAAGGGCCCCAGTTAGATGACACATTCCTTAGAGGACTTTCTATTATTGATTGCTCTTTCTTGGAAAAACCAAAATGTATGATCAGAAAGAAGAAGCAACTCTGGAAAAATTATATGAGGCAGCTAGCCAGACCAAGAGTCAGGAAGACCCATCTTCCTGAGTTCCAATGTGGCCTTAGACACTTAATAACTGTGTGACTCTGGGCAAGTCACTTTACTGTGTTTGCCTCAGTTTCCTCATCCGTAAAATGAGCTGGAGAAAGAAATGGCAAACCACTCCAGGATCTTTGCCAAGAAAACCCAGAGAGTGAGACACAATTGAAAAACAACTGAACAACATACCACACAAAGGAGGTTGTGAGTGCTGAATGGGACAGCATTGAGGCAGCTTGGTAGCACAAGTAGACAGAGCCCTAGACAGAGTCTGGAAGAGTTGAGTTCAATTCTTGCCACTTACTGGATGTGTGACCACTGGATGTGTGACAGGGGTTAACCTCTACCTGCCTCAGTGTTCTCACTTATAAAATAGAAATAAATATCACCATAATATGGGGATAATTATCCTCAATAAGTAGCAGTACCTACTTCTTAGGGGTGTTATGAGAATCAAAGAAGTAATATTTGTAAAAAGCACTAAGCACAGTTCCTGGCATATAGGAGGCATTTACTAAATACGTGGGTTTTTTTTTTAAAGGTAATAGCAGTAGAGGGATTGGCAAACCTTAAGGCACTATAAAATATAAGCTATCATTATTGATTTCAGAGTTGAAAGAAAACTCAGAGTCTACCACATCCAATCTCTCCCCAAACAAGAATTTTCTCTCCAAAGTACTTTACAAATGGTCAACCAGCCTCTGCATGAAGACCTTCACTGAAGAGGAAGCTATGGCCTCCTGAGGCAGCCCATTCGACTCGGAGATAACGCCATAATTATTAGGAAGGTTTGAATGGCAGCATGTAGAAAGATACTTTACGATGTCCTCTGATAATGGCTCCTAACACTCTCCTCTGGGACCAAGCAGGACAAGTCTGATCCTCTCCCAAGTGCTTGCCCTCCAGATGTGCATTCTTCCTGAATCTTCTCTTCTTAATGCTAAACATCCCCAATTCCTTCAATTCCTCCTACGATGGCAAAGTCTTCATTCAGTCTGAACATCATTCTAACTAGATCATTTCCAGCTTGTCCACGTTCTTCCATAACTGTGTCACCCTGCTTACTGGTGAATCGAGGCAATCAGAGAGGGCCCTATGCTTTGGGGAGCCCTGGTCCTGCTCACCAAATAGGTGAGTTGACCTCTATTCAAGGTTCAGCTGCTGGGGAGGGAAAAGCTCCTCAGTGTATGCTGAGAAAGAATACAGTTATCCCTTTCACATTGTGATTTTTCCCATCACAGTTTCAATATATCACGGGTTGGCATGAGAAATTAAGTGGGAATCTTTGGGGAGTTTTGCAGAAGCATATGAAGGCCAGCAGATTACACAGAAAAAGTTTAGACAATCAGAAATGCAGAAAATATACGTATAGTATTGTATAACATTCACCCAAATTTTAGAGTAAGGTACTGTAAATATCCTATAAAAGAAAAAGAAAAAAAATCAGACTTCTCTGGTACAAAGGAACGGTGAAAACATTTTCTGCGGATTTTCCAGATTGCAGGGATGCTGTACCCCTAAACTTCATGATGTAGAAGGGATAACTGCAAATAAAAATCAGCAAGAAAAGAGAGGAGAATTTTGGTATCAGGAACAAAGTGAGAAGATGGAGGGAAGGTAGATGGTAGGAACTTTATAGAGATGTGTCCGCTGTGGGTACAAAGTAAATACCGAGGGACCTTGAGGGATTTCTATAGGGCTAAGGGAATGCCTGCTGTTTTAGAATGGAAGAGGGTGATTGTGTGTGTGTGTGTATGTGTGTGTGTGTATGTGTGTGTATGTGTGTGTATGTGTATGTGTGTATGTGTGTATGTGTGTATGTGTGTGTATGTGTGTGTATGTGTGTATGTGTGTGTATGTGTGTGTGCGTGTGTATGTGTGTATGTGTGTGTATGTGTATGTATGTGTGTGTGCCTGTGTGTGCCTGTGTGTATGTGTGTGTATGTGTGTATGTGTGTGTGTGTAAGGGTGTGTATGTGTGTATGTGTGTATGTGTGTATATGTGTGTGTATGTGTGTGTATGTGTGTGTATGTGTGTATGTGTGTATGTGTGTGTATGTGTGTATGTGTGCGTGTGTGTATGTGTGTGTATGTGTGTATGTGTGTATGTGTGTATGTTCGTATCTGTGTGTATGTGTGTATGTGTGTGTATGTGTGTGCATGCGTGTGTG
>CM053582.1:20982339-21010256 GCA_028627135.1 Pseudochirops cupreus
CCCCCTGCTGTCTGCAGGCTGTGGGCGGGAAGCTGCAACGCCAAGGCGGGTGCAAAACCTCTGCCTTTTGCTTTTCTGCTCTGGAGGCCTTTTGGCCAGACTGCTTTACTCTCCTAATTTTGCAAGCTCCACTGACCTAGTTCTCAACACTGCTCGCAGCTGCTGCTAATCTGCTCACTGCTCCTCTTGTCTGGCCCCCCGGGGCTCAGCAGTGGCTTCAGGCCAGGCTGGTTGTGGTTCGCAGTGCTGATATGGTTCCTCGTAGCTGAGCTGACTTTAGTGGGAAGTATCTTTGTTTGTGTTTTGGAGTTCTAGGATTGGTTTAGAGTCCTATTTTATGGGTATTTTGGGGTGGCTATGTGAGAGCTGCGATATGTTGCTGCTGCTACACCGCCATCTTGGCTCCTCCAATGCTTTCTTAAGTCTAGGAAATCAACAAAATAATAACTCAATTTCTAAGAAATCAACACCCTAATTTGTAGCATTTGTTGATTTCTGAGGTGCGATGATCGTGTGGATAGTTTAGTAATTAGTCCTAGAAAGTTGGTCAAAGCTGGTTCCAGCATACCTCTTCCTTTGGAGGCTATACTTCTGATTGATCACAAAGAGAATTGCCCAAAAGAGTTGTCCTGAATGGGTCAATGTCAAGTTGGAGGTGGGGAGAGCCCTTGGGTGTCCATGGTGCTGTTGTGTTAAATAGCTTCACAGTGAGGTATAGACTGCAAGATAGGGCCCTCATCATGCTTACAGATGACAACAAGCTGGGAGATATAGCTAACAAATTAAATAAAAGAAATAGGGCTCCTAAATACCATAACCCACAAGAACAATGGCTGAAATCTAGTAAGACGAAATTTTACAGACAAGTGTCAATTTTTATACCTGACTTTTAAAAAAAATCACTTTGCAAGTACAGGATAGGAGGGGCATGGTTAAATAGAGCACACAAAGCTAGGAGGAAGAGCTAGTACATGGACAGAATTACAGCCCAAGGAGATCTTGACATGCATTAGTGACTGTTGGACTGAACCGAGTAAGATGGGATTTAATGGGAATAAATGTTAAGTCTCGTACTTGGGCTCCAAATCTCTGCTCCACAAGAATCACAGAGAAGTGGCACAATTAGATAGCCAGAGAAAGCTCCGATGGGTCTAATGGACTTGCAGGTTCAGTAGAAAGGAGGCAACAGGTGATATGTTAGGCAGCAATTTTTAATGGGAAAGACAGAACTTGGAGGAATCCATGGTACTCCACTGTGGTCTGGCCACATCTGGAGTATTATGTTTACTGGTGAGCACCATGGACTATTGATGAACTAAAGAGAGTCCATAGGAGAGTGGTCAGGATGCTGAAGGCCCTTGAAGCTATGTTATAGGAGGATTGGTTAAAGGAACTGGGGTGCCTAGCCCAGAGAAGTGAAGACTCATGGGACAAACATAGTATCCAGCTTCAGGTAGTTAAAGGACTGTCTGTCATGAGGAGGAAGGATTAAATTTGTCCCGATTGGTTCCAGAGGGCAGAACTGAGAGCAAGGGACAGAGCAGTTATGAAGCAAAGAGGAAAACCAACCAGATGGATTTCCGCTGATGGGAGCTGTCCAACAGTAGAGTGGGCAGCCTTGGGAGCTAGTGGGCACTCCTTCCTTGGATGTCTTCAAAGCAGAGGCTGATTGGCCACTTGGCAGGCTCCTTGTAGCGGGCATTTTGGGGGTATGGATAGAATTAGAGGATTGCAGAGGTGCTTTCCAACTCCCAAATTCTGTGAATTTGTGAGGCTAGGCAGTGATACCTGAGAAAAAGACCCATGGGTTTTAGTAGACTGTCAACTCAATTGAATTTAATAAGTATTAAGCTCCTACTTAATACAATACAATACAAAGTAAGGAATAAATACAAAGTAAGAGATAAATAGTCCTAGGCATCAAGAAACTTATGTTCTATTCAGAGAAATAACACACACACACACACACACACAGAAAAGTGAATCAAAATATACGCAAAATAAATACAAAGTGATTTAAAGGTGGACAATATCTACAACTGAATAGGTGCATTAGGAGACAGCTCTTAAACCGAACCTGGAGTGAAGACAGAGAATCGAAGAGGTGGTGGGGAGCATGGGTCACCGTGGGACATCCTGTGCAAAAACACAGAGGTGAGAGATGAAGTATTGTGAAAAGAGAACAGAAAATAGGTCCATTTGGCTGAAACAGAGTATGTGATAGGAGTAATGTAAAAATCAGACTGGAAAAATGATGCTGTAGGATTGTGAAGGGCTTTAAATGCTAAACACAGGAATTTTATTCTAGAGGCAATAGGGAGCCATTGAACTGAAGATCCTTAAACACGGGGAGAGCCTGGAGGCTGGGAGGCCAATTAGGAGGTTTAGTGATGCACCTGAGGGTTCTTCTGTGTCTGTTCTGATTTAACCAACACCAATTAAGTGTTTGTAGTGTACAGAGCCATGAGCTGGACCATGGGGCAGATACAAAGTTTAACTAAACCAGAGTCTCTATCCTCAAAGGACTTTCTGTCTAGCTGTGGGCATGGGTCACACTGACTCCACTTTGCAGTCCCTGCTGTATAGATCAGGTGCAGAATAATAAATGATTGCTGAAATTTGTCTAGCCCTTCCAAGTTGGCAAAGCACTTTAGATCCAAAATCTCATTGGATCCTCAAACAACTTTTGGAGTTAGGTAGTGCAGCTACTACTATCATCTCCATTTTGCAGCTGAGCAGACTGAGGCTCAGAGAATTTAGAGGATTACAGATGTGGAACCAGAAGGGACCTTAGAAGACATCTAGTTTGACCCTCCCGCCCCCATTTTGCAGATGTTGAAATTGAGACAAGACTTGTTCAAAGATATACAGCTAGCAAATATCTGGGGTGGGATTTGAACCCAGGTCTTTCCTGACTGGTAAGTCTAGAACTCAAAGATGCTATCCCACATTGCCTCATGTATTTTGCAGGTCCTAGAATGAAGCAAAGTTAATTGGTATATACATACATATATACATATACATACACATACATACATACATACATACATACATACATACCTATATACATACATATAGAGAGAGAGAGAAAGAGAGAGAGAGACAGAGACAGAGAGAGGGAGAGAGAGAGAAAAGCTAAGTAGTATAGTAGATAGCTTTCTGGGCCCAGAGTCCGAAAGGCGTGAGTTCAAGTTTAGCCTCAGACAGTTAGTAGCTGGGTGGCTCTGGACAAGTCATTTAACCCTGCTTGCCTCAGTTTCCTCATGTATAAAATGGACTGGAGAAGGAAATGGCAAACCATGTCATTATTTTTGCCAAGAAAACTCCAAATGGGGTCACGAAGAGTCAGCCACAACTGAAATGACTGAACAATAACAAGAAGAACAATACAATTGGTATACATAGAGACGGACCCCAATATTTTGCCCCTTGCTCTGAACCAAACTGAGCTCATGGACCAAAAGGCCTCCCCTTCCTCCCAACACTATAATGAATATTAAGAAGCCTATGAAATCGAGAAATTTGCCATCCAAAACCCAATTGCTTAAACTCTCTTTTGCAATGATACTTGTCCTTTTTCCCCTTCTGCCCCCCTCCCCAAGCAGTCTAGGGACAGTTAGTATATTCCAGTCAATGATACCAATACTGTAGGTTCACAAGCTGTGAGATAAGCCTTAAATCTTTGTCATCATTCCTTGATTGGCTGGGCCCCTTCCAACTCAAAGGCCATTGGAGGGCCCCTTCTGAGAGCTTCACAGTTGTTCCAGTTTGGTTCATGGATGTTTATATAGCTGACTTTTGAACTGCCTCTGAGGTGGTAGGAGAGCTTCTCTTGACACTATTATTTTCCCCAAAGGGCCAAGGTTCTGGGAACAGCCGTTCTGTGACCTATATGCAGACTGTGGTGATACAATGACTTTTTAGGACCAATCAAAGTCTAGCTGCTATTTCCTGTTCTCTGATTTCAAAAGGGCCAATGAAATATAGCCCTTGGCCAGTCAGGCTATTAGATGCATTGTCATTATTGCAAAGATAAGAGAAATGTGGAAAAACTGTTTTAAGGATTCATTTGAGATTGTTTATACCAGAATCAATCCAGATGGCTAAATTACAGAAGATAAGACTATGAGCAGTGGGTAGGAGTTGCAGTGACAGATTTTGACTTGATGTAAGTATTCTTTTTGTAAGAGGCTCCCAGCTAAGTCAAAGAGCCTCAGTCAGTTACTTCTTTTCTTTGGCTTCTTTAGCCCCATTCAAGTTGTACTTAGGAATATCAGTATAGGGCACTCCACAAAAGGATGGTCATCAGCTCTTCTTACAATCCTTTAAGCTCACAAAGCATCAAATGTAAAATAGGTTTCATTTATATGGTAAAGAACACAGAAGGGACTTGCACTTGGCAAAACAGGCATTTTGACTGCACAGGCAGCCAAGAAACTTCTGCCTTTCTTGTTGGGTCTATGCTTTTCTTTAGAAATATAGTCTTCAAAGGTGCTACCCTTTGTGGGACCCCAAGCAAGGGAAAAGAACTCTGTTCTCTAGAGAGTCAAGGGATGTCTGATTCTGATGAGCCAACTCTCCCCTAGAGATTTTCATAATGCATGTGACCCCTCATAAATTTCCTGGTCAAACCTTGTTAACACTTGTTCAAGTCAGAGGCAGGATTTAAACCCACTTTCGTAGTGCTCTTTCCATTATAGACACTGCCGAAGAGTCTCTGTTCTACATTCTAACACCTCTTCCAGTTCTTGACATTCTTTATTCTACGTTCTAAGGCTCTTCTCAGCTCTGACGTTCTATATATTAAGGTTCTTATCAGTTCTGACATTCTAAGTCCTATGTTCTAAAGTCTTTTATAGCTCTGACACTCTTTGTTCTAGGTTCTTTTCCAGCCCTGATATTCACTATTTTCAGGCCCCTTCCAACTCTGACATTCTATGTCCTAAAGTTTTTGTCAGCTCTGAAATCCTCTTTTCTATGTCCTGAATTTCCTCTCAGCAATGACATTTTATGATTCTATATTGAAGACACATTCCGTTTCAGATGAGACATGCTTTAGAAATAAATTTTAAAATCATCATAGTGCGAAGTCATCTCTTTAGAGACAGGTTTTCCTCTTTTTACCTTCATTTGTTTCTAAGGTAATCAAAAGCTCCTGACCTGTAGCAGGTCCCTTTCATACTTCCTTTCTTGATTTCCCTCTGCCTAACTGGCCCTGTCCTGGCAACATCTATAAAAATGAAAGCCCTTCAGAGAAGGACTTCCGACAGTTTGCCAGGCACAAAGGCCTGGGGATGATGGCATGGACCAAGACTGGATCCTGTGGCTTGCATTTGGGAGACTACTTTGTGTAATTAAAATCAGTCTATCAAAGCAGTTCATCTTTTGGGGCCTGATAACCCTTATTAAACAGCCTGATAATTGACCCATTGACTTTAAGTAACTCTCTTAAGCCTTAGGAAAGGAAGTCTCTGCTCCACTTAAATGTGCTATAGTGGTCAGTCTGTTGGCCCTATGGGACACCAACTATTCTGCCCTTTCTTTACTTGGTCCTCATTTAGTTAATCTTGCTACCCCCAGGCAAAAGTAGGGCCATGGATTTGCACTGGTTAGGGAAAAAAAAGGGTCCTTTAGCTGAAAGTCTATTCCATTCCTTTTTGGGACCCAGCAAGATTAAGCTAGAGTAGGGTGGGTGCCAAATGATCTTGAGAGCAGGTGTGACTAGACAGTAGATCCCAGCTGGGTTACTCAGGGCAGAAAGTGGGCCCTGATTGGCTGCCTCAAAGGACAAGGGGGGGGGTCAGATAGCAAATCTCAGTTGGTTGAATCATGGAGTGGGTATGGCCAGATGGTCCCTGTTGGTTAACTAGTGAGGTATCTAACCCAGCCTGCAAATAATGGTGAGTGGTCATTGGCACTAAAAGGGCCAAAGCATTGAAGGTGATTCCTTTTGATTTCCTCTCTCAGAACTGGCTACAGCAGCGGCTCTCAACCTGTGGGTCGCGACCCCTTTGGGGGTCGAATGACCCTTTCACAGGGGTCGCCTAAGACCATCGGAAAACACATATTTCCGATGGGCTTAGGAACTGAGATGCTGCTCCTCTATCCATTGCAGGTCCGCCCACATGCAGATATACCCACATACAAATATTAAAAGGTCGCGGCATTAGGAAGGTTGACAACAACCTGGCTAGATGAATGTGCCTATTTTGTTTCCCAGGAGTGTTGTGAGGATCACGTGACATCATTGCTATCAAAAAAACATTTCGCAAACTTTAAAGCATCATATACCAAGTGTTGTTGCTGTTACTGAAGTCCCTCTTATCCCTAACATTCTATGTTTTAAGATCTCTTCCACCCCAGACATTCACTATCTGTTCTGTTATAAGCTTCTTTAGCTCTGACATTCTGTATTGAGTGTCAAGGCTCCATAGTCACTTGGCTATCAGCCACTAGCCTGGCCTTCTGATGTTATCTTTTACCTTCTGGAGACTCTCCTTTCTCTTACAGTTTCTCTTGCCTGGTGATTTCTTTAATTACAGGCACTTGATACCCATCTTAGACAGAGATGGGTAATTAACTGGAGATCATTGATGACCTTGGGTGATTTGAATAATCCCATCCAAGTGTTAAAGAGAGAGCTAACAGAGGAGTAATGTGGATACTTTGCTGGCTCCTGAACCATCTTCCCATTCATTCACCAAGCCTGTATTACAGGCCTACTATATGCCTCACATTATTCTAGACACTAGGGATAAAAGGATAAAAACCAAACCAATCTTTTCCCTTGGGGAGACTATATTCTAGGTGAAGGGATTGGGTGGATAACACCATCTATACAGATAAATAAATTCATCACATATAAAAAGGAGGAGCGGCACTAACAATTTTGGGGCTAATCAGGAATGACTGAGGCCCTTGAGCTGAGCCTTGAATTAAGCTCAGGATCCCAAGGTGCAGGTTGAGAAGGCAGTTGAGGGGCAAAGGGACAGCCCATTCAAGGTCATGGAAGTGGAAGATGGAATATCGATGCCCTTGGGTGGAAGATATGTATCTGGGGGGTAACAACTGAGTTGAGACTTGAAGGAAGGTAGGAATCTTAAGAAGTAGAGGTAAGGCCCAGAGGGAGGAACTGGGAGGCCAATTTCAATAGAATAAAAAGTGTGTGAAATAGCTCTGAAAGTTAGGTTGAAATTAGACTTGAAAATTCCAGGCTGATGAGTTTGTATTGAACTCAAGATGCAAGAGACAGCCATGGAAGTTTCTTGATCAGGGGAGTGGCATTGTCAGGCATGTGCTCTAGGAGGATTATTTTGGCAGCTGTGTAGACCACATATTGTAGAGGGAAAAAATAGAGACAGAGAGACCAATTAAAAGGCCATTGTAATGAGTGAGAGATGATGAGGGTCTGAATGAAGGTGGGGGCCCTGTGAGCAAGTGACTGAGAGATGTTATGGAAAGGGAATTGATGAGACTTGACAACCAATTGGTTATCTGGAGAAGTGTTGGGAATAAATGACAATTCCAAGGTTATGAAACTGAATAACTAGAAGGATGGTGGTGAACCTGACAGAAGGATATTCAAAAGAGAGTTTGGTTGGGGAAAGACCTTGAATTTTTCCTTGGAGCTTTAGGTGGCAATGAAATGTCCAGTAGATGTTGAGGTGATGCAGAACTAGAGCTCAGGAGAGAGACTAGGCTAGATATATCCATCTGGGAGTCATCTGCTTAGAAATGATCACCAAACCCATGGGAGATGATGAGAAGGACCATCCAGGTAGGTGGGAGGAGAGCCAAGAGGAAGCAGAGTCACAAAAGCTGAGAGAAGAAAGTGTTCACAGGAGGCGGGCAGTACCCAGGGCATCAAAGAATGACAAAAGACTCTCAGATTTAACAATTAAGGCATCACTGTTAACATTGGAGAGAGTAGTCTCAGTTGAGAAGACGGATTGTAAGGAATAAGGAGAGGAGAGTAAGTGTAGGTAATATGTGATAGACAACTTTTTCTAAGATCATAAAATCTTAGCTTTAGAGCTAGAAAGGATCTCAATGGTCACCTAGTCCAATTTCCTTAGTTTACCAGTGTAGAAACTGACCAAGGAAATTGTTAGTTACCCAGAGCCACACAGCTAGAGAGTGAGGATACTTTGGTACAAATCTATCCCTGATATGAGCTCCATGCATTAATGACACAATTGAAAGCAAGCATCTCTGATGGCTAATGTCAGTGTCCTTGTTTCTCTCTGCACAGCCCTATCCATTCATTGCCTTTATTTGGCCATATACAAGTGAGCTCAGCCCCCCTCCTTCCTGTTTGGGCTTTTAAGAACTCGAGTTCTCCATCAATGCTGCTCTAAAGCAAGCTGACCGAGTTTGGAAGGACAGGATGCAGTTGAGAGCCAGCCCTGACCTTTGAGCAGCATAATGCATTTGTGATCAATATCGTGGCAAATTCATGAGGACAATTTTTTTTTTGAAATTTCATCTGCACCATTAGCAATTACATCTCCTGTCTGCCCGGCGCCCAGTGCTGCCCAGTCAGGTGGCCAGGAAGATATGGGCAGATAAAAGAATTCAGGCTAAGTCCCCTGGGGGCTGCCAGCCTCTGTCTGAGAGCCATCAGCCATTTGGAGGGGATTGTAGGGGAGAGAGGAAGCAGTGGTTGGAGAAGGTGGGGACTGGAGGGGCCTGGACAGGCTAGCATCATCCCCGGGCTTTCTGTGGCTACTTGTATCTCACATATATTATCGTGCTTGGGTTCTCTGAGCAGGGAGAAAGAGTTTTCATCTTAGAACCATAAGACTTATGTTTGAGTTTGGGCTCTGGGCCTTACTAGCTGTATGACCTGGGGCAAGTGTCTTATCTTCTCTTAGCTCAGTTTTTAAGTCTATAAGGTCAGAAAATATCATTCCCCCAGCCTACCTCAAAGAGCTTTTCTGTTGTCAGAAAAAGTATTTTTCAACCTTGAAGGTCTGTAGAGATGTGAAATATTCTTCTTGAGCTTTTAAGGAACAAAGGCCCTTCTGGTGCTAAGCAGAGTACGTCTAATCTCTTTTTCTAATGGCAGCTCTTCAAATGCTTGCCATACCCTTCTTGGTGGATAGAGCACTGGACTTGGAATTGGGAAGATCTGAGTTTCAATCCAGACACCAATGACCCTGGGCAAGTCACTTAATCTATTGGGGTTCATTTTCCATATCTGTGAAAAGAGGAGGTTGGATTTGATAGTCTCTAAAATCTCTTCCAGCACTAAACCTATGATCCAATGATCCAATGACTGTCTAGTTTCTCATGAAAAAGAAAAGTTTTCTATTAAAGGGTTATCACAGAGAACAAAGACTCATTTCTCTAGCTCTTCTGAAGCCTTGCTTTGTGAGGTCTTCTCATCTTCCCAACTCTATGTCCCTTAGCCCCTGCTTCTCCTCTCAAGGTGCTGTTCTGGTTGGCATACATATAACTAGTGCCAAATTAGACTTGACTGAGAACCTGGCAGACTCCATTCCCCTAAGCTCACTGGCAAGGCAGGGGGGAACCAGATGCTCAGGCCCCTCCGCTTACATGATCAGGGCATGTCACCACAGTGTGATACAGAGAAATAATGCGAAGACCTGAGTTTGAAGTTTGATTCTGCTATTACTATTTTTGTGACCATGGAGAAGTCATTTCCCTTCCCTAGGATTCAGCTTCTTCTGCTATAAAATGAAGGATTTTGACTAAATGTTCCCCAATGCCCCTTTCATCTCTGACTTTTCCTGATTTGGTGTCTCGGTAAATTGGTCAGAGTTAGTTAGATAACTCTGAAATACTGTGGCTGGAGGTATGTCCCTTATTTGTGTATTAATTTACTTATATCCTTAGATGTCACAGTACCCTGTGTGGGCTATTAAAAAAATGAATCACGCTTGAAATGAAAAGTCAGGTGCCATGCCTTTATTTCACTCAGATGGATAGCTGTCTTTTGTCAAGGCAAAGTCAAAATAACCACAGAATCACTGAATCTCAGAGCCAGAAGGTGCTTCAGAAGCCATCTAGTTTCATCCATACCTGAAAAAGAATCTTCTCTACCTCATATGTGACAAATGACCATCCAGCCTCTACTTGAAGGTCTCTGGAGGATCCTCCCAAGATAGCCCATCCCACTTTGGGACAGCTCTCCTTGTTAGGAAGTTTTTCTGACCCAGAATCTAAATCTTCCTCATCCCCAGTCTTCTCTTCTTTAGACTAATCATGCTGACTTTCTTCAACCTATCTTCATATGTTATGGACTCAAGGCCTTTCACCTTTCACCATTGGACTGCTCATTTGACATTTTAGATTGGACATCACTTAGATATATTAAACTCAACATGTCCAAAATTGAGCTCATTCCTCTCCCCTCTCCCCCAGGCCTCCCCTCTTCCTAACTTCCCTATTGCTATCTAGGGCACCATCATCCTTCCAGTCATCAAGGCACATGATCTAGATGTCATCCTCAACTTCTGCCTCTCTCTCACCCCCTTATATCAAATCTGTTGCCACATTCTGTCATTTTTACCTTCACAACACCTCTCATATATACCCTTGCCTCTCCTCTGACATTCCTACTACCTTGGTGCACACATACTTGAACTATTGCAACAGCCTTCTGTTTGGTCTTCCTGCCTCAAGTCTCTCTCCACTTCAACGCATCTTCCACTCAATTGTCGAATTGATCTTCCTAAAGCGTCGATCTGACCTTGTCATTCCTCTATTCCGTTAATTCCAATGTCTCCCTATCACCTCTAGGATAAAATAGAAAATCATCAGTTTGGCATTCAAACCCCTTCCTAAACTGATCCCCTTCTATCTTTTCAACCTTTTTACACCTTATACCATGTACTCTTGGATCCAGTGACACTGGCGTCCTTGTTTGTTCTCAAACAAGGCGCTCTCTGTCTTGGCTTTTGGCATTTTCAGTACCTGTCCTACTCACCTGGGCTTCTCTCTTTCCTCATCTCTGTTTCTTGCCTTCCCTAGTTTCTTTTAAGTCTCAGCTGAAATCCTTCCTACTACAAGAAGTCTTTCCTCACCCTCTTCAATGCTAATTAGTGCCTGCCCTCTGTTGATTATCTCCAGTTTATCCTGTCTACATTTTGTTTGTACATAGCTATTCGCATTAGACTGGGAGCTCCTTGGAAGCAGGAACTGTCTTTTGTCTTTCTTTGTATCTCTAGCACTTAGCATAGTGCCTGACATATAATAGGCACTTCATAGATATTTGTTGACTTGACAATCCTGGTTGCATTTTTCCAGATGCTTTTTAGCTATTCAATGTCCCTTTTTCCTTTTTAAATATTTTCAGGTTTATGAACTTTACATCTAACCTCACTCATGAATATTTCCATACACAATAAAAGAAAGAAAAGGAGGAATGCATATGAAACTTTGAATCTACCACATACAACTTGTTTTTTAAAGTACATGTCAATTTCAATATGGTTGTAGCAATATTGCCCTTCTTGTACATGTTCCTGTCTGAACTCCCTTCTCTCATCTGTGCATTTTTATGTATTTCATTGGGACTTTTTTCCTTTCCTTTCTTCTCTTTTTGGTATCACTATTCCTACCCCTATAAAGCTCTTCCTTCCCCTAATAAAAGTCCCCCTTTAAAAAAAATAAATATCGACCAGAAAAAGTTGTATTGGTCATGTCTTAAAATGCACATCTGACTCTTCATTTATAGTCGATAACCTTTCTGTCAGGAGGTTGGTAACTTGCTTCAACATTGGCCTACTGGAATTGTGGGTGGTCATTGCATTGATCAGAGTTCTTACAACTTTCAAAGTTGTGATTTACAATATTGTTGATGATGTATAAATTGTTCTCCTGGTTCTTCTCACTTCATCCTGCCTTAGTTCATACAAAGTTTTCTCAGGTTTCTTTGAATCTCTCCCTTTTATAATTTTGTATGATGCGATAATATTCCATTATCACTTTTAATCTTAAACTGTGGTGCCTAGAACTGAATAGACTATTCCAGATGTGGTCTGTCAGCTGTCAGCTCCTTATTCCCAGCAGTCAACTATCAATAAATTAAGTAAAGATCATTTATTAAGTGCCCATGACCTGCTAAGTGGGGACCATCTCCAGTCGTCCTGATCTATATCTCACCACTGGACCTAGATGGCTTTGGAAGAGAAAGCGAGGCTGGTGACCTTGCACAGCCCTCCCTCACTTAAACCCAATTCACTTGCAAGTCATGACATCATCCTCCTGATGCCATGGTCCTCTTCGAGAATGAAGGGCAAACAACAACAATGCCCTGCTAAGTACTGTGTGATACTATGCTCTGGAGATATGCTTCTCTTCACATAGACCACAAACCCATCGTCTTTTTTGACTGCTATATTGCACTGCTATATTGAACCCACTCTCTTGGGTTGAAATTCTTCCTGACTCCAAGTCCAGCATTCCATCCAATGCACTGCCTCACTGGGAATAAAACGTGGATAATGTTATTATGCTACCTCCCTCACAGAGCGATTGTGAAGAAAGCACAATAGAAATGTGAATTCTTACTCAGGGGACCCAGAAGGCTAGATTTGTGGAGTGGAGGCTTATAGACTTCAGATGTCATTCAGTTCAACTCTTACTTGATCATTAATTCCTTCTCTAACATCTAAAATTAGGATCCAGCATCTGCCAGAAGGTATCCAGTGATAGATTAGTTGCCTCTGATTGCTAATTAGGATCTTCATAACAAGCCACAGTCTTCTATCCACTGGCCCTGCTTTGACCCCAGGGACCAAGCAGAATACATCTAAGCCCTCCTCTCCATGACAACCTTCCTAATATTTAAGGACTGTGATCAGAGCCTAAAGGGCCATGAGAGAGTATCTACTCCACTTCCCCCAACCCTTTCATTTTATTGGTGAGGAAGCCGAGGCCAAGGTAGGTGCAATGATTCAGCCAGATCTTCCAGGTAAGAAGCAGCAAAGCTATGAGTTGAATTCAGGTCCTTTGACTCCAAATCCTGAGCTCTTTCTACCATATGACACATGTGCTCTCTCCATGCTTTTATGACAGCCCTCAGCCATCCAACAACCTGTGTTCTGGCATGGCATGACTTTCCAGAAGGCATGGTTTAAATACTCCCACCATTCCACATGGAAATCCCTGGGTCAGATCATCATGCTCTTAATTAGACATGCATGATGGCAATCAATTAAGGATGGCATAAAAACCAATTGAAGTAATGCAAACCCCATTAGGGATTTCTCATTTGTTATATGTGCATCTATGGGGTGAATTCCCATTAAGGCAAACAGGCCTGTTATTGAAGCCATTTCAGGATAGCCCTGGCTTATCTCTCCCGTTGACATTGATTGTACCTGGCATAAAGGTTAAAAACAATTATGTCCGCTTGGAATATTTATTATCTCATGAGATCCAAGCCAGGTCATTATGTTTGTTTTGATTCTCCTTATCAGAGCTTGGCTAAGGAAGGCTCTTTAATGAGCTCCGCTGAAATATTAAGGAAATGTGTTTTTTTCCCCTTCCCAGCACTCAGGGTGAGTGTAAAGACAAAATCAGGCAGCTAGTGTGTTCCATGAGAGCCATGGTTGTAAGACTTGGTCCCAGTCTCTCTCCTAATCCCATTGTCCCTGGTGCTTGGAACCAGTGGCCACTTTGGGGAAGAGTCAGATCAGAATCTCAGTGGAGGGAAAATAAGAAGGTGTAAGGAGCTTTGGTCTGAGTCAGGAGACCTGGTTTGAATCCTAACTCTCATTGTTACCGATTGTCAGTACTGTATGACCTTGAACAAATTACTTTTCCTCATTGAGAGGAACTTTAAGGTTGCAGTTTACTCTACTGAGCTATTGTTTTTGGTAATTCACAAAAATAAAGACATCAGGATCTTGTGTTCTCTACAGCTGTCAACTGCATGACTGGAGATAGGTAGGGTAGTGCAATAGAAAAAAACATTTTTCCTTCCCTTTCCACCTTGAGCCTCAGTTTTCTGCTCTGTAAAATGAGGAGGCTTGCACTAGAGGGCCTCTGAGGTCTGTTCCAGCTCTAGAGCTAAGATCCTATATGTGACCCTGGACAAGTCACTTCACCTCCATGGACCTTAGCTTTTTTTATCTGTAAAATAAATATATTATAAAATAAAATAGCCTCTGAGGCTACCTCTAGCTATGTGTCTAGGATCCTATGAAAACTGAAGTAGAAATACATTTGCAGAAGGCTTTCTGTTCTCTTCTTGTGTTTTGGGGTATTTACAGATTTTAGTGGGAAGCAACTTCAATGGGTCAATAGTCTAACACAGCAGGGAAAAAAAAAAACTAATGAGCTCTTAGACTACATCAAGAGACAGAGTGTCCAGAATGGAAGAAGCCATAGCTGGACTATTATGGGCACCACTCACAAGTGAAAGGCATCAATAAGTTGAGACAGTATAAAAGAGGGGAGACCTGGAGTCTATAGTCTGGAAACCTTGCCTTTAGGCCATTGGCAGATTGGAGAAGTAACTGGAGATATTTAGCCTATAGAAAAGACAGCTGAGCAGGAGGAAGAGGAACCAACATTATAGTTGTTTCGAAGTATTTGATGTTCTGTCATGGTGAAATGAGATTAGCTTTGTTCTACTTGGTCCAGGAGGGCAGAACTGGGAGTCTCAGGGTAGAGGGAAGTTGCAATGAGGCAGATTTGGATCCACAGAATGAAAAACTCTTCTAACAACTGGTGTTATCCTCAAATGGAATGGGTGGCCTTGGGAAGCAGTGATTTCCCCCTTATTGAACAGCTGCAACAAAGGTTGGATGACCACTCATCAGGAATGTCTTGTTAGATCATAGGTTGAACTAGATGGCCTCTGAGGGTACCTTCCATCTATGGGATGCTGGGAAAGCTGGGTTTCTTTGTCCTTTACCCCTCCATAAATATGAATAGTCTAATTCTCCTTTCTTTCCCCACAAGTGATAGCCCAGCTCTCCGAGTCCTTAGGCCTACTAGGTCCTTCTCTTCTCAAGTCAGTGGGATGGCTTTGACCCACAGGATTTTTCCCAAGGGTCTCAATGCATTCAAATGAATCCCCAGTCTTAATATCTCTCTCACTAATGCCACCTTTCCCAAGGGAAGAGGCTCATACGAGGCAATATACTACTATTAGGGTAGATTGCCCCTGATTCCCAAGTTCCCCAGCCACCCCCAAAGGGCACAAAAATCTCCCTTTTCCTTTATTTCTACTGTATATAGCTTTTGTCTCCACCTAGGTATAATGCTACTAAGGAGGAGAATGCTAATTTCTCTAATACTCCAACAATTCCAAGCTAGGTATTGTAAGGATTGCATCTCCATTTGACAGAAGAGAGAAATGAGGTTTAGAGAGGTCAATTACCTTGCCTAAGGCCACACAGAAAGTTAAGTGGCAGAGCCGGGATTCCACCCCAGGTCCTCTGACTTCATATCAAGTGTTCTTTCCAACATATGATGCTTCTCAGACATTAGTGTCCCTCCTTTTTGGAACCTTTCAGGCCACTCAGCTTGAGCCTTCCTATGTGCTTAATTACTTTCTAAGCTCTGTACATTTTCCCCAGCTAGTAGACTGTAACTCCCCTGAGGGCAGGGACTGCATCATAGTTCATCTGTCTTTTCCCAGTGCCTAACACAATCCCTGGAACACAGCAGATATTTGAAGAACATTGGTTAAGCTGAGTTGAAATCCTGCACATCTTGCACAGTGCTGGGCACATGATGACTATTTCCTATGTATTTAGTGGATTGAATTGAATGAGATTTCCCCTGCTGCTAGCACTATGAAGTGGGGTCTGTGATATTTCAATCTGGTTTGGGTTAAACTTTAAGAGGAATGCCTGGTGGAATTATTTCCGTCAATAACAAGTGGAATTAGTCTCCTGTGTATCTCAGAGTGAATGATTCAAAATCAGAAGCAAATCAGAAGCCGTCTACAGTGACCTTTTGGTGCTGATGGTCCCCTCTTTACAGTTTAGTGAAGTTGTAAATGGAGAGACATGAGACATGTCCACAGGCAAGCCAGTCAAATACATAATATGAAAAGGTCAGCTTGAATCTCCCATTCTCCACCATGATCCCAGCCAGCCAAGACAAGCTGGTGTGTGACAGGCACTGAGGCCTAGGGGAAAAAGACCCAGCACCCTGGACCTGTCTACTCATGGAAAAAAGGCCTTCCCCCAGTCAAGGAAATCTCCAGACCTATGTACCCTTCCTCCTTTTGTCCTGCTATTGTACCCTTAGGATGGGGGAAATGAACTTGTTAACAAAATTGGATACCTATTTCAATATAACTGTTTTTCTTTATAATCCTATTTATTTTATGCATTTAAAAATGGTTCTAAGAATGGCTCCATAGGTTTCACCAGACTGCCATTGAAGTCCAGGATATAAAAAGGTGTTGAAAGCCCTGGAGTTGACTTCAGGAGTTCTCCATCCACCCTTCCATTGAACCTTCCCCTCTGTGCTGTTCCCTCTGGGTATGACCTCTTGAGAGTGAGGATTCTCCTTTTCTTCTTTGCAACCATGGTGCTTAGCTCATAATAAATTCTTATTAAATGATTTTCATTAATTAATTCATTCACATTGACATTGAGGATACATCTAGTAAAGAATTTATTTTTGCCAAGTCTGGTCATCCCTACTACCTTGGTGACTTGGGACAAGAGGTGATACTGTTTGTGGAGAGTCCTTGATTTTGAATCCGGAGACCTGACTTCAAATCCCAGCACAGTAGAGTGCTGGGTTTGAAATCAAGAAGACTCATCTTCCTGAGTTCAAATCCATCCTTAGACACTTACTAGCTTTGTGACCCTGGGTAAGTCACTTCTGATCCTATTTGCCTCAGTTTCCTCACCTGTTAAATGAGCTAGAGAAAGAAATGGCAAACCACTCTAGGATCTCTGCCAAGAAAACCTTAAAGGGGGTCACAGAGAGTCAGACAGGACTGAAACAACCAAACAACAACCTGTGTGACCTTGGGTAAACTACTTTCCACTCTAGTCCTCACTTTCCTGCTTTGTAAAATGAGTGGTTTAGAGCAAATGCTTTCCAAAGTTCCTTTCCATTGCAAATTCTTTGTTACAGGTGGGCAATTCCACTGGGCGGGTAGGTGCCTCTTTCAACACCCTCCCTACTTTGCTGCTAATGCCTTCCCTGCTCTTCCCACTCCCTCCCCCAGATGTTCATCTTTTCATTTTAGTAGTGGAGATCCTGAGGGAATAATAACAACATTTATAAAATATTTAGGGCTACAAGACACTTTACATCCATGAATTCATCTGGGTCTCTAAAAAGCTTTGCTGAGCGAATATTATTTCTATCATACAGAGGAGGGCCACTGAGGCCCATAGAGGAAAAATGACCCATGCTTATGCAACCAGTAAGTGGCAGCACTAGAATGTATATATTAAGACCTTCTGATTCCAAGTCTATTCTTTCTATGTCATCCTGCCTCTAAATGTGATTACATAGCATCAGGTGGGAGTCTTAGGTCAGTATTTCAGATGGTTATGTATATTCTGCATGTACTCAGCTCATTGTGCCTTGCCCATCAGGAATACTCTCCTCTCTGCCCGCATACATCCTACCACTTCTGTAAAGCCCAGCTTAGATTCCCCCACATCCATGGATCCCTCCTCAGTTTCTCTTTTTTTCCTTTTTTCTTTTTTAAAATCTTGAACTTAAATACTAAAATTTAAATATATAATAAGAAAAGAAAGATATAACAAACTTAAATATTAAAACTTAAGAAAAAAAGCATTGCCATGTGCAAAGCAGAACATAAGAGAGAATTCAAAATATAGAGCAATAAATTTTTATTCCAAGAATCCCCTTGTGTTCTCTAGCCCATAGTGTTTTTGCCCCTCTATGAAGTTACAAAATGTCCTTTCAGAAATAGAAAGAAGGAAACAATTTGAATAAGTTAT
This sequence comes from Pseudochirops cupreus, assembly GCA_028627135.1. Taxonomy (NCBI): domain Eukaryota; kingdom Metazoa; phylum Chordata; class Mammalia; order Diprotodontia; family Pseudocheiridae; genus Pseudochirops; species Pseudochirops cupreus. Next base: position 21,000,261 of record CM053582.1, read on the forward strand.
TGTCTTTTGCTGCTGAGTTAGTCACCAAATGTCAATATCAGACTGGTCCTCAGTGGGAATTTAGTCTAAATCAACCTCAAGAATCTTCTCTACAGCATATCTCACAAGAGGGCCAGTCAAATCGTGAGACTGAGAGAAAAGAGAGAGAAAGTCTAGCTGCTCTGCGTTGGTCTCTGTGTCCTTGGTCTATCTTGAAGGTCTCCAAAGCACTGAGGAGACCCCCTGTGGAGGATTTATGGGGGGAGGTGGACAAGACTCATGTAGGATGAGAAATCATAGAGGTGTATGCTTTCTGCACTATCAGAGGGAAGACCCACATCTATCAAATCCATTGACATGTAGAAATATTTTAATTAGGTACAGGCACATATATGAGGATATTGTGCTGTCTGACTGCATTGACCACATGGTGAGCTTCTTGAGAATGGGTCCTGATGGTTCTGGTCTTGAGAATAGTAGTCTCTGGTCTCCCAGCTCTTCTGATAATTTTCTGTGTGGCCTTGGGGCAAGTCACCTACTCCCTCAGAGTCTCTGTAATGTGAGAACAATACAACTTACAATATCTACCTTACAGAAATATTTAACAAAACAATACCCAAGAGTAGCCTCTGCTTCAGCTTTGGGCTCAAGCATGCTAGATTTCAATCTTAGGGATACCTGACTTCCAATACAGAGGATTTAAATTTTTTCTCACACAATCTAGGTCACAACACCCCTGCTTTGAACTGGAGAAAATCTCAAAAGCAAAGCTTATTTAAATGTGGCTCATCTGGGAGGGTCTCCTCTAAAAGAGAATAAGACTCCATCTAGAAAAGTTATGCAGTGTACAGAATGGTAGATATTGGGTATAGGACAACTTTTTGTTTTCTCTGCTGCAAAAAAAATCTTTAAAACACAAAAGCTTCCTAAATATGAATGAACACATACTTAAAATATAAACTATAACACATAACTACAATTATATTCTCCCACAGTGTAGGAAAAGCTCATCAGACACTTAAGGGACTTCTGAACAGTTTTTCCTTTTACCACTGTCTTAGCAGCAACTCATGGAAGGTCCATTTCTTCTGGCCAGCCAGGTAGTGGTTTGGGATTTCAGGGTCCAAGACAATCTTGTTGGTGCTTCACCCCTGCTCTGAAAAGCAGCATAAATACAGGAAACAGCTCCCACTGCCAGTTCATTCCCAAGAGGGTCCAACATAGAGAGTTACACCAGGGCTAGAAATGTCTGTCTCTCAGGACCCCTGCTCAGGAAAAGAAATGAAAAGCAGACTCTCAACACAATGCATAGTGTTTATTACATAGACTTTCTTGAAATGGAAATTTATTGCTGTATATTTTGAATCCTTTCATGTTCTACTGGACACATGGCAGTGCTTTTTTTCTTTTATTTTGTATCATTTTAGTTTTTAGTATGTAAGTTTGTTTTTTTCCCTTATTTTGTATTTAAGTTTAAAATAAAAAAAATACAAGAGAAAAGCAAAGCAAAAGAGGCATCCAGGGATTGGAGGTCTGAGTTCATTCCAGAGGAATTATGTGAGGATGATGAGGGAGTCAAGCTTTTTAATCATACTCCCTGACTTAATATACCCTCCACCACTGAGTCCCAGGCAAAAACTTAGATATGAATCATGTCTAGGGTCTGCTCTAAAAGGGGTTAACAAGGTCCTTTCTAGAAAGGTGCTCACTGTACAAAGTAGTCAGGTATGGGACAGCTATTTTTCCTCCTGCAAAAGAAATGCTCAAAACACAAAGGACTCATAGGTGCACATTGACAAACATTTAAAATATGAAAAACTTTGTGTGACTGTTGAACAGGTAGGTTACTTGTACTTCTGACCTGTGATACTTGTACAACTCACAAATTCATACCTCCTGACAAGTCAATGCATAGCTTGGGCTTTAGAACTTAGAGTATAGACTCCTTCTTATAGGTTCTCCTGGTAGGGGTATATATTCTTCTATGGAAAGAACTGTGTTTACAGGAATCATCTTGTACTGCAAGTTAGCTACAAGGACTTTTCTGTCTCTCAGTTGTATGAGGTTACTAACATGACTAGAAACATCAGTTTCTTAGGATAGTTATTTAGTTACCTGAATTTTTTCAGGGAAATAAACTCAAATGAGAAGAGGCATCCAGGGACTGAATGTCTAGGTGTAGTCCTGGAGGAGCCTGACTCCCAAAGAAAGGTTCTCAGCTTTTTCTCATATTTCCTGGCTCAAAACATCCCATCCCTGAGTCCCCAGGAAAACCCTTTAAGTAAAATTTGAGGTCCAATCTAAGGCTCGCTTAGGACAAGTACATGGTCTTCCTTCCATGTACAAATAGTCACCATAGCTATGACTGGAGAAGACTAAGAGAATACCCATTGTTAGAAGTCTAAGGATGAGTTGGCAAAGTCTCAGAGAGCAGGAGGTAGAGTCTCTGGCTTCTCCTTAAGTCTGAGTGGGAGCAGAGGAAAATGAGCACATTAATTTGGGATACGCAACTCCATTTTGTTTTAAGCATATGTTTTGTGACTAAGTAGTTGTTATATAAATTCTTTTTCCATACTAAGATAAGGACCTGAAGCAAGTTTGGCAATGATGTGTGTGTTTCCCAAATTTGATAAACAACTACTAATGAATATGTGAGCAGTGTGTGTGAGTGTGTGTGTGTGTGTGTGTGTGTGTGCGCCCGTGCCCTAAATCTGGTAGATAACTGACAAACACTTGCTAATGATATTAGAAAACTAAAACTTTGATTGATATTTTCTTTCAACATAAACTTAGGTAATCAATCATTAATCAGAACTTAGATGTAACTTGTAAACGCTCAGTCAGAACCATAAAAACTCACTGGAGGTTGCAGCCACAAGCCTGTACCCAGGTCTCACCTAGGACAGACTTCTGTATTCTGTAACCTTTGAAATTATCTTGCTATCTTAGAAGGAGACAAACAGCCTCTGGTGGGATAGAGAGGGGACCTTGTTGTGAGCACTGGTATGAGACATACTTACCAAGTCTTTGGGAATCAGCTTGGTGGTTTCTTCCTAGAGGGGTTGATGTTTGTCTAGGTGAATATTTAATAAAGTTTGATTGTGTACACTGATAAGTATAAGTTTTATAAGTGTACTGTCAGCCCTAATAACCATACATAATTTTATTCATGCACCGTTTGTTATAGCAGGCCTGTCTTCCAGGCTTGGTTGTCAATTCTATTTCTGCACAGTACTCACCCCCCTATCCAAACACACATCATGCAAACCAAAGCATCAGCTCAGAACCTCTGGTTTCTCATACACTTTGGCAAGAGGCCAGAGCACAATGTGGTCTATGGGAAGGAGCCAGGGAACACAGCTATACAAATGTGTGCTTCCTGGGATGGTTCCGATAGCATCTGTTTCCTGTGGTCAAGAGACAAAGTTCAGACATACCTCATGCAATACACAGTCCATTTTAGATAAAGATTGGATTTGATAGAATCTCTGAAGCACAGTGTAATCACCAAACCCAGGAGAAATGTAAATGATTACTTACCTGTACCAAAAGATTCTTGGAGCCTTGTTATAAAACAGAAGGAACATCCATGTGTCCATGATTTGTGTGTGTATATGTGAGGGAAAGCTGGAGAAACTGTGGTTAAGAAATGTAATGGCAAGATGGCGGGGTAAAAGCAGGAACTTGAATGAGCTCCCACACCAACCACCTCCAATATCTCTAAAATTTTAGAGCTACAGAACCCGCAGAATGACAGAGAGAAACAAATCTCCTACTGAAGGCAGCCTGGCAGGCTAACAGGAAGGGTCTATCACAATAAGATGGGAGCCAAGCATAGTCCCATGTGAGCCGCACCAGCCCTGGGGCAGCCCTGATCAGCAGCACAGAACAGCTGAAGCAGACTTCAGGAGAGTGAACCGCCAGCAGCTGTGGTGGTTCCCAGACTTCTCAACCCATAAATGCCAAAGAGAAAGTAAAAAGGTTGGTGGGGAACTCTGTTGGAACTGGGTGGAAAAGAGTGCAGTCTGGCTCCTAACCCCAGGGCAAGAGGTGGCTGAGACATGGTAGCTGTAGCTGCTGTCTCATGGCTGCCTCTAGAGCTCCTGGCCTGCAGATCATAGGGGGACCAAGGGACCATTCAGAGGGTAATTGCTCTTGCTTTGACCTGCTTGGATCTGAGTTGCAGTCTTGGGCAGTGTGTGAAAAGTGTGCCATGGCCTGTGGTGGCTGTAGAGAGGGTAGCTCCAGCAGCTGTGAAAACCCCAGCAATTTGGGACACAAATCTCTCCACTCTGGAAGCAGAGTTCTACCATAGCAAAGAGCTCAAAAGTCAAGTAATTGACTGGCAAGATGAGCAAGCAGAGGAAGCACAATCAAGCCACAGAATCCTTTTTTGGGGGACAAAAAGGATCAAAACATGGAACCAGAAGACAACAAAGTGAAAACTCCTGCATCAAAAGCTTCCAAGAAAAATATGAACTAGTTACAAGCCATGGAGGAGCTCAAGAAGGATTTTGAAAATCAAGTAAGAGAAGTGGAGGAAAAGTTGGGAAGAGAAATGAGAATGATGCAAGAAAATCATGAAGAGAGTCAACAGCCTGCTAAAGGAGAACCAAAAGCATACTGAAGAAAATAACTCTTTAAAAATAGACTAACTCAAATGGCAAGAGGCCCAAAAAGCCAATGAGGAGAAGAGTGCCTTGAAAAGTCGAATTTGCCAGATGGAAAAGAAATTACAAAAACTCACTGAACAGAATAATTCCTTCAAAATTAGATTGGAGTAAATGGAAGCTAATGACTTAATGAGAAATCAAGATACTACAAAACAGACCCAAACAAATGAAAAAATAGAAGACAATGTGAACTGTCTCATTGGAAAAACCACTGACCTGGAAAATAGATCCAGGAGAGATAATTTAAAAATTATTGGACTACCTGAAAGCCATCACCAAAAAAAAGAGCCTAGAAATCATCCTTCAAGAAATTCTTAAGGAAAATTGCCCTGATAGTGTAGAACCATAGGGCAAAATAGAAATTGAAAGAATTCACTAATCACCTCTTGAAAAAGAATTCCAAAAGAAAACCCCTAGGAATATCATAGTCAAATTCCAGAGTTCCCAGGTCAAGGAGAAAATATTACAAGGTGTCAGGAAGAAACAATTTGAGTATTGTGGAAATACAATCAGGATAACATAAGATCTAGCAGCTTCTACATTAAGGGCTTAGATCAAAGGAATCAAAGGACTTGGAATATGATATTCCAGAGGTCAAAGGAGCTAGGATTAAAACCAAGAATCACCTACCCAGCAAAACTGAGTATAATGCTTCAGGGGAAAGTATGGTCATTCAATGAAATAGAGGAGTTTCAAGTATTTTTGATGAAAAAAACAGAGCTGAACAGAAAATTTGACTTTCAAATATAAGAAGCAAGAGAAGCATGAGAACGTAAACAGGAAAAAGAAATCATAAGGAACTTATTAAAGTTGAATTATTTACATTCCTATATTGAAAAATGATAATTGTTACTCATGAGACTTTTCTCAGTATGAGGACAGTTGAAGGGAATATGTATGTATACATATATATATGTAGGTATAGCAGGGTATATATGTGTATAAATACATATGTGAGTATGTGTATATGTGTGTACATGTATGCATAGACAGAGGACATAGGATCAGTTGAATAGGAAGAGATGATATCTAAAAAATAAAATTAAGGGGTGAGAGAGGAATATAATGGGAGAAGGAGAAAGGAAGAGATGGAATAGGGTAAATTATCTCATATAGAAGAGGCAAGAGAAAACTGTTACAATGGAGGGGAAGAGCAGGAAGGTGAAAGGGAATGGGTCAACCTTACTCTCATTGAATTTGGCTTAGGGAGAGAATTACATGCACACTCAATTGGGTATCTTACCTTGCAGGAAAGTAGGGAGGGGAAGGGGATAAGTGGGGGATGATAGAAGGAAGGGCAGATTGGGGGAGAGGGTAGATAGAAGCACACACTTTTGAAAAGGGACAGGGTCAAAGTAGAAAATAGAATAAGTGGTGGGTGGGGTAGGATAGAGGGAAATATAGTTAGTCTTTCACAATATAACTGCTATGGAAAAGTTACACACGTACAACCCATATTGAATTACTTGTCTTCCCAGTGGGGGTGGGTGAGGAGGGAAGAAGGAAAAAAATCTGGAATTGAAGTTTTAAAAACAAATGTTAAAAAAAAATCATTTTTTACATGCAACTGGGAAGTAAGATATTCAGGCACTGTGGTATAGAAATCCATCTTGCCCTACTAGAAAGTTAAGGGGGGTTCGGAGAGGATATGAGAGCAGATTTGGGGAAGGGGTATTCAGTAAGCTCACTATCTTAGGGTATGGCATAGGAAAAAGATGGGGAGAAAATTTGTTACTCAAAATCTTGTGGAAATGAATGTTGAAAGCTAAAAATAAATAAATAAAAGATTAGCCAAAGGAAAAAAAGAAATGTAATGGGATATTATTAAACTTTATGAAAATTACAACTATAAAAAATACAGAGAATTATGGGAAGATGTTTATAAAATAACACAGACTGAAGAAAGTGGAATCAGGCCAACTGACACTATTTTGTTAAAGCCCCACAGCAGCACAGTGTAGTACAATGGAAAGAGGGCCAGCCTCCCAGCCAGGAAGTCAGTTCTGTCCAAAGTCAAGTTCAGATCTGGAGTCATCTACTTACCCTTGATCCCAGCCAAGCCATTTCACCTTTAAGTGCCCCAGGCAAATCTTGAAGATGAGGGTCATTTCTATATCATAGAGAGTATTTCCACACCAGGAGTTAGCCACATGATTAAATCACAGGTGCAGACTTTGCTGTGCCACCCCCTACTCTCTGAAAAAAAAAATACACAGAAGATAAAGAGAACAGAAAGAAAGCAAATGGGACATTTCTGTTATTATTTTGGAAAAGGAATAACCCAGTTTGAACAAATGAATAAAAATTAGGAGCTAACAATTTTACATAGAATCATGTTTGTTTGAATATTCAGTTGTTTAAGTTTACGATGAAAAAAAAAGCTTGAGATGTAATTTTGATGCATAATTCTCTAACAAGAATTCCCATTTCTACAGCGTTAGACAGAAACAACAAGCAGTTATTAAGTACCTACTTTGTGTCAGGCACTCACCTAGGTGTTGGGGGCACAAAACCAAAATCAAACAGTTCCTTCCTTCAAGCTTGTATTCTACTAGAGAACAACAAGCTGCTTGGAAGGAAAACCCACTAGAGGTCATGGGATCCCAGATCTAGAAATGGAGGGGACAGCAGAGGCTGACTAGTATAAACCTTCATTTTATAGAGGAGGAAACCAAGACACAGACTTGGCTAATGGTCACATGGTTAATAAGTAGTAGAGGCAAGATTCAGACCCAGGTCTTCTTGGACACAAATCCATCATTCTTTCCACTATGCTATCCCGCTTAACAGTTACAGCCTGGGGGTAAGAGTTAGGGGAAGGAGGCAGGTTTGTAATATCCATCTTCTTATGTAAAGGAAGGAGTTGGCAACTTTTGTGAGTCCCTGACCCCAAGGTCTTGGTTGCCCTGGTGGGATCTTCAGCCTTTAGACAAGTGGACATAATACCCAAGAGTAAAGTTACCCTAGCCAAATACTTGCTGTTTAGTGTAGAGATGTCCAGGCATGGGGGAAGGAGTGGGTGGGTAATGGTTCTTGGATTCAGCTAGTCAAAGGTTTGTCACATGATGAGGGAAGAAGATGTATTCCGTATCATTGAGGAGGCCAGAATTGGAACCAATGGGAGCAAGTGAGATGGGAGAGAGATAAAGGAGAGTGGACTGCCTTACATGGGAAAAGAGTATCCAAAAAAATCATAACTGTTATGTAATATAATGGGAGATCTTGACAGTGAGTTAACTTTTTAAACACTTCTGAGAAACTCTTTTTGTGCTAGTTTGAAGGTAGATGTGTTCAAGGCCAGGCCCAGGCCAACTCAGTCAGAAATGTCTCCTCTTCGAGATGAAGGCAGAAAGTGGAGAGATGGGCCAGAAGGCCATGGGAGGGCTCTGTCGGATTCCAGCTGATCCCATTTCACTCTTTTCCTCCATAATAGAAGCCTGCCTTGACAGGTTTGGTACTCCATGATGTGATCTTTTTTGTATAAAAGACCCAACAATTCTAGTTCTAATTCTCTGTGATTTAGAATTAATTATAAAAAGGTCCAGAGCTTTCCTGGGCTGCTTTTTTTTAATGCTTTGATCTTAACAGATGAAGGAGACCCACCCTCATAGCTCTCTCTAATACTGCTTGACTGAACAACTTCCTTTTATAGGAGGCCTACTCTTCGAATGTCTGATTCTCTGTGACTGAATATTTTCCCAATGAAAGAGGACCATGTTTGAGCCTGACTCATACAATATGAGTCCTACCCCTTCCAGTTTTTATACTCTGGACTTTAATCCCATTGGGATAAAAGAGACCCATCCTAATAAGATTCCCCAGGTTTAAGCTCAAATATAAAATGAACATTATCTTTTTCCATTTGAATTCTCTATGGATTAAACCTACAAGGTACAAATTCCAAATACCTTCTTAGGGATTGATTTCTGTGTTTCAGCCCTAAACAACAAAAGAGCCCCAGCTTTAATACTGACTGAGTCAGCGCTGTCTCATGAGTTCAACCATTACAGATCTGCTTACTGTGATGTAAGCACTTTCCCAATTAAAGTGCTTCAGCCCTTACAATTCTACTTCTCCAGGATTTAATGCCAATTAACAAAAGGCCCAACTCTTCCAGCTGGGAATCTCCTTGCTTTAGTCATTTCATGATCAAAGAGGGCCCCCCAAACCCATTTTAGTACCAGTTCTCTGTGATGTAAGAAAAGACACTCGCCCTTTCTAGTCAGCTGGCAATTCTAGCTCTTAGTCCTTTAAGAAAAGAGTCCTTAGCCCTCCTAATAACAAGTCTCTGTGATTTAAGTACTTTTCCAATGAAAGAGGCTTAACCATTCAAGTTCTCCTTCTTAAGGTTTTAATTTCAACCAATTTCAGACCACCATTGAGTTGGAAGGTCTCCTGCTTTAATGCTTTCCGTGTGAAGAGCCCCCAGCCCCTGTCATGGTTCTCTTAAATTTAAGTACTTTCTCAAAGAAGGAAGCTGCATTTCTTTCAATTCTGCTTCTCTAAGTATCAAATGAGAAGAGGCCCACTCCCTCCAGCAGACAGATTCTGTGCATTTATCCCTTTTAATTAGAGGTCCCAATCTCCTTCTGGTTCCAGTTATCTCTGGCTTAAGTACTTTTCCCATGAAACAACCCAATCTCTTCACTTCTACTTTTCTTGGCTTTAGTCCCAGGCAGCTTTGAGTCCCCAGAGCCTAAAGATCAACATCTTTTCCCATTCATATTCTCTGTGGATTAGACCTAAAGATTCAAAGATTACATTTTCCTCTAAGGATAGATTTTCTGTGCTTGAGTCCTGACCCATCCATCCCAGAACCCTTCCAATTGCCAATTTGAACTCTATCTGGTTTAACATTTTATCATTGATAAGGGGTTCTGCTCCACTGTGCTTTGCCCAGTTAACCAGTTAAAGAGGCTCACCCCTTCCCAGCAGACAGGTTCTATGCATTTGTCCTTTCCAGTTCTACTTTTCTGGATATTAGGCCATTCAAGATAAAGAAACTCCCCCCCACCCCAATCCTAGATCTAGTACAAAGTCTCTGTGATTTAAACACTTTCACAGTGATAGAGGTCTCCCCATTTCAATTCTTTTTTTTAAAATTAAATTTCATGTTTATTTTTCGTTTACATCATTCATTTCCATAAGATTTTGAGTTACAAATTTTCTCCCCATCTTTCCTCTAACCACCACCCCAAAACAGAGATCCCAATGTATTCCCCCTCCCCCAATCTGCTCTCTCCTATATCCTCCCCCATGCCCCCTCTGACTTTCCTGTAGGGCAAGTTGGATCTCCCTACCCCAGTGCCTGTATATCTTATTTCCCAGTTGCATGTAAAAAAAA
>CM053582.1:21010756-21029244 GCA_028627135.1 Pseudochirops cupreus
TATGAATGTGTATCTATCTATATATATATGCAATTATTATTATTATTATTATTATTGACTACATCCAACTGGAACTTGAGATACACAGGCACTGTGGTTGGGAGATCCATCCTGCCCTACCGAAAAGTGACATAGAAGAGAATAGACTGTGGGAGGGGGGACACACTGTGATGGCTGTTTTGGGGAGGTGGGTAGGGGAAAGAAGGGGAGAAAATATGTAACTCAAAATCTTGTGGAAATGAATGATGCAAACTAAAATTGTAACTACTGACTTCTTCACAATACAGTTTACCCGAACTATGAAAAAAAAAAAAAGAAAGCATTGGAGAAAGTAGTAATAATTCAGATTCAACTTAAAAGTATGTCCTGAAGCTGGTTGTTAAACATTTATTAGCATACCCCCACTCCCTTTCTCTTGGCTGCTATGGTAGGGAGCTGTCCACTTCAACTTGCTGACAGAGCCTCTTCCCCAAGTGTCAAAGGTCAGGTAGAGCCCAAAGGTGCTTTCTGTCTCAATGGCCGTTACTCTCAACTTCTTTTTTCCTGTGGATGCTTCAGAAGGAAGCAAGGGCCCTAACAAAAGGCTATTAAATAGGCAGTTGGCAGAGGGGCCTTGCTGTTTCAAGGAGAAAGCAAATGTGCTTCATTCCCCTTGGAACACAGCTTCATTAAGTTTTCATAAAAGACCCACATTCATAAAGTCACTTCTCCAAGAGGGAAATAATAATAGTAATAGAACAGGGACTCGAGCTATGATTTCATTGGCATAGGGACCTCCCAGATGAGGAAATGCCTTCTACCAATGCAGGTCTCACCTGCTCTGCAACTAATAGTCTTAGAGAGCTGCCTAGGCCCTAGAGTATTGGCAAGTTAAGTGATTTGCCCCAAGTCACACTGTTACACTACACAGTTAGACCTGCTGCTTTCTGATAATAACAGGGAATTGCAAATAGCACTTAAAGGTTTGGAAAGCACTTTACCCAAAGTTAGTATCTCATTTGATCCTCAGGATAACTCCATGAGGAAAGTACTATTATTATTATTATTCACATGTTATGGATGAGGGCACTGAGGCAGACAAAGGTTAAATGAACTGCCCAGGGACACCAGTAAGTACTGGAGATGAGATCCGAATTCAGGTCTTTCCAACTAGGGCTCTATCTGTTACACCACACTGGCTGCTGGTGGGATGAGGCAGAGGGGCCTGGGAGAATGAACTGAGCACAGAGGCTCCGCTGTACTGTTAGAGAGGCAAGAGAAGAATGGGGATGGAACTTGTGCTGGGCTCAGGGGAGATACTGGGTTTATTTATTCCAGTTCATCTCTTATTTTGTTTTCATACTAAAATGATTTTCCCTTAAAATGGTCCCCAATGAACCCTTCTTTGTAAGAAAGAAAAACACTGAGGCCCGGGAAGGGAAATGACTGGCTCAAGGTCACAAAGTAAACATCAGGTGCAGGATCTGAACCAGGTCTCCTGACTCAAAAGCCAACATGTTTTGTCCTGCACTAACCTACCTCTGACACCCCAGACTGCCAGTACCAGGAGGTGAGAGAGCCCTGAGTAAAGAAAGGCCCACACAGAAAGAAATAAGGGTTGGGAACACTGTGCCTATGCTCCGTCTCTCTCTCTCTCTCTCTCTCTCTCTCTCTCTCTCTCTCTCTCTCTCTCTCTCTCTCTCTCTCTCTCTCTCTCTCTCTCTCACACACACACACACACACACACACACACACACAGAGCTCTAATTCTTAATTTAGCAGTAAGCTTTACCTTAAGTAGGCAGCAGCGTGACTTCAGTAATTTGGAATGGTATTTTTAAACTTAGATTTTTTTTGTTTTAACTGCACTCGCAAGACTGTCAATCATCCAGAGGAGTTAAAGCAGCTGCAAATAGATTTGATTCTATTTCACATCTGGCTTTTCTCTACAAGCTGTTCATTGTATTCATTCATGGCCTTTGTGCTCTTTGGAATGCATCCAAACCTCTCTGTGAACCTTGCTCTTTGGTAAGAGAAGCCCTGTCTAAATCCTTTTCCTTCCGTTCTTCCCCTTTTTTTCCCTCCCCCTGTCAACCAACCCACCCTTCCTCTTTCCCTAGCTCTCTCCCCACCCTCCCCATTCAATAATGTTAGGCCTCTCCTTCTTCTGAGCCATTTCAGACCAGCCAGGTTAGGGAAGGGCGGGGTCTTCTAATGCCTCCTCCTCCTATACAGAATCAGCTATAAAGGACCAGTTTATTATGTTCCTTATTTATCAATTATGACAATGCCAGGAAGGACAGAGCTAAGGACAATCCATAAACCTCTTTCCCAGATTTAGCCTCAGGGGGCCTGGGTTCAAGTCATGGAACCATTTTTGCTATCATTCCTTACCTATGCACCTTGGGGCACATCCCTTCCCCTGTCTGAGCCCCTGTTTCTTTCATCACCTAAAAAGTGAGTGGTTTGTTTTAGATGGATTCTGTGGACCCTTCCAGCTCTAAATCTGAGCTTACAAATCTCTCTGGGCCTCAGTTTCCTCTTCTGTAAAATGAAGAATTTGTAGTAAATGGCCTTTGGGGTTACTTCCAGTTCTGGATCTATGATCTTAATAGTGCCTGCCCCATGGCAGTTTCCATTTTCAGTATAGAGTACATCCTGAGGAGTGCAGTTCCCCACTGTAGGCAATGATAATAAGGGCATGTCTAGAGTGCTTCATCAGTTTGCTCACTACAACCCTGAGAGAGGTAGCACCAGTTGTATTGGCACCATTTTATGGATGAGAAGATTGAGACTCAGGGAGATTTTTTTTGTCCAGCATTAAGGGGCAGAACCAATATTCAGGTTCAGGTCTTCTGACTCTACCAAACTGTTCCTTTAACCAAATGTACCATTCCCCTGGCTCTGAGGGTAACCTAAGAAATAGGCAGTCCCTAGTAAAAACTCAACTTGTCCCCCTGCTCTGCCAGTTCCAAAGCCACTGAGATAAGTGGTTATATGCTGTTGTCTGGAAACCAGCCAATCTCAGCATGAAGGGGGAGCTGTGGCTTTAGAAAGACCACCCCTGATCCCCAGGACCATAATGGCCAAGTCCAGTCTGTGACAGACCCCCAAGGTGCTCACCTCATTCCTAACCTCTCTTCCAAACCCCTTGGCTGGCTCATAGAGGCCCCACCTGAATAAAAAGTCATGGGCAGGTGGAATTTCTACTACTATCTTATTGTGTGACCTTGGGTAAGTCCCAACCCTCTTCATATTTCAAGTTGCTTCTCCATAATATCAGAGAGTTGGCCTTGATGGTCTCTAAAGGCCCTTCTACCTCTGACATTCTGAGTCGGAGTCTATGAGGTGGGTTCCAGGGGCTCTTGAGTGGTATATCTTTTGGTCAAAGAAGCATTTGTGCCAAATACAAAAGGTAGATTGATAAAATAGCATCTGCTACATCTTTGTCCCATCCAAAGAGTCACCAGTCACTAATTTCCTCAGCAGGGTGGAGCAATTAGTACTCTCTGAAGTCAAGTCTATCCTTACTCTTCTCTTATGAATGGTAAACATCTGTCACCTTAAGTAAGGCCCTTATTCATTCATTCATTCATTCATTCATTTGACAAACATTTATTAAACACCTAGAAGAGGTCGAGAGATCATTAAGACTCAATTCAGGGCCTTATAGGCTGCTTTACTCAATGCATCAGGTCATTTGTTCATTCCTATTGGGGGATAGTCTGCTATTTAAACACTCCCATCCCCTTGTCTGGCCTTAAGAGGCTTACGCCTTACAGTAAGGCTACTAGATATCAATAGCAAGAAAGATAGTAATTTTGATACAGAAATAGACACATCAATTAGTTTAAAGGAGGGAGAGCACTCAAAACTGGAGAGATGTCATAAAAATGGTGTTACCTCAGCTGAGCCTTGAGGGACATCAAGCATTATACATGAAGTAAAGGGGAGGAGGGAGTGCATTCCAGGCACAGGGACCAACACGGGCAAAGATGCAGAGAAGAGACTTTCAACATCATTGAGTACAACCCCTTTCATTTGAAGTTGAGGAAACTGAGGCCTAGAAAGGTTCAGTCACTTGACCAAGATCACACAAGTAATCAGTGGCAAAACAAGGATTTGATCCCATGTCCTCTGCCTCCAAATCAAATGTTTTTTCCCCTGTAACTCAATTTCATTGTATTCTAAAGTGGAATTCAGAGTAGGTCAGTTTACCTGGTATGCATATTATGGAAAATGAGTAATATAAGCTAAGGTTAGAGCCTAAGTAGGGTTTTTAAAATTTTTTCAATGAACTAGCAATTCTTTTCTCTCCCTCCCATCTCTTCCTATCCCTCAGGGAAGACATCTTTAAATGCTTGCCTAAGGAGCTAAGATTTTATCCTAGTGGAAATAGGGAGCCACTGAAGGTGACAGACAAGCAGGAGAGTGCCATGGTCATACTGGTTCCTTTGTGAGACAATTTGAACAATCGTGTTCAGGATGGATTGGAGTAGGTAGGGAGACCAAACAAAGCCTGCTGCAATGGTCCAGGTAAGAAGCGATGTTGGTTGGTCGGTTGTTATCCTTTGTTCTTGAAGAGGACCAAAATGACATCACTGTGTTAGAGTCAAGTAGAACTAGGGTGGTGGCTGTGTGTGTGAGTGGACAGAAGGGGACAGATGTAAGAGATGGTGCTGAGGTTGGATTGAACAGAAAGAAAACATCTTCCTTAAACAGCAGACTTTCCTAAGTACCTCTTGGCTGTTAGGAAACTACTTACCTACTTAGCTGGATGCTCATAAAACAGAAGGAATTGTTGGAGAAACTGAAGAACAGGGGAAAATGATGACTTTTACATAGTGCTCACCCTTGTCATTTGGTTGTCAAGAAACCACGTCACAGATTTACAAATTTAAGATTTTTCATAGTTAGAAGGGACCATCTAAATTCAACCCCTCATTTTATTTTATTTTTTGCTTTTTTTTGGACAGGGAGGGCAGAGCAATTCGGGTTAACTGACTTGCCCAAGGTCACATGGATAGTAAGTGTTAAGTGTCTGAGGCTAGATTTGAACTCAGGTCCTCCTGACTCCAGGGCCAGTGCTCTATTCATTGTGCCACCTAGCCTCCCTTACCCCTCATTTTAAAGATGGGAAAACCGCTCCAGAGAGGGACAGCAAATTGGTGGCAAAGCTGGGACAGGTTCACAGACCTACTGAGTCCCAGTACAAGGTTCAAAGGTTCATCACACAGTTCCAGTGGCTGTGGTCAAGCAGCTTTTTACCCACCTCCATAGAATGAGCTGGTGTACATTTAGGGTTGTAGGATTTGAAGATGGAAGACAACTTGGAGAGGGATCAAATAGCCTAACCCCTTCATAAGATCTTGAATCTAGAGAAAGAAAGAACCTCAGAGGCCATCTCATCCAACCTACTCATTTTATAGAAAGCTTTCCTTGATGCTGAGGTCTATCCCATCTCTGAAAGTCTTCCCTTTCCAACAGTAGGGGCTTCCCTAACATCTGAGCTCAAGTGAAGGCCTGAAGCCTTGGGGCCAAGGTACATGAAGTGACTTCCCAGGGTAAAATAGGCAGTTAAATGTAAAAATCATGATTGGAACCCTAGTCCTTGGACTCCAAAGCCAATCGGCGCTCTTTCCACCATGCCATACTGCCTCCTTCATTTTCCAGATGAGGATGCTGCAGTTAACAATTGACTAGCTCAAAATCAGACAGATAAGTAGAATGTCAGAAATTTGAACCCAGACCCTCTGACTTGGATCCTGTTGAAGAAGGTATTGTATTTACCTTTTCAGCTCAAGTGTCATTCTTCAAGATCACTGAGGTAAAATGTCAATCATATTATTATGCAAAGTCATTAGAACAAACTATATTCCCAGGGGAATTTCACAGATACATAGTTTCATTGCGGAGGCCAGACTAGGGGAGGGTTCCTACATCTGTATTCATAGCTCATTGATGCCAGAGCTAGAAAGGACTTTGGAGGCCCTCTAGTCTAAGTCATTCATTTTACAGATGAGGAGACTGAGGAATTAAGACCTGCTCACTGGTTACATAGCTAATCAGTGCGTGGGGCAGCATTTGAACTCAGATTCTCCTGACTTCAAATCTACTTGCCCTATTCACCAGCTCACACTGCCTAATCAGAAAAAGGAAAAGGAAAGGGAGAGGCAGCTGAAGATTTTTCTCTTAATTTTGGAACCATTTTCTAGGTGATTTTCTGGGTTAATTTTATCTGTGTCCTAGAACCCACTAAAGGCCACTCAGAGGAAAGGTTGCCTGAAGGTCTATGGGATAGATTAGGGAAGCTCAGGATTTGTTTACAGGGCAAATGAACGTGTGCCATGTTGTACATTCACTGTCATGGAGGCCAGGGAGAGCAGAATTAATCCTCACACTGGAAATAAGGAAAGCATTGTGCTAGGTCACGTTTGTAGATTATCAGATTTCCATCCATCAATCCTGAGTTATCACTCTGCAAACACTCGAAACTGAGTTTGCTCTTTTGCCTAAAGCTGGGGGCCAGCCCACCCTATCCCCATTCCCTTGACCAGATTTCTCTTTCCTGCAAACAATAATGAAATGGTTCTGATTAAATGCTGGCAACCTCCTGCAGGTTGTGAGTTCTGGTGAGATCTTCCCCCCCTTAATCCTCATGCCAGGAAGGACTAGACTGAAAGAACACACTAGCCTGTAAACTGCTTTAGGGGAAGTCCAGGTCTTAACTATGCTTTGTATCTCCCCCAGTACCCAGGACAGTGCTATGGATACATAAGATACTTTATAAAATGTTTACTATTATTATAAAAAAGAAAAGAAGAGAAAATAAAAAGAGAAAAGGAAAGAAAGGAAAGAAAGGAAAGAAAAGGAAAGGATAAAAGGATGTAGTTCAGCAGTTCTCAACCTGTGGGTCACAACCCCTTTGGGGATTGAACGACGCTTTCACAGGAGTCACAGGGGTCACCTAAGACCATTGGAAAAGACATATTTCGAATGGTCCTAGTAACCGAGACAACGCTCCTCTATCCATCTCCAGGCGGGTCGCCCACATGTAGATATGCCTACATATGAGTATTAAAGGGGTCACAGCATTAGGAAGGATGAAAACCACTGGTGTAGTTCATTGCCCAAATGGTGACCTTATTCATTTTCACCATGGCTATTCTCAGTGCCATCTCAGAAAAAGGCCACACTATCAGTTCAGGCCCTTATTGCACCAGGATTCCGAAAGGAGAAGCCAAGCTATTGCAGTCAGTTACAATTTGTCCTCCACTGTCAAGTTGCCTCCTGGAAAAACTGACCAGTCAGAGACTGTTGCTGGAGATGGAGTACCCACTGGTTTCCATACCCATGGAAGGGAGATGCTGGAGGCAGCTCTTACCAGCTCTGGCTCTCCAGAGGCAATTGTTATATTTTCAATGTGAGTGTTAGCATCTTACAATCAGCAAATGTTACAAATGTGGGCGTGATTTATTATTTTGTTGACAATCTAGACTTGAGAAAGTAACGAATAAGATGTTAAGTATACAGATTCAACTTAGAAGTGTGTTCTATGAACAATTTGGGCTTTGAGGTTTTTGGGGGGGAGAGCCAGTTGTTAAACATTTACCAGTGGATTCCTGTATGTGACATCAACTCAACAGCCAAGTGGGTGAGTAAGCCTATGGCCATTAGCCTAAGGTTCACACCTGACTCCAAACCCTTTGAGCAGAGGCCCAGGAAAGGAAAATGATTGTCCAAACATCATCTTAGTATTGTATAACAGTGTCAGGAATTGAAACCAAGGCTACCTGCTCCAGACCCTTGCTCTTAACCATTATGTCCCGTTGTTTCTTCCAATGGATTCACTCTGGGGAGAACTTTGTTGTGTGAACCACATTACCTCCTCCACTTTTGAATTAGGTAGTCAACACAGTGCTGATCTTGGAATCTGGAAGACCTGAGTTTGAATCTAACCTCAGAAACTAGCTGTGTGACCCTGGGCAAGTCATTTAACCACTGTCTGCCTCAGTTTCCTCAACTGTAAACCATTAATAGCACTCACTTTTCAGGGCTATTGTGAGGGTCAAATGAGATAATATTTGTAAAGTGATTTGCAAACCTTAAAGTTCTATATAAATGCTCACTATTATAATTAAATCTAAGGTCTTATTGCAATAGAAGAGTTGGCCAAAGGAAAGTAAGTCCTTAGATTATGCCCCTATTTCTACTTCCTTGTGGATGCTTACAACCTAGTTTCACTGTAACACATGAAAGTTTGGTAAACCTACTTCTGGCCATAAGGGACTAAGAGCCTTGTACCACGGTGATGGAGAATCTTCTAAGTGGCCACAGAGTCGGGCCTGAGGGTACATACAGAAGGATCTTTTGTGAGGGTGGGGATAATCGCTCCCTATCTTCCCTAGAACTATTTGAGTGAGAAGGCTTGCCACAAGCTTCCTGGTGAGGGACAGCTAGGTTACCCTATTTTCCACTCTGCCACCACATCTCCCTGAGTGTATGGCACGTGTTTCTTCTATGTCTAACCTTCTTGTGTCTTAGGTGAACGAAGATCCAAAGACAGAATTGACTAGGTCATAAAGCTGTGACCTTTGAAAGGTCAGAAGGACCATCAGAGGTCCACTGCAACAGCAGTAGGTGTCAGAGACCACCCGAGACGAGAGAAGGAGTAACTGAGTCTGGGGAGGAGCCAGCCCTGGACAGCAAAAGCAACTGGATCCACCCCCAGCAGTCAACAGGAATAAGAAACTAAATCAGCTGATAAAGGGAACTACTTCTCCATTTCCAGTGCTAATCCCTGAAGCAAACTTGGTGGGGAATCCTCAAAGGGAAGAATGCCCCGACATATCTTCTATACATGTACCTGGCCTTTGTGCTCTAAGATTGAGCCCACTCTCCCCAGGGACCAAGTGGGTACAGAAGGATGTATGCACCTCCCAGTCTGGGAAATCTTTTTGTAACTTCTATCCTTGTTCTACACCAGTGATTCTCAACCTGTAGGTTATGTTCAATTTGTAACAATGAAAATACATTCTTCATATCAGATATTTACATTATGATTCATAACAGCAGCAAAATTACAGTTATGAAGTAACAAAGAAAATAATTTTATGGTTGGGAGTCACCACAACATGAAGAACTGTATGAAAGGGTCAGGGCATTAGGAAGGTTGAGAACCACTGTTCTACACTCTTTGTAAATTACCTTTTGCAAATGCTAATCCATATCCACTGATTAATCAATACTGGGGGTAGCACATCAGATGAGGGCTCATGAACAATAGCATTAGAAACCACAACCCCCCAGGGTTACACCTAGACTCCCAAGGAGAGGAGTGATTAATGGCCCTTCATTGACCAGGCCAGCAAGTCCATGGACTATGATCCTGTGACTGAAATCTTAGCTCTGCTACTTACTAGCTGTGTGACCTTGGGCAAATCACTTAACCTCACTGGTCTCAGTTTCCTAATGTATGAAACAAGAGAATGGAACTAGATGGATTTTGAGGTCTGTAACGACAATTGATTTAGGTTCCTAGGATCCTAGAGAGGGAGGAGAAAGAAAATTTCCTTTGGAGATTCTTCTCCTCAGAGCAGGTAAGAAGAGGAAGCTCATCAGGATTCACCAGCCTTCTCACCTCCCTCCACCTTCGAATGTAATTCACCCCCTTCGGGCACTATCATCAACACTGCCCAGGAGCCTGGGGAGAGAGAACAGTTTGCAATCATATCATGGGGGGAGCTCCAGCCCACTCTTCATTACACACAGCCAGACAGGAGTTGGGGGCTGAGCCGGGACAGGGCACGAGAGGATATTTTTACCAGTTTTCTCCCTCCTCTGTCATTTAGGAAAATGCTCCGTAAACAGGCCATTGCTTTAGAAGACTGTTTAAGTCTAGCCAGATTGGGGGGTGAGGGTGCACAGAAACTTGGGAAAGCTTTCAGAAAATGTCCAGGGGAGCTAGGATTGTGGATAAATAATTTAATCACATACACGATGCCTTCTTGGTATACTCTAGCCTTTCTCTAACATACAGAGATCCAACCAGCCGGGAGATTTCTCTGTGAGGCCTGATTGCACAGAAGGAAGTCAGACTCTGATGGGAGCCACTCTCTGATTTCTGGCTTCTGTAGCCAGGCTGGTTAGACAGTTACTGTTTCAATATTCCAACCATAAGCTTTAGGCTGGCCAGAGATTTCAGAGATCATTAGATCACTAAGACAGAACTAGAAAGGACCTTAAGGTCCACATGAACTTAGGGTCACCAAGTCTGACCTTTTTGTTTCACAGAGAAGTGAAAGGCATTGTCCAGGGTCA
Organism: Pseudochirops cupreus; assembly: GCA_028627135.1. Classification (NCBI taxonomy): domain Eukaryota; kingdom Metazoa; phylum Chordata; class Mammalia; order Diprotodontia; family Pseudocheiridae; genus Pseudochirops; species Pseudochirops cupreus. The sequence continues at coordinate 21,021,056 of CM053582.1, forward strand.
CCTAGCCAGTTATCAAGTTGAAAAAGCATTTGTTGAACCCTTACTACATACTAGGCACTGTGCCAAGTGCTGGGAATACAAATATTAGCAAAAAGAAAGACAGTCTCTGCCCTCGAGGAGCTTACATTCTAATGGCCAAAGATGATATATAAAAGGAAATTGAAAAGGAGTAGAATAAAAAAATGAGTAGAAGATGAGGTAAGGGAAGGTACCTGTGAGGGGTATGGTGGAGGAAGATGTCTAGACATTCAGAAAGCAAGCCAGGAGAAGAATGAAGAAGCAGACATGGCTAGCCTGGGTACTTCCTTAAAATGGAGGTTCATGGGAGATTGATCAATCACAGAAAGGGACAGCTGTGATAAAGGGATCTTCCATGGTGAGAAAGTTGCTGGGAAATAGTAGAGAAAGAAATCCAGAGAATGGAGTGGAACTGGGAGAGCAGTGAAGGAATGAACATGGATGGCCACAGTGCTTCTTCTAATAAAGGGTCCAGTAGGAACTGACCAATCAGGGGTGGAGGGATCTTTGAAGATAAGAAGGCTGCATGAGTTAAGGCACTTTAGAACCTAGACTCCAAATCCACAGTGCTACCTACTTCAAGGCTCAAATTTCATGCAAAAGGAAGCTGAGGCCCAGAGAAGGGAAGGGACTTGCCCAAAGTCACACAGATGAGATGGAGCAGAAAAAGGTTCTACAACCAGTTGCTCAGACTCCAAAGTCCTTTCTCTTCCCACTGTACTGCACCACCTCTCCCATTCAGTTTAAGTTAATAAATATTTATGAAGTGTTTACTAAAAGCATCCTTTCCTCTCTTATTTTAGGGCAACTAGATGGGACAGTAGATAGAGCTCAGGCCCTGGAGGGGCAGTGGATAGAGAGCTGGACCTGGAGCCAGGGAAATCTGAGTTCAAATCCAACCTCAGACACTTACTAGCTGTGTGACCGTGGGCAAGTCACTTCACCTCTATTTGCCTTAATCTACTGGAGAAGGAAATGGCAAATCACTCCAGTATCTTTGACAGGAATATCCCATGGATAGCATTGGCATGCTATGATCCACAGGTTCATAACTGAATGACTGAGCAACATAGATATGTTGGACCTGAGCTGATTCTTATCTTCATGGTGTGCCCCCCTCTTCCATGCCCCCCAAATGCAGATGTCTTATCAAAGTTCTCAATATGAATAATGAAGGCAGTGCAAAAGATAAGGTGAATGTGGATGCTAATTACACTGGCTGAAAATTGGCTTGGTGATGGGCACCGCCCACATAGCTTTCTATTGATAGGAAAAAGAAATATATATCCTGACAACATCATCTTTGCTTTTGCTTCCTTGTATGATTTTGCCCAAACTACAGCATGCACTGTTTTTACTAATAAGCATTTTATTGTACTTCTAAGATACAGCAGGCTGGGGCTGATCTCTCTCTCTCTCGCTCCCTCTCTCTCTCTCAAAAATCCCAAGGCCCTTCGGTTGCTAGGAAACAGACAAATATAATTCCTCAAGCTCTTATAACATAAAGATGTAATTATACATTTGCTTTAAGGGAAAAAAAATCCACACAACCTCTCTCCCTCACCCCACACAAACCAAATTGAATTTAACTAATGCAATCCTTCTCATGCATGAAATAAAGGAAGTTAAACAGGAAAGTAGCAAGAACTTTGGTGATGGTGGAGAGGATGGGGCCTTCTGGACACCAACAAGTGCAGAGGAGGGTGGCTAGGATGGAGGAGGGGCTGGCTTTCTGTTCTGGGAGGCTGAAGAGGTCACAGATGTTTATGTAGGATAAGAGACAATTTAGAGAATATATGATCATGGGAAGAGGCAGCATGGGGCATGAAGACGACATCCTGATTTCACAGGGCTCTTCTAGGATCAAAAGGAAAACGTTGAAAAGGCAGCATAAATATCAGATTCTTTTATATTTATATAGGCAGCATGGCACAGTGGATAGAGAGGTAGTCTTAGAATTAGGAAGATCTGAGTTCAAGTCCTGTCTCTGATACATATTTGCTGTGTGACACTGACCAAGTCACCTTACTTCTCAGAGGCCCCAGGGCAGCTAAGACTAAATATCCAAAGAGCAGACAGGGATCTGCGTTGCTAAAAGTACTTTCCTCACTTGGGCACTCTCTGCGTTGATGAAATTACAGCTCCAGACCATAAAGAACGAAAAATAGATTTTAAGATCAAGGTCCTCCTAGATTTAAAGGACAGGGGTTCAAACACAGAAGAATTAATCTGGCTTTGCTAGGCCACAAAGGACAGAACTAGGAACAATCAGGAAAAAAGTCAAAGTGGGGGTGGGAATCCAAAGCTGAATTCAGCTCAATCTTGTTTTGTCTGGGCTGGTGATTTCACCTCTATGAAGAAATCTCGGTATGGAGAATCCCTCCACCCACATAAATGAGCAGCTCACTTCTACCTTATATTTATGGAGGGTTGCTGTAACGTGCAGGACTTGAACCCACATCTGTCTGATGCAGAGGCCAGTTCTTCTTTTTCTATGTCATGATGTCTCTGGACAGTTGATAATTATACAGGGCTTTATGGTTTAAAAGATGCTTTATTAACATCTGATTTGGTTCTCACAACAACCCTGGGAGAAAGGGAGTATAGATGTTATCCAGAATTATTCCCAGCATGAGGCACTATGGCTCTGAAGTCACAGGACCTGAGCTCAAATTCTACTTCTGTTGCCTGTGTGACCCTAAACAAGTAGCTTCACCTCTATATGTCTCAGTTTCCTTTTTTTCTCAGATGGGGAGGGGTGGAGTAGATGAAATGTAAGGTCCCTAATACATCTGTGATCTGTTTAACAGAGGAGAGAAACTGAGCCATAGAAAGGTTAAGTAGATTCCTGAAATTTATACAGCTGATATATGGCAGTATTGGGATTTGAATCCAGGCCTTCAGACTCCAAATAGAGTGATTTTTCCACTCCTCTGGGAATGACCATATGGCTCCTTGTTGAGGATACAGCAGAGGGGTAGGTGTTGGAGCAGATGACCTCTATGGGCTATGCCAGCTTCAAGATGTGCCGATCCATCCTTCATGACAACAGAAACACTCTTTGGCCAAATGCATCCTGCAGTTCCTGCCTTCAATAAATGGGTTGTTTATCTCCTCTTCCCAAATTAGAAACAAGAAGCTTGTTAAGGTGGGTTGTGAAATGTACTCCTGATAGATTTCTCAAATTTGTGGTTCATATTTCATTATTGTGCCTGCTGATGGTCTTGGGGTCGAGGGAAGCTCTTCCTGGGTAATTAATCTCCCACTGTTCATAAATGCACATAAAGGGACTGTTCTTCCATTATGGGAAAAGAGATAGCCATCTACATGTATGGTCTGTATGATCTGGTAATTGAGGCCCTGGCTCTCTGGGACATTGAGCTGGTCTTCACTGTTCCACGTCCTTAAGACCCAGGTCCATTTGCTAGGCAGGTGGGCCAGGAGATATCAGCCATTCCATTAATAACACCTAGCAGCACCTCAGTCAGAGAAGCTCAAAGGTAAGCCTACTTTCCAGAGGTACCACTTGACTCATGGAGACAAACAAGGACAATCTATCCCTGTCCTGATCTGGGTACGCCCATGAGCTGCTGAGACAGGTGAGCCCTGGAGTGTCCTGGCAGATTCCCGCTATCTCCTATGAGCCTTTCTAGATCCTAGCACCAGAAGATTTAGAGTTAGAAGGAATCTTAGATACCACCTAGACCAGAGCCCTCATTTTCCATCTGGAGATTGAACTAACTATGGCCATAACTAACTGGTTGGAACTGTGCTTGGCGCAAATTTAGTTGAGGTGGTGTGTGGTGAGGATGGCGGGGGTAGGTGCATAGCAGTGCAGGGACAATTTAAAGAAGAAGACTAAGATCAGTGCTAAGGATAGTACAGTCATAGCAGTAGACGGTGGGTCACCACTCTTCCCTCACCCAGATTCACACCCTGCATCTGCAGAGTACCTCAAGGGGGAGGTATGGAGAGAGTGGTCACCAGAAGGAAAAAGCATACTCCTCACATCAGCACCCTTGGGCAAAGTCCCATTCACTCCACGCTAGTTACAGCTTTCCTGACAGCATTAGATAAGGTTCCAAAGTACCCACATCCAGGTGCATGGCTTTCCTTCAGCTGGCAAAACTTTAACTTTTATCTAGCTAGCTTCTTTAGGCCTCAAACACAGATGCTTTTGAGATAGTAGGGAAGGCACTAAAAAATCAGATTCATAGGAACTGGGTTTGAGTCATGGCTCTCCCCAAAACTGGCTGAATGATTTTAGACAAGCCATCCCCATCCTCTGAGCCCCAGTGACTTTCTCTGCCCAGTAGGTATGATGACATTTGCAGTGCTACCCTCCCAGAACACTGTCAGGCTTCAAAAGGTAACATGCTGTCTAAACTGGTGAATGTTATAAAAATGCCAGGCAGCGTTCTGCTCCAAAAACCAGGAGCTCTGCTCACACAGCCATTGGAGGGCCATGATGAAGGCCTTTGATTCTGTGGGACCAGTAGATCAGAAGTGGGTCTGGGGAGCTCGTTTGGCTCCTCATTCCTAGAGAAGGACATTCCCAGGGCTACTCCCAATATCCTGAAAGTGTTTTAGTACGGGAAGGCGCCAAGATGATACCACTCCATCTTGGACCCCTAGAAAGGGAACGAGCCTGGGAATGAATCCTAGGCTTAAATCTGCCACTACTAGCTATCTACAAGAAACTTCAACTCTTACTTTTTAACCTTTTCTCTATGGACCTCAGTTTCTCCCTTTGTAAATGAGGGCAAGAGACAAAATTATGTCTAACACCATTCTCGGTTCTGATTTACTATATTTTCTGTCCCAAGGTCCTTCTCCTTGAAAGGTAGCATAGTTTGGTAGAAAGAATGCTGAACCTGAATTCCAATGATCTCTGGAACTTACTAGGCAAGTCTAAGCTTATTTTCTTATCCGCAAAATAAGAACGAGGCAACATCAAAGTAGTGCCTAGAGGGATGGTCTCAGAGCCAAGCAGATCTAGGTTCAAGTCCTCCCTCTGATACCTATCTGCTGTGTGAGCCTGGGCAAGTCACCTAACCTCACAGCACACTGAATCACTCTATAAGACTATCATTCACAAGATACCATCTGCCTTAATGGAGCAACTTTCCTTATCTGGAGTTCACCAACGAAACTACAGATGTAGTCCAAAAACAAAAGGCTTATATTAATGGCTGACATTTACAGAGCAAATGTTTGCAAAGCACTTTACAGACATGATTTCATTTGTCTCTCACAATAACCATGTGAGGTAGGTACTCAAGATATTATTTTCTCTATATTTTAGTTGAAAAAAAATGGAGGCTTGGACATATTTCAGGTCACCAAGGCTCGCAGGTCAATAAGTGCCAGAGGCTAGATTTGAACCCAGGTTTTATTAACTTTAAGTATAATTCTCCAGCCACTATGCCACACTGGTTATAGACATGCCAGGCGGCTGGCATTTTTATAGCATTTTATACACATTATTTTCTTTGTCCCTCCAAGAGCCCTGTGAAATCAGGGTATTAATTATCCCTCTAGTACCTACTTCACAGGATAGTTGTGAGGCGCAGATGAGATGATAGATTAAAACTTGATAAATTTCAGGTGGTTCAAAGATTGGGCAACTTGCTAGCCACTTATCCAAAATAAACACTGTAACATTGACATTATCTCCTTCATACAGCCTTCGTTCTAGCTCAAATTCATCAGAAGGCAAAGCCAAGAGATCCTGGGGAAGTTCTAACCTGAAGTTAGATAGGTGTCTGAGAGAAAAGACTTCAGTTCAGGCCCAAACACAAGGGGTTAAAAGAAAAGACAATCTTAGCTTGCTGGCATCCTGCTGGCTTTTGTTCAGCAACTCTCTTAGCTGGTTATAGTGGTTTATGGCCTCTGGCTATGATTAAAGACTTATTAACCTGGATTTATCAGTGAGAGACTTTCAAGTCACTGCACCAGAACATATGAGAACTGGAATGGCCGGTGGGTGGTCCTGGGGATTCCGTTTAGAGCCCAGAAACATATCAGAGAGGCCTTGTTGCTATGTGCCCAGTAGAGTATTGCCCAGCAGTGACCAAAGGACAGACTGAGCACAGCCTGGCAGGGAAAACATACTACATAGAACTAACAGAGCATAGATCCAACCAGAGCAGTACAGGGATATCACTAGAAGATACCAGCAGCCTTAAATTACCAGACATGTCAGGAGTCTCCCCAGGCATGTGGCTTATCTTCGGGCATTCCCTATGTGTGTGCCACTCTATGTGTGATTCTTGATGCATCTACTCTTTTCATTGATGGTACATCACATTGTAGGAGGGTGTGCACCATGCTTATGGGTAAAATTCTAATGCAACTTTTCTCATTTCACTATTTCATTTAATGCCTTTGCTTTGAATTGTATCCTCTTATTTATCAGTAAAACTACACACACTGGTAGAGGTTTGTGAACTATGGTTTTTGAGTGAATATGACCATACAGAGAATGAAGGTAGTTTTTATAGGACCCCATATTTGAGGAAGAAGTACCCCAAAGACTACTTAAGTGGCATCTAATATTGTAATTTCGAACCCTGACAGTCTATGCTTAATTATTATAATTTTCTCTTTTTCCATTTCCTTTTTTCCTAAAACCCAGATACTTGCCTGTCTGTGGTTTTCTTTCTGTCTTTCTTTCTTTCTTTCTCTTTCTTTCTTTCTTTCCCTTCCTTCCTTTCCCTTCCTTCCTTCCTTCCTTCTTCCCTTTCTTTTTTGCTTTTTGGAGCGGGGAAGCTAAGGCAATTGGGGTTAAATGACTTGCCCAAGGTCACAGGGTTAGTTTTTGTGTTAAGTGTCTGAGGCCTGATTTGAACTTAGGTCCTCCTGACGCCAGGGCTGGTGGTCTATTCACTGCACCACCTAGCCGCCCCCATCAGTAGTTTTCTACCATTTATGGTAAATAGCTATTATTAATCATATCAACTCAGATTTCTGTAACACCTTCAAGTTTACAAAGTGTTTGTTTTACAACAACCCTGTTAGAAGATGTATTAAAATTATCATGCTTATTTTATGGAAGAGGAAACTGAGGTTTACAGTGGTGAAATTTGTCCAGGGTTACAGAGCGGGATAACAAAATAAGAGAGCTGAAAGGGACTGTGGAGAAACAGCTCAAGATGACCCCTTTCCTTGAGACACGGGAAGGCATGATATGGAGACAGCCAATCTGTGATTATCATCATCATCATCTCCTGTATTCTAAAGTCATAACTGGCAAAGAAACTCCACTGAATCCCTTAGCAAACACCTGCCACTTTCTCCAAGGTGTAAATAAGAACAATGAAGACAACCTAATGTTATCTTCTTAGTGCGATGGTTTATGGGATGGGTCCCTTATGGCTTGTGTGAATGTCTAAATGTGAGAAGGATCAAATGAACCTGATATAGAAAACAGCCTGTCCAGACCCCCCAGGAAAAGTGTTTCTGAGAAGGAATGTAGAACAAAGTAGTTCTTCTTGGAAAAAGTAGCAGATGCATAACCAGAAAACAGACCACAGTAATCAAATGTTATACTCTCGGGAGAAAACACCCAGGAACCTTGACTGAATCTTAAAGGATCAGTAGTAGAAGTACCGTAACAATATTACTAATGAGGGTGGTAGTGATGGGAATGAGGGATGATTTCAATTAAATTGTAAGCTTATGTACCAGATACTGGGCTAGGAATGAGGCATACAATTACAAAAAGAAGAGCGTCCTTGCCTCCAAGGGGCTTACATTGGGTGGGTGGGGAGGTGCACTATGGGACTATGTTACTCCCACAAGGCACTTTGAAAACCTTAAATGTATCGAAATTTGAGTTACTATTATTAATAATAGCCATCTCACCATAATATTAGAAGACCAGAGATTGAAATAAATAAAGACTAAGTATTTGCAGGGGGGTGGAGCCAAGATGGCGGCGTAGCAGCAGCAACATATGGCAGCTCTCACATAGCCACCCCAAAATACCCATAAAATAGGACTCTAAACCAATCCTAGAACTCCAAAACGCACACAAAGATACTTCCCACTAAAGTCAGCTCGGCTACTAGGAACCATATCAGCACTGTGAACCGAAAACCAGCCTGGCCTGAAGCCACGGCTGTGCCCCAGGGGCGGCTGGACGGGAGGAGCTGAGGAGCTGAGGAGCT
>CM053582.1:21029744-21068730 GCA_028627135.1 Pseudochirops cupreus
ACACTGGGATGGCTGTTTTGGGGTGGTGGGCGGGGGAAAGACGGGGAGAAAATATGTAACTCAAAAAAAATTTAATAAAATAAACCAATGATTCCAAAAATAAAAATAAAAAATAAACAAACCTTTATTAAGCAAAAAAAAAAAAGACTAAGTATTTGCAAAGCAATTTCCAGAGGAAGAGAATGCTAATAACAGGAGGGATCTGGAAAGGCCCGAGTTGGAGTTGACTGGAAAGCAGATAGTTATTCTATGATGACAATAATTGATCACCATACATCTTAAGTTTAACTATATGTAATTATTCAAAAAAAAAACCAAATTCTCTTGCTATCTTTTGCCTTTAGGAAGGAAGGAAACAAGAATTTATTAGGTATTTACTGTTTGCCTGGCATTGTGGTAAGCCTTGGGGACATAAACCCAAGCTAAAAGAAAGTCCCTGCACTCAGAGTTTAGAGCCAGTGGTTCTCCACCTTCCTAATGCTGAGACCCTTTAATACTCGTATGTGGGCATATCTGCATGTGGGCGGACCTGCCTGGAGACGGATAGAGTGGCGTCTTGGTTCCTAAGATCATTGGAAATATGTGTTTTCCGATGGTCTTTGGTGACCCCTGTGACCCCTGTGAAAGGGTCGTTCAACCTCCAAAGGGGTCACAACTCACAGGTTGAGAACTGCTGATTTAGACGCTAATGTGGGAAGACAACATATAAAAGGAAGCTGAAAAGAGGAGAGTGGGAGAAGGAGGAGATGAAGGTACCCGACTGGGGGGCATGGTTTTGAAGTCTAGAAGTGAGGAAAAAGGCCAAGAACAGAATATAGGCAGGAACAGGTCCCTCCACAAAATGGTAGGCCCAGGAGGAACTCACCAACTGGAAAAGGAGATGAAACTCATGGAGGGAAATTCCAACATAAAAAGGCCACAGCAATAATTAGATGTTCTAGGAGGAGGTCCCAAGCATTGAGAGAAATTCCAGGATTAGACAGAAGCATGGTTTTGAAGTCCTACATTTCCCACAATATGTCTTCCCTATTGCCTCCAAGAGAGCCTATTCCTTAAAATAAAGAAGACAAAAGGAAGGAGGGAAACCCATACAACCAAGATATTAAAAAGAGATTAAAGACATACATACTATTCCATACCTATTGTCCCCCACCTCTGTAAAGAAGTGGGAGGTAAGAAAAGTGTCTTCTCAAATCTTCTTTGGAGCTAAGTTTGGTCAATGTAGCTACGCAGCATCCAGTTTAAATTGTTTTGTTGTAATTCCTTTTGATTGCTGTAATCATGGTGTATATTGTTTTCCTACTTCTGCTCACTTAACTTTGCATTAGTTCATATAAAGTTTTCAATGCTTTTCTGTATTCATAATATTCATCATTTCATAGTCATATTCCATTACAGTCAAGTAGCACAATTTGTTTAATCATTCCCCAATCAATAGGTATTTCGGTTTCCAAATCTTTGCTACCACAAAAAGCATTGCTTTAAATATTTTGTAGTAGGAGGGGGCTTTTCCATTTCTCATTGATCTCTTTGGGGTATTTACCTAGCAGTGGAATCACCGGGTCAAAGGATATGAATGATTTAGTCACTTCATGTGCATAACTCTAAATTGCTTTCCAGAATAGTTGGAACGATTCACAGCTTCACCAGCCAAGCGTAAATGTGTCCGTTTTTCCTAAACCCCTGCAAAACCGATTCTTCTTATCCTTTCTTATCATTACCAATTCGCTGGGTGTGAGGTGAAACTTCACAGTTATTTTGGTTTATAATTCCCATTATTAGTGATTCGGATCATTTTTTCATATAGTTGCTAAACTTTGCAATTCTTTTAAGAATTTTTTGTTCATATCCTTTGACCTCTTATCTACTGGGAAATGTATATGTATACATACATGCATGTGAATATATATGTGTAAATAAATAAAAAGGAATTTGGGTAGGGGGAGGAACTATCAGCCAGAGGATCAAGAAAGGTATTTTGTAGGAATTTAAGCTAAGCTTTGAAGGCAATTAAAGAATCGAAAAAGCAGAGAGGGCAGCTAGGCGGTGGATGTGCATGGAGTACTCATCTTGGATTCAGGAGGACCTGAGTTCAAATGTGACCTCAGACATTCACTAGCTGTGGGACCCTGGACAAGTCACTTCACCTTGTTTGCCTCAGTTTCCTCATCTGCAAAATGAGCTGGAGAAGGAAATGGCAAACTAATCCAGTATCTTTGCCAAGAAAATTCCAAATGGGGTTAATGACTAAAATGACTGAACAACAATGACAAAAAGGCAGCAATGAGGAAATACATTCTAAGCGTGGCAGACAGCCAGCCTGTGCAAAGGTGAGAAGCAGCAAGAAGATCAGTTTGCTAGATCAAAAAGTGTGAAGGGGAATAATGTATAATAAGATTAGAAAGGTAAGTTGAAATCAGGTTGTAAAGGATTTTAAATGCCCAGCAGAGGAGTGTGTATTTGGTCCTAGAAGTAATAGGGAGCCACTGTAGTTCATTGAGCAGGCAAGTGATGTGGTCTGATCTGAGCTTTCAGAAAATCACTTAGATTGCTGAGTGGAAGAGGGACTAGAGTATGTGGAAACAGGCAGACCAAAGTAAGAGGCTACTGAAATCACTCACGCAAGAGGGGAAAGGCAGCAGAGATGTTGTGAAGCTCTGATTTCTTGAGTGCTTTCAAATTTACAAGATATTTTCGTCAGGAAACTTTTGTGAGTTACAGAGAAGAGGCACCATTCCAGAAGAGGAAACTGAGGGTTGAAATGATCTGCCCACTGTCTCATGGGAGATAGTACAATGCAGTGGAGAGAGTCCTAGGTGAGGAGTCAGAAGATCTGGCTGCAAATGAATCCTAGCTCTGCTACTGACTATGTAACATGATGGGGAAAGGGGAAGAGGCAGCCAGTCAGTAAGCATGTGTTGAGTACCTAATATATGTCAGGCATTGTGCTAAGTACTGGGGCTACAAAGAAAGGCAAAAGACAGTCCTTCCTCTCATGGAGCCCACATTCTAATGGGAGAGATAACATGCAAATACCCACGTGCAAACAAGATCTGCACAGGATAAATTTGGAAGCAATCTTAGGGGAAAGGCACTGATATGAAGATTAGAAAAGGCTTATTGAAGAAGGTGGGACTTTGGCTGAGACTTCCTAAAGGAAGCCAAGGAAACCAGGAGATAGAGGTGTGGAGGGAGAGCCAGTTAAAATGCCCAGAGTTGGGAGATGGGGTATAATGTTTGAGAAACAACAAGGAGACCAGTGTCACTGGATTGAAAAGAACATGGAGGGATTTTATATTTGATCCTGGAGGTAATAGGGAACCACTGGAGTTTATTGACAGGGGGGAGGGAGTGATATGGTCATGACTATGTTTTAGGAGGATTAATTTGCTTGTCGATTAGAGTAGAGAGAAACTTGAGACAGGTAGACCAACCAGCAGGCTATCATAATGGTCTAGGCATGAGGGGATGAGAACCTGATCTAGGGTGGTAGAAGTGTCAGAGAGGGTGCAATATACAAGAGATATTAAGAAGGTAAAATACACAGGCCTTGGCAACAGACTGATTATGACGGGTGAGAGTAAGGAGTTGAGGATAACACTTAGGTTGTGATCCTGGATGATCCTGGGGAGATGGTGGTACCCTCAATAGTAATAGGGAAATTAGGAAGAAGAAAGGACTGGGGAGAAAGATGAGTTCAAAGTTAGGCACAATAAATTTAAGATGTCTAACAGACATTTGGAAATGCAAAGTTAGAGGTGGGGAGAGGAGTTCCAATTGGACAAGTAGATTTGAAAGTCATCTACAAAGAAATGATGAAATCACCAAGTGAAATAGTATAAAGGGAGAGGAGAGGAGGAGCCAGGAGAGAGCCTTGGGGGATACCAGTGGTTAGGAGGTATGACTTAGATAAATATCCAACAAAGGAGATACAGAAGAAGAGGTTAAATAGGTAGGAGGAGAACCAGGAGAGAATAGTGTCCTGGATACCTAGACAGAAGAGAGTCGCCAACAGCCTCAAAGCCTACAGAGAGATCAAGAAGGATGAGGATTTAGAAAAGGTCAATGGACAAAGAGACAGACAAAATGTTCTCTAAAGTCCCCGACAATCTGTGAATCTACAGAGCCAGTGTGTGGCGGGGCCAAAGAGGGTCTGTATCTTTTGACTCCACAGCTCAGCATTTTCTCTCACATCAGGCTGCTTCTGATTAGGGCCTTCTGTACTCCCCTTTGGGCTGGAGACCAGAAGAGTGACCCCTCAGCTTGCTTGTTTCAAAATGGATGCCACTGTCTAGCACTTCACCATGATGGTTTTCCTATGGTCCTCGGAACAGCTAATCAATATGGCTGGATGCTGGTCCCAAGTCCCAGCAGTGATTGGGTGTCTGTATCAGGCCAGCCCTTCACTTGCAGCTGCCCTATCTAATCCATTTCCAGCTTCTGGCCTGCCGTCAGAGAGATCTCTTCCTGGGGCTCATTCATCATTCTTAACATTTGCCTAAATCCCAGGTGATGGCTCAGAGGAGGGGGTGGGAAAGCGGGATGGCCTCCTCCAACCCCTTTGCTGACTCAGCACATAAAGTTCCTTCAGGCTCCTGAAAGGCCACACACACTGTGTTTAATTCTGTACTGCATTTAGGGGAAACCATCACAGCCCCTAATGTGGGGCTTTCTATATAATGACTCCAGAGAGCAGGAGTGGAATTCTAGCTCTATTCCTTATTACTGTCAAGGGTATCATCATTCTGCTAGTAACCCAGTTTTGAAAATTTGGCATCATCCATTGCTAGACTTGGAGTCAGGAAGACCTGAGTTTGAATCCTGCCCTAGTTACTTGCTAGCTGTATGACTTAATCACTTTATACCTCTGTTTCCTCATCTGTAAAATGGAGACAATAATAGAACCTACCTCTCAGGGCTGTTGGAAGGATCAAATTGCATAATGTGTATAGTGCTTTGCAAACCTGAAAGCTCTATAGAAATGCCAGCTAATACTAGTTTTCCAGCAGGTAGCTGGTGATATGAGGCTAAAAGAAGATCCTTTGACTAAGCTGGTAAAGCATGTTGGATTTGAAGGTAGCTAACCTGAGTTCAAATCCTGGTTCTGTCCCTCACTTAGTTGTGTGACCTTAGGCAAGTCACTTGGCTTTAGTTTCTTTCTCAGAAAAATGAGGGTGATGAAGTAGATGGCCTCTGAGGTGACTTCCAACTCTAGATTTCTGATCCTATGTTAGTTAGATCACTCCTCCCTTGGCCTTAGTTTCTTGCTCTGTAAAATGAGGAGGTTGCATTGGATGGCATCCTGGTTCCTGTCTGGTTCTACATCAACAACACTATGATCCATGATTCTATGACCTCTTAGGTTAACTTCTACCTCTAAATCTCCTAACCTTAAAATAGAAAACCTTGGTGGGGGTCAGAGCCATAATCAATGACCACTCGAGCTTCCTGTTTGTTCCATGGTAGGAACCCAAAGTTGTTATCTCTGTCCATATTACAGATGAGGAAACAGAGGCTTAACATAAGTGACTTGCTAAAAGACACGCAGTCAGCAAGTTACTGGGGGAGGATTCAAACTCAGGTCTTCCTGACTCCACATCCAACACTAGATGGTGCCAAATTTTCAAACCTGGGTTACTGGAACAATGGTGGTACCCTTGACAATAATAAGGAGCTTTAGAATAGGGGTGGGGTAGAGGAAAAAGAGTTTGATTTTGGACATGTTGAGTTTGAGATGCCTAGCAGACATCTAGTTTGAGAGGTCTAGTCATTTGGAGATTTGGGCCTGGAGCTCAGGGAAAAGACTAGACTAGATACATGGATTTAGGAATCATCAGCATAGTTATGATTGTAAAACTCAGAGGAACTGGTGAGCTTACCAATGTGAAAGTGTAGAAGAGAAGAGGGTCCTTTGGTGGACACTCACAGTTACTGAGTGTGATGAGGGTGGAGATACCACAGAGGACTCTGAAGAGCAGTCAAACATCTGTTGTTTTCTACCCAATAGAAGATAAACTCTTTGAGGGTAGGACCTGTTTTATTTCTGTCTTTGGATCTTTGTCACCTTGAACACTGTCTGGCACATAGTAGGTCCTTAAAGAAATGTTTCTTAAATTAACTGGATGAATTTTTGGTTTTGTTTTATGCCCAGGGCCTCGAATATAGTAGGCACTTAAATGTTTTAAAATTGAATCTTTATCATCAGGAACAGTCACAGCCATGGCAACTCACTCCTCCAATGCTCTTATTTTCTCCCCCAAAAGCTGCCAATGGGAATGTGTGTGGGCCCATTATACAAGGTTCTTTATCCAGCCTCTGTCTAAACATTTGTTAAACATGGCCACCTTCTGAAGCCCATATCATAGCTCATTCTCAAAATCAAGTCAGGCAACATCACCCTGCTCATTAGAGAGGGGTAGAACTTCAGAGGTATCCAAGAGTATGTGATGGAATAAGGGAATAGCAGGAAATTAAACGTGCTGCTGAGGGGAAAAGGGCTAAATGTCTAACAGTGGGCCCTGTACAATGGGTGTTCAATAAACAACTTGCATTGGCTGAATCTTGCCTAAAGAGGGAATCAGTGTAATGGCTGAGGGGAATAGGAGAGCTAGATAATATTTAGCAGGTCAGAGAAATGTCACTGAACAAGCGTAGGGTTTTTGCCAACATCAAACAACTGGTCGGAACTTCCCTGCTCTAGTCTCTGGGCCCCAGAGCTCCTCCAGTGACTAACCATCTGAGTGATTCCATTCTGTCAATGACTTATTCACCATATGCCTACATCCTTCTTGAGTCCTGGTCCAAACTCAATAGCTCTAATTGCTATGAAGCCAACAATGGCAGCAATTTTGGTTTCGGTTCTGTCTCGTTAAGCTAAAATTGCCACATCCCAATTAGAGGCACAATCATTTTTCCAACAATGTCTGTCTTTATTGGCCCTAGAAAAGATTGTTTCTTGTTTCTCAGCTCACCAAATAGAAAAGTCTTACTGCATCATGGCAGTGACAGCATTTCTCCTGAGCTCCCTCCTCCTGCCCATCCTGTGAGTTGGGCCATGACTGGAGAGAGCTTGAGGACCCCACTTGATCCCCTCACAGACAGTTGGATGTCTGCTACTCTCTTTGCCAATCCTTGTTTTTCTCCTCCATAGCAAGGCACTCTGTTGACACCATCTCACTGCTGTCTTCTTTTTCATTTCCCATCAACAATTTCATATGCCATTATCCTCTTTTATGAGAAATTCCTTTTAGGAGAAGCTGGCCTATAATCACCTTGCTATTTCTCTGCCTCCTTTCTGTCTTGAGAAATGTCTACCATCAATTCACCCTCATTTCTTTCTGCTCTTTCACCCAAATCCCTCATTGGCTTATTGTTGTGCTTTTGGCCCCTTCTCTCCTGGACGACATTTACCTTTGCCCCTCACTCAGATTGGCCCTCATTTATTTCATGGACCTCAGAAAGCCCTTGACCCTGGCAGTCGAATGATTCCGGATTGTTTGTTCCCTTTTCTTTTCTTTTTAAAAAAATAAATAATCCTAAGAGGCAGCATGAAACATTTTATGAAATGTCTACCATTTTAAGTCTTTGTCTGATGCATCAGAATGATAAGGGGTTGGCTCAGGGCTCTGAAAGTTTATGCCAACAGGGCACAAGCTCTGTCTGGTTCTACTAAGATGGAAGAGCTTTGAGGATAGGCCTGGTTCAGCAACAGAGAGTATGCCTACCATTGGACAACCAACCTACAGTAGGTCAGAAAGGTTCAGCATCAGAATATTATCCACCCCTTTGGGGCCCAGTTACTCATTAAAAATCTAATAAGATATAGAGATCTGCATCAGTGAAGGGCATACTCATAAGGATTCTCAAGGTATAAGTTTCTTCAAATAATTTACTTATCACACATATAACCAACAGAAGCCTTGCAGGGAATGGCTCCCAGGAAGGAAGACCAACTAGATTCAAATACAACTGGACTTTTTATGTATCACCTGGAACTTGAAAGCACCCCCAAAGCTGCAGGAGGGGCACAACTGACATAGACACATAAAATCACTTCCCATTTGCTAATCGTACTCCTATCCAGAGTATGGGTTCATTTGTACCCTCCTTTCTACAGCACTGCCCCACACACACACGCACACACACACACACACACATATGAGCTCTCTTTTCCCATGAAGACTATGAGAGATCAGAAGCACACCAATCAGATAGCTCCATCTTGCTAGTGCTTTCTCATCGTAGCTCCCAAAATGGTAATATTATTTCAATGAAGATCAGAGATAGTAGCAATAGTATCAGAGCCTGTAACTTATTCTTCTTTCTAAAACTGCCCTTCAGTTTAGAGTTGAATTCAGTGTACAACTGGGCTATTGACCACACTTAAGGGAGTGAAGCTTAGTTCTACCAAAGGAGGGTTTTCATAACAATCTCATCTCTTCCTCTAAGGTAGACAACAAGAATCACAGAATACCAGAGTCAGAAGGAACTTCAGTGATCATGTTGTTCAACTCATACCTGAAAAATAATCCTCCTTTAACATACTCAGCCATTGGCCATCCACCTCCAAACCTCCAGTGAGGGGGAACTCACAATCTCTCAAAGCAACTCATCTCACTTTTGGACAACTCCCATTGTTAGACCATCAAGTCTCAATATGTCTCTTTGTAGTATCCAAAACTAATAACTAGCTCTGAATCTGGATAAACAGAAAAAGTATCTAACAGAGACAGCGAGTCCACTGTCATATGAGTCATGCCTGACTCATCTTTATATCTCCAGTTCCTTCAACCAATCTCCTTGTAATAGGGATTCAAAACCCTTTAATATGTCAGTTGCCTTCTTCCAGGTGTGGTTCAGCTGATAAGCGTCCTTTCTAAAATATGCCACCCAGAACTAAATGCAATACTCCGAATGTGGTATGAGCAGAGCAGAGTACAGAGGGCCTCTATGACCTCCTTTATTCCTGGAAGTAATGCCTCCCTTAATGTTACCCACAATGGCATTAGCTTTCTTGGATGCTAGAACATACTGTTGACTCCTGCTGAGCCTATAGGGCCCTGAATTTTATTCAGAGAAGTTGTTATCTAGACCTGCCCTGACACCATTTTGTACTTACAAAACTGATTTTTTTGAACCCATAAAATCTAGGAGTGGAAAGTTATGGCAGAAGTCATCTAGTCCAATATGAAAGTATTAGACTTTACATTCACAGCTATTAAATTTCCCATTGAGCATAACATAGTATATATCAGAAAGACCCAGATTCAAGTCCTGCTGCTAACACATACTGACTGTGTGAATGACTAGTCATTCAATTTCTCAGGGCTCCCCAGGCAACTCTCCAGTGTCATTATCAGTTATAGGCAAGTAGCTAACATGTAACAGTAAGGAAAGTTTCCATATAAAGAGCTATTCCCCAAACCTCTGAAATCACTGGTCTGCCCCCTCCTGCCATTTTTTATCTCATTATATTTGACCCAATATTCTTTTTTTATGATTATAGATCTAGAGTTAGAGGGAACTTCAAGGCCATCTTGTCCAGGTCCTTCATTTCCTTTTTTCTTCTTTTTAAATATCATTTTATTACTCCAGACATATCTTAGCAATATAAGGATTTAAAAATACAACTGATATATACTTTAAATCCTGGTTACTTAACATATTCTGTGTGTATACACACCCACGTATATATGTATGTATGTGTGTGTGTATATATATATATATATATATATATATATATATATATATATATACATATATATGCATATATTCCCCATTCATTCCCAATAACAGTAATAGCTATAACAACCCCACCCCATCAAGGTAGTACACCGACATCTTTTGCAGGGAAAGAGGGTAGCTAGATGATGCTGTGCATTTTTCCCATTCTTCTTTGGAAATGTGGTTTGGGGGATTTGATCCCAATACTGTAACCTAACAAGATTGTTTTGAATTCGGGCTCTTTCTTCCAATGACACCTGGTACATACAATTAATTAACAATTGCTTCCTTTCTAGCCCTCCCAGCTCAAAGCCATTTGCAAATGTGATATATAGCTAGGTGGCACTGCAGTGGAAAGAATTCTGGGCCTGGAATCAGGAAGTCCTGAGTTCAAATCCAGCCATGGACACTTACTAGCTGTGTCACCCTAGGTAAGTCACTCTGTTTGCCTCAGTTTCCTCATCTGTAAAATAAGTAAATACCTTGCAGGGTTATTGTGAGGATCAAATGAGATAGCTTTTATAAAGTGCTTAGCACAATGACTGACGTAGTAGGTACTATAGAAATCATAGCTATTATGATAATGATGCCACCTATATCTTTAATCCAAGTTACTGATAACTCGAAGACTTCTGGGGCACTCTACTTCTTTCTATATGGACATTGAACCACTCTTTCTATGGGACCAGGCATTCAATGGTTTTGTATTCAACTAATTCAACTAATCATACTGTTATTTACCTCACAATCCTCCATGAGTTCTACAAGAACAGCATGACAGATTTTATCAAAGGCTTTGACAAAATCTGAGTAATCTATTAGGCTACTACATGGTGTAGTGGAGAGAATATCAGCCCTGGGGTTAGGAAAATCTGAGTTCAAATTTGGCCTTAGACACTTACTAGCTGTGTGACCCTGGGAAAGTCACTCAACTCCTATTTGCCTCAGTTCCTCATTTGTAAAATGGGGACACACTGGAGAAGGAAATGGCAAACCACTTCATCATCTTTGCCAAGAAAACCTCATAGACAAAGTCTGTGGAGTCATGTAAAGTCAGACACAACTGAACAACAACAAAGTAATCTATAACTATGAAATTCTCCTGATTTACTAGCTTAGTAACCCCATTTAAAAAAGAAAAAAGGAAACAAGGCAAGTCTGATGTGATGCATTCTTATGGAGCTTTTTCCAATTCATAAAAATCTATTTTTTTCTCCTCATCTCCTTCTTCCATCCTATCTGCCCCCTTCACTGAAAAATAAGAAGAAATGGAAAACGAAATCCTTGAACAAGTAACAGAGGCAGAATTTGAACCTAGGTGATGCCACAGTGCAAAGAGAGTCAGATCTGGAGTCAGGAAGATTCATCTTCTTGAGTGGAAATCTGGCTTCAGACTCTTACTAGTTGTGTGATCCTGAGCAAGTCGCTTCACCCTGTTTGCCTCAGTTTCCTCATCTGTAAAATGAGCTGAAAAAGGAAATGGCAAACCCCTCCAGTATCTCTGCCAAGAAAACCCCAAAGAGGGTCAATGAAGAGTCGGACACAACTGAAAAAGACTGAACAACAACAACCTTTGACTCTAGAGTCAGTACAACTTCCCCTGTACCACACTATTGGAAAGTGTAAGATCCAGGACAGGCTGGTCCAGAGTTTAGAGTCTTATCTGGGGGGGGGGGGGGGGGGCATTGTAAGGGACTTTGACACATTTGGGAAAAACCAAAAAGTCCAGTAACCAAGGACAGAGGTGTTGAATGCAAGCAAGTGACTGGTCATATCTGTGCCTTAAGAAGATTATTTTGGCAGCTGCATGAAAAATGGGATAATAATAACAATAAAGCACTTACTATGTGCCAAGAACTGTGCTAAGTGCTTTCCAGTTATTATGACAGGACTGAAGGCAGGGAGTTCAAATAAGAGGCTATTACAATAGTCCAGGAGAGAAGTGATAATAACCTAAAGGAGAGTGAAGACACTATAGTGACTGTCTTGTCTCTCCCTATAGAACATAAGCTCCTTGAGAACAAAGATGGGTTCAGTTCTTTGTCTTTGAATCCTCGAACACAGTACCTGATAGTTAATAGGTGCTTAACAAATGCTTGTTGATCTTGACTTTCTCCCCCTATATGATCAAATGATTTCCTCATCTAGAAAATAAAGGGATTGCAGAGCAGATTTAAAAATTTACTTCTCAGCAGAGAGGTGGGGGACTACTAGGGAAGAAAGGTGTGTATGTCGTCAGATGAGGTTACCATTTTTGCTTATCTGTTTTTCTTTATTACAAGAGAGAGTTCAATTTGGTGGAGGGAGGAATATTTCCAGAAAAGGTCGTGATGTCCAAACAAAATGCATCAATGAAATATATTTAATGACAAAAAATAGAGTGGAGATTGATATAGACAACCTCCAAGGATACTTCCCAGTTTTAAATGCAGGCTACTATGGCTAATAGAAGTTGGGGGGGGGGGGATGGAGAGAAAGATAGTGACAGCCTATGTAAATAAAGCATATCTAGGGGCAGCAGAAGAATCCTCCAGTCTAAGAGAGGGAGCAGAGCCAAGAAATCATTTGCAAAAGAGAGTGATTCCATGGAGCAGGTGCAAAGAAGCACTCAATCATTTCTACCTAATGTCAAAGTTAAATATCTCTCCAGCTGTGCTGCTCACTGGGGGCACAGCAGAGAAGGTCTGTGTGTAGGCTGAGAGACACTGAGTCAGCTGAAAGAATTCGCTACCGATGCCATCACCAGCCATTTGTGTGGCCAGGTGCTCTTGGGCCTGGTTGCCAAACAGATGTTGGCGGAGATCTCTATTGGGTACTCAAGAGCTACTT
Organism: Pseudochirops cupreus; assembly: GCA_028627135.1. NCBI lineage: Eukaryota > Metazoa > Chordata > Mammalia > Diprotodontia > Pseudocheiridae > Pseudochirops > Pseudochirops cupreus. The sequence continues at coordinate 21,042,297 of CM053582.1, forward strand.
AATTCCATCATATTTCCTTTTCCCCAGTATCATCATGGAAACAGTGACTAGACCTGTCATTTAGGGAACTCCTAGATGAGCAAATCCCTCTTCTAAATGTAGTTCAGCACCCTCTCTGTGACTTAGCATCTTGAAGATCTGCCTAGTATCCTAAGAAGTGAATTGACTTGCCCAAGGCTACAAACATCCAGGATGTGTCAGAGATGAGACTTGAACTCAGGGCTTCCTAGTTTTAATGCTACATGTATTTATCCATTATATCACACTGCCTCTTTTAGCATTATTATAAATACATGAAATTATTCTACAAATAATAACTGACATTTCTATAACACTTTTTTAAGGCTCACAAAACACTTCATACATGTTATTGCCCTTGAGCCTGATAACAACCCTGTATGGCAAATACTATGGGGATTATTGTCCCCATTTCATAGATGAATTAACTGGGGCTCAGGTGAATGAATTTACCTAAACCAGGGATAGGGAACCTGGCCTAAACTCACTGGTGGTAAGTGACAGAGGCAAGATTCAAACCCAGGTACTTCCCCTCTCTCATACTGGTTCCTTATCTGTAAAATGAATATAACAATAGCTTAAAAGATTTAGAACTAAAAAGGGCCTCAGAGATCATTTAGTTCAACCCACACACACCAACCCTGACCCCATCCCCCACCATTATAGAGATGAAGAGACTGTGGTCCAGGGAAGGAAAGGGAAGTGATTTACCCAAGGTTACACATAGAGCTGAGATGGACCTAACTGGCTGTCTAGTCCAACTCTCTTGTTTTTATAGAGGAGAAAACCAGCTCAGGGCAGAGGAGGAAATTACCTAAGGTCTCTCAGGTACCAAGTGGCAAAAACAGGATCTGAATCACTCCAGACGCGACATCCTAATGGCTAACTGCAGCCAACAGCAGTGAGAGCTGGAAAAGTAGATTCAGCTCCAATTCCTGAAAGGAATGAGTCAATGGGCAGAGGGTGAGGGTGAAGGTGGGTGCCCCTCAGCCTTGAAGCAGAGTGAAAACCAGAGGGGTTGGAGTCATTTTGAAATCTATCCTGGTCAGCCAGACCATCCTTGACTAAAGGCCATTCTCCCCAGGCGCAGCCCCTTGTATGGTGTGTGAAATTCAAAGTCAATCACAGACAGAAGCCAGTCTTCCATATAGAAAGGCTTTTCCTGCTTAAAATGTGCATTTTATCCATTTGTCCCTCAGATCTATAAGAAATTATGGACCAACTGCCGAGCAAAATGATTTCTTGGAAGAGCTGGGTTTCCCATTGTGTCGAGGTAATAGAAAGGATATTACCACTATGCTAAACCTTCCTCCAGTTGACTTGCTGTGAATTGCTGGAGGAAAGGCAAAGAAAATCATTATTAGAACTTGCTTCTCCTCAAAACAAGTTGTTTTAAATAAAGTTTACATTAATCGGCAGACTGCCATCCCCCAAACTCATTATGGAGTCCAATCATTGGCTGGGCCTTTATTAGACATTGGGAGATCTGGATTGACATAGTCTGATTATTTTTTTCCTTTGAGTTTGTTATTTATTTAGTCTCATCAGGGAGGACATTTAAACCAAATTAAATTTGGTTCTCTTGCCAGGGATGTGTCTGAACAGCAATAACCATCCACCTCTCCTGACAGTAGGAACAAGAAAGACACATGGAAATCACTCCTATCTTGAGAACAGTCCCAGCTCTGTTTGACTGTGGAAAATGGAAATAGACAGTCCAATTCCTGGGACAGGATGGGATCAGAGAAGGCCAGAGCTCAAGAGGGCCTTAGAACATAGGTTAGAGGTCAATGGGACCTCAGGACAGAAAATATGGACTTGTCAGAGATAGATGGGACCTTAGAACATAGAACAGAGACTGAGCATGGGAGGGGCCCCTGAAAATAGAATGCCTAAGCAGAAAGAGTACTTAGAACATAGATTATCCAAACTGAGAAGGGTCTCAGAACATGGGCTGTCCAAGTCAAGATGGCCCTTGGAACAAAAAAAAAAATGGAGCTTGTAAGAAGAGCTAGGAGGGCCCTTAGAAAAGAGAGTAAGAACAAAAAAGATACAATGTCAGAGCTGGAAGGATCCTAATAACATGGAATACCAGCTTATAGACCTAGAATGGACCTTAGAAAATAAAGAAAAGAATATCAAAGCTAGAAAATACTTCAGAACATAGAATGCCAGAAGGGAAAAAACCAAGAGAAGGGGAAAAACATAGAATGTCAGACAGAGACAGAAGAGACCTGTGGATACAAAATGCCAAACTTTAGCTGGTCCTTAGGACATACAGACTCTCAGAGAGGGAAGGAAACTTGGAAAATAGAACACAGAAAGTAAAGAAAGAGACCTTATAACACAATACATAGAATCTCAAGGGTCATTAGGACCTTGGAACATAGGAATGTCAAAGTTCAATGGGCCCTTAAGACAAAGAATGTGGACTGTAAGAGATGAAAGAAATTTTAAAACAAAGAATGTCACTGCTGGAAAGGTTACTTAGAACATAGAATGTCAGGGAATGCAAAACCTTAGAAATAGGATACAGAATATAAGAATTTAGAATAAAAATTTTTAAATCTCAAAGGGACGTTGGAGCATAGAACAATCTCAGAACTGGAAAGGATTTTAGAGGTGATCTATTTCAACCTCCTTCCTTTAAGAGATGAAGAAATCAAGGCCCAGAAAGTTAAGTGACTTGCTTGCTGAGTTATACAGCTAATAACCAGAAAAGCCAACTTCAGAACCTGGGTCATCCACCCATCTCATCGCTGCTCCATAAGGCAAAGCTGCATTTCATTTCAATGAAGCCTTGAAATTTAGGAGGGGGTATTAATAATGAAGTCCCTAAGGGATGGGCAGCATCAGATGGCTCTGAATACTCCAGGAAAGGCAAATCACTGTACAGGGGGCTCCCAGCTACCAGTTACATTCCAAGTATATTTCAGACGCAGCAAGGTGCACACTCATTGCTGGCACTGGAAGTGTCTTAGGGAAAACTAGCCCCTGAGGGAGTGGAAGGAATTGCAAGAAGCTAAATTCATTTGCTAGAGGAAAGAGTGATTTGGGAAGGATGAGTCAATTTGAAATTTGAAGAGTGTGAATAGAGTATGGATCATACTGGGTGAGAGAGTGAGTAGGGGCAAGGAAAAAAGAGGGGAGAGGAGGGAAAGAGAGGAAAGAAGGAAAGAGGGAGAGAGAAAGGGAGAAAGGAAGAGGGAGGAAAGAAAAAAGATATGATATGTTCCCAAAAAAGCATAGAGCCTGATGTCCAACAAGTTCAGTGTGTGTGAAGATTGAGAGAAATAATCCATGTGATGGATGAAAGAATGAGTGGATATGAGGGCTAGAGTCAGCAGTTAAAGAGGGTACCTCCTGAATCTGGAGTGAGAGTGAATATGTGTGTCAGAGTGCTGGGTAGCATTCTGAATCCCAGTGTTCCTCCAATGCATCAATCCCAGTGCTGGGAACCATATTGTGGGGGTCCTAACAGATTCTAGATCTGAATGGCAAATTTCTGAGTTCCCTCTAGTCTTCTCATGAGAAAAGAGAGTGCCCAGGGTAATGGGGCAAGGGCACAAGTAGACTCAGAACTTGGGGCATGAGGCGGCACTGGGGAGGCAGCTCCTGATGGAAGTAGGGGTGGATGAGCTTTGCTGATAGCATCATCCCAGGATGAAGGCACCATCACCATGGCTGACTAAGCCTGCCTCCCTGGGCTTACAGAGGCTGGGAAACCTCAAGGAGGTGGCAGGAAAGGGATGGTGGCCACAGACAGCTATAAGCACCTCTGGCATTGACGCTGGGAAGGCAGGGGAATCAGGGGATGCTTGGTTCATTGAGCAGTCATCCCTTTTTGAGACTTCCACCAAGCACCTAGTCATGGTGTAGAGTGAACAGGAGGATCCAACCAAAGAGCTGTGAACTAATCACTCATTTAACCATTAGTAGGTGCTTTAAGTGTCATCACTTTATTAGTTACTATCTCTGCACATTTGACCCCCTCGGCTCCCAGATATTGCCCAGAATGATGAGCACTGAGTCGGACCCAAGTTTGTAGGACAGTTGTCTAAGAAGACCATGGAGCCTGAATAATATCATGTCTAGATCTGGAAGGGGCCTCAGTGTGTCAGGTTCACATGCCCTGCATTCAGGTCAGTGGCTTTGATCACTGCCCATGTCCTTTGAAGAGTTGGTTTATGTTAAGGGATCTCTTTGGTCTGTGTGTGCTCCCAGTGGTGGGTGTCCTTATGTTAGTGGAGACAACAGCAGGTCAGGGTCTATGATGATGCTTGATTCTCAGACTCTTGACTGAAGCAAAAGGGATCTTAGCACCAACCTGTTCTTGCTAGTAGATAGGGAAAGACTAGGAAAACCAAATGATTGTGAAATTTATTAGTAAGGCCTGAAGACCTGCTGGTTGTTCTTGGTTAACTGGTTGGGAATTCTGTTGTGGGAGGCATAGGAGATATTTGCAGAGGGTAACAACTGAAGTGCTTGATAATATCTATACACAGAGAAAGAAAAGTTTGAAAACACTGAAAACAGGAGTAGCTAGGTGGCACAGTAAATAGAGCACCAGCCCTGGAGTCAGGAGGACCTGAGTTCAAATCCGACCTCAGACACTTAATACTTATTAGCCGTGTGACCTTGGGCAAGTCACTTAACCCCAATTGCCCTGCCTTCCCCCCTCCAAAAAGAAAAAAAAAACTGAAAAAAGGTCAGTTGCTGACACTTGGATCTGTTACAACCCCTAACTCTACATATAATAATATTTCCCATTTCTAAAACTTTAAAATTTACAAAATGCTTCCCTAACAGCCACATGAGAAAGGGAGGGAACATAGGACCATGCCTTTGATGAATTTACTCAAGAAGCATAGACTGAGTACCTACTATGTGCCAGGCAGTATGTTGAGCACTGGGGCTACAAATATATGAATGAAAAAACATTTATTAATCACCTAATATGAGTCAGGCACTATGCTGAGCATTAGGGAGACAAAGACAAAAATGAAACCATTCCTGCTCTCAAGGAGTTTGTATTCTAATAGGTGAAAGCAAATACAAAATATAGACAAAGTAATGTGTGTTGGGGGCAGGGGGTGAGGGGGTGGTACATCACTAACACCAATGTTAAGAATTTCACAGCACCTGTTGAGATAAGTAGAGATAATGTGGGGTGGGTATTACTGGTCTAGAGAAATGATACATACTTAGGTGGCCTATAGCCCAGCCCTTCAGTAAAAGGTCAGACATTTCTTTAACTGAAAGAAAGGAAAAAGGGGGAATTTGACTCTCAAAGTGGCCTCTCTCAGTACTTGTTCCTGGACAGAGGAACTAGTCACACTTTGATACTGAAAAGAATCTGTGATCTCACTGATATGGGAATCCCCCCCCAACAATGCAGACTGTGGTCCATTCATGTCTGCCCATCCTCGTGGAAATCTGTTACATGTCTTCCTGTAAGTTCACCACAGAGGGCCACCCATCATGCTGGGAGGTTGGGGTGGGAGAAATCTTCCTCATGTTCTCTTGACAGCATCAGTTTTATTTTACAGAAGAGAGAACTGAGATTCATTTAGGTAAAGTGACTTACACAGCATCACTCAGCTAAAAAGTGGTAGAACCCGAACGAGAGCCTAGATCTTTCTGCCAGATATGTAATTAGCCATTTTTATGCCTCCATAAGCCATTTTTGGGACAAAGGGATCTCACCTGGTGTGTGGAATGGAAAAGAAGTGGTCTATCTGATAGTTTCCTATCTTAACAAATTCTTGCTGGCTAACTGGTAAGGTCTATTTTGTTGTATCTTCTGCTGAAGGACTGAAAATGCTTTCAGCACCCTCTAAATTTCAGTGCCCCTGGACAAAGCCTTTACTGTCCCACCCTAGTTACAACTCTGCTTTAAACTCCTAAACCCTGTGCCTCTTCTACTCTAACAAGCAGCCTCTCTTGAATAGAAACTGTCTTTTAATTCTTCAACTTCATGTCTTTCTCCTTTCTACCCCAGCCTGTCAAGTAAGCTAATGATCTTTAAACAAACATTTAAATGCTTGAGATGAGACTTAAAGGAATCCTACTGTCAATCTTCCTGTAAGGCAAAGCTTCTTCTTCAAATGTGAATAACTACCCACTAATGTATTCATTTGTTGAGAATATTTATGTTTCCCTTCTTCTTAAATACCCACAAAGCCAGCTTTTAATTCAATTCAATAGGGATTACTAGAATTTAGTAGCAAGCAATAGAGGCATGAGGCAACGAAGTAGAATGGAAAACATTCCACCAAAACTAAGTGTGTCATTAAGTCCCTTCTCTCTGAGACTCAGTTTCCTCCCCTGCCACATGAGGCAGCTGTACCCAGTCATTATGGTCCCTTCCTTCTCCAAATTGGCAACCCAGTGACCTGTGGACCTCCCTGAGCTTTTAGTCTGTATGTCCAGCTCCCAATTAGGAGATTATATAAACTGAAAGGGAGGAAGCCAGGTGGCACTGCAGTGGATAGAGCACTGGGCCTGGAATCAGGAAGACTCATCACTTAGGGACCTCTCATTAGGGGTGGTAGACTTTGGGCAAAGGAGGAGGGTAGATAGTACCAGCTATGTGCCAAGGCATGATGCTAAGCATTTTTTGCAACTGTTGTTTCATTTGATCATTGCAATAACCCTGGGAGGTTTTTTTTTTACAGACGAGGAACCTGAGGCAGGGACAGACAGAAGTTCAGTGACTTGCCCAAGGTCTCACAGCTAGTAAATGTCTATGACCAGATTTGAACTCAGATCTTTCTGACTCCAGGCCCAGTACTGCACCATCAGCTGCTTCACAGGATGAAGCAAATATTGCCAAATATGATTAATGTGTTAATTGATTCTGATCACCTGCACTTGTTTATTGCAGGAGATGGAGGAGAGCCACCAGAAAGTGAGAAGAACCATGTCAAAACAAAGGAGCTTTTCAAATTCCAGTCTTTTAGGGAATTCCTTGCCACATTCAACTTCTTGACCATAGGAACAGACATTATTGGCACCAATTAAGAAAGAGAGCATAGTGCAATATGGATTCAGGGCCAGAAACCCTGGGTTGAAATGCCAGGTTTCACCTTTCCTAGTTGTTTGATTCCTGGGCAAGTCCCTTAACTTCTCAGGGCCTCAGTTTCCTTCTCTGTAGGTAAAGATAACCACACCTCTACTAAGTCCCTTCCAAGGTGATTGGGAGGGAAGTAGTATGTAAACTTTGAATTCCTATGGAGATTCTCTGAGGCTTTGGGGTCAATGACAAATTTCCTGACCCATTATGGAGACCATTCTGCCATTGGGGAAGAGAAAGCTTGCATGTGGCTATCTGTCCATCTGGGAACCAACTTCTCCTCTTCCCCCCAGGACAGGCAGCAGCCAAGTGCCAACATCCAGCTGCTTTCTTCCTTTTCTTGAAAAGCCAGAATCCCCAGTGCTTACAATGAACGGTTCTGTCCTCCACCCAACTGCACAAAGTGCTTCTGCTTTTAGGTAAAGGCAACTGGGGCATGGGATGTTTTTTAGACACTTGAACGCACTGAAAAGCCAGGAAGGAAGAGGAATCTATGTGGGACACTTTTGCTCCAACTCCAGTAAAGAATGGGAAGGGGTCAACCTTTTCTCTGCCATCCAGAAACTGTGAAGCTCCACCAGAACAAAACTAGTCGTTATGTGAGACAGGAATTTTGGTGTCTCCAAAACGATTCACAAAATAATCAAGAGTGATGTATGTGGGACTCACCTCAGCTTTCCAAGGGGAGCCAATTATAGCAGCAAAGTTTCTTTAAAGGGCTGTTTGGAGGAGAGAAGGAGTCGCTCATCTGTGGCTGTACACTCTCAAGGACAAGCAAAGGGTTCCTGGTGTGATTAAATGTGACAGTTGGTCACTGCTCCTTCCCCCCCACCTTGTCCCCCAGACTCCTAAATCTTGTCTCCTCACTTTGTATCTTGACACTGCAGTGAGACTATGGATCAACCAATCAGTAGTTCTGGATTACCCAAATCAAGAAGACATGCCAGTTGAGTGTGGGGCAGGAAGGCTGCTGCCAATAGCTCTGACTAGGGCACCAGCCCCTCTACCCTTCTGAGGCTGACTGGCAACCTCAGAGTGGGAGGGAATGACTTGATCCCTTGTCAGAGTTACTAACAGCCACTGCCCACCCTCTGTTTCCACAACTCAGTGAACCAATAGGTTCTCCCTCACTGAAGGCCTTCAATCTGAGGCCCCTTCTAGCTCTGGTATTCTTTGGTTCTCTATACATGCCCCAACTCTCTTTTGTTATTCTAACATACATTAGAATATGTCCATCCAACTTCTAGATAGAGGCAGCTAGGTAGGACAGTGGCCACAATGCTGAACTTGGAATCAGGAAGACCCAAGTTCAAATCTTGCCTCAGATATTTACTGACTGTGAAACTCTGGACAAGTCACTTGACTCTTCTCAGCCTCAGTTCCTTCACCTGTAAAGTGGGGATAATAACAGCACCTACCCCACAGGTTGTTGTGAAGATCAGAAGAGAGAGCATATTTAAAGTACTTGCAAACTTTAAAGTACTACATAAATACTTTCTACCATTCATTCAACCTTCACAACATGGCCTCCTTCCATCCCCTTTCCTGTGTCCCCACAGCTGTCACACTAGTATAGGCTCTCCACATCTGGCTATCTAATTGGTTTCCTCACATCTAGTCTCTCTCTTTGGTAACCCCTTCTTCAGACAGGTGCCAAAAACCATTTTCTAAAGCCCAGGCCCCTCCCCTGTTCAGGAAACTTCAATGGCTCTTTATTGCCACTAGGAACAAATTCAAATTCCTCAGCCTGGCCTTTAAAGGCCTCCACACTCTGGTTCCCATCTACCTTATTACCATCATGCCTCATTTACTCTTCATTCTGGCCAAAGGGAACCAGTTATCCCTATTTTCCTCATGCCCTCTTCAGGCTTTAGCCAACCACAAGGCCATTGCTCAGCCTGGGGCATGCTCTCTCCACAATGCCACCCAGAATTCAGCTCAGTCACCACCTCTTCCAAGAAGCCTTCCTGCCCCACCCCAGCTGTAAGAGATTGAGTTCTCACTTTCAAATTAATGAAAAAGTATTTACTCCCTATGGGGCATTGTGCATAACCATTGGGTTACAAAAACAGTTCCTGTCTTCAAAAAGTTCCCATTCTAATGGGGGAGATAAGGCACATATCAAATTTTCCCAGAATCCTCTAGCTAGATCTCTCTTTGCCCCTCTCTTTGCTCTACTTAATATTGTACTTACTGCTTCCTATTAGATTGTAAGCTCCTTGAGGGCAGGGGTGGTTTCCCTTTTGTTTCTGTATGCCCAGCTCCTAGTGTAGTACTTAACACAGACCAGATGTTTAACAAATATTTATTGGTTGGTTGATTGATTATTTGGGTACATGTTGTGAACTGCCCCCACCCCTGGGCAGAGTCCATGTCCTTTTTTTTTATTTCTGTCTTCCTAACATCTAACCCAGGGCATAGAACACAGTGTAGACACTTGACAGATATGTGTCGAATCGAGAAAATCACAGGAGAAGAAGGTGGTGTCATGGTGTGTCAAGGAAAGATACGGAGTGCTATCATTAAGGCTGGAGGAAGGAGCACACATTATCCATTCCTCCCTCATTTGACAGATGGGGAACCAGAGGCCCAGAGAAAAAAGAGATTTAGCCAGGAATAATGTGGTTAGCTGTTGAGGGAGAGATTAACACCAAGCTTTTGAAGACTTTGAAGAGGCTTTACAAAAAAATCTGCTGATCTCTATATTACTAGAAAGCATTAGCAACCATCTTGTGGGAGGGGAGGGTCAGAGAAGGTTACACTGAGCAGGTGGGCCTGCAGGGATGAGTAATTTTACCACAGGAGGGAATTGTGGGAGAGAATATTCCTGGCAGAGCCTGTGAAGAGGGAGTGGGTAGAGGAGCCTTCCAGGAAAATCCCAGAAGGGCCACAGATGGAAAAAGGTTAAGATTGACTCCCCTGGGAGACAAGGGCATATAGATTAGCCAACATTTGCATGAAGAAAGAAGATTAACAGTCCCATGCCAGTACCTGGAATTTCATCACCATGGGCACCACCACCTCCACCAATGCAGATTGTGACCCTTCCGGGATATAACAGAGTTCTCCCCAGTTGCTGTGGCCAAACTAGAGATGGGCCTCTTAAGGTTCAACACAATCTTGGGTGTCTAGGACCAGAGAGTTGGGTGTTCCTTGTCCTTTGTCCCAATCACACTGCATCTGTGGTATCGTGTTCACTTCTGGGTATGGCATTTTAGGGATCTCATATTAGAGAGCACATTAAGAAGCTGAAAAGTATCCAGACAAGGGCAGCCACAGTTGTGAAAGGATAGGAAATCATGGCAGAGAAGGATCATTTGAAGAACCTGGAGGTGCCCAGTACAAAGGAGAGAAGACTTTGGGGGCAGTGGGGGACATGAGTTCTGAGTCCAACTTACAGAGCTGTCGCAGAAAGGGTTAGACTTATCCACCTTGGTCTCAGATGGCCCAATGGGACACAACCGGAGCTGGACAAAAATGACGGATTTAAGTCTAAGTCAGGAAGAACCTCTACAAATGAGGCCTCTCCAGAAGGGGAGTGGGCTGCCTCAGAACCATGAGCTGCACCTCACAGGAGGTTGGCAAGCAGATGACCCCTTGGGTATGCTGTAGAGGGGATTCTCCTGGGGGTGGGCGTTGGACTCAGTGACCTCTGAGGGGCCTTCCAATGCTGAGGTACTATGAGATTGAATTCTCCAGTGCCTTCCCCAACCTCCCCCACCCCCACATACACATAGAGAGCCTAAACGAGGATCACACTGAGAAGGCATGAAGAGGTGGTTTGCGAGCAAAAAATCAATCATTACAGTTGGGAGGAGAGAGAGAAACAGGGACATCATTGCATCTCCCTTATTTGCTGGTTGGAGAAACAGAGACCCAACATGTCAGGATGTGGGCTCCCATCCACTGGAGGTTGTCAGGCTACAGGGCTCCATGGCTTCAGACCGTGCAGGAAACCCTTCCCAATATGTACCAGAGAGCTGTGGGAAGGGGCAGAAAAAGGGATGAAGAAAGGAGTGAGCACAAGCCAATGAGCCCCCACTGACTTCATAAGACCTCATGCTGATGTTCAGTCCCATCAAGCTGGTCCCTGAGGCTCTCTGACTGGAATCTGGAGAACCAGGAGATGGGCAAACTCCAGCATCAGCCAATCTGAGAACTAGATTTAGCTCCTTAGACGGATGTTCACACAGAGGCAATATCACTTAATGGGGCCTTATTCAAAGCTTATTTGAATTGATTTCAAGAAAAAGCACCTTTGTTAAGACTACTCACAAGATTTGCCCTGTTTCTGCCTTGGGGTACCTAGAGTACAGTGGTTCTGAGGGAGAGGTGGGGAGCAAAGGCCCAAGTCATGTGATGGCCTTGGGGCAGAGTCTACACCAAGAGAACCATATAGGCCCAAAGCCATAGAGGCCAAGAAATTTGGGGAGTCACAGGAGAGAAGAATTGATTATTAACTATTTTGATATTGAAAAAGTACTAGATTTGGAGTTAGAAAGGCCTGGGTTTAAATCCTACCTCTGAAACATATCACAGATCTCAAGCTAGAAGGTACCTCAAGGGCCACCTAGGCCAAGCCCCTCATTTTGCAGATGAGGAAACTGAGGCCCAGGGGGATGGAGGGACTTGTCCATAGTCACACAAGCAGTATCACTTGCTTTTAGCTTGACCATGAAGTCACAGTCTGAGCCTCAGTTTCTCCCCCTATAAAATGGGAGTAATACTAGCACCTACTTATCTCACAGGGTTGTTGAGAGGCTCTGATGAGATAACATATATTAAGCAATTTACAAATTCTGAAGCTCTATAAAGATCCATCATTGTCATCATCATTTTTATTGTATAGTTCTTTATGTTTTTCCAAAGGCATTTCAAAGTCTGTGAAATAGTTAAGATCATTATTATTGTCTCTGTTTTTTTCAGACGAGAACTGAGGCTCTGAAACAGAAAATAAAGGTCACAAAGTTAGATCAACAGATCTGGGACTTGAACCCAGATCTTTGGACTCCAAGAACACAATACCATGTTGTTACTCCCCAAAGGAAGTAAAGCCAGCTCTGCCTTTGGTCAGAACAGAGAAATTTGAGAGAAATCCCTATGATGAAATTTGATGGGAATTAGCTTCCCTACCCCCAAAACATTTTCCCCACTGGCCTGCCACAGAAGAAGATTCACACGATTAGATAGTTCTTCCTTTGACACTAAAGCACTATGTCTCCAGAAAGCCCCTGTTGACTACATCCGTTTCAGGGAGGGGAAACACCTTGGCCATTAACACACTATCAGCTATTAGCTTGCTGTTCAGTCATTTCAATCATGTCTGATTCTTTGTTGACTCCATTTGGGGTCCTGGAGTGGTTTGCCATTTCCTTCTCCAGTTCATTTTATAGATGAGGAAACTGAGGCAAACAGGGTTAAGGGACTTGCCCAGGGTCACACAGCTATTAAGTGTCTGAGACCAGATATGAACTCAGGAAGGTGAGTCTTCCTGACTCCAAGTCTGGCACTCTATGCATTGCAGTGCCACCTAGCTGCCCAGACTATTACCTTAGCATAGATTTATTTAGAAGAAAATGAATAGTCCCCTTGGACAATAGAGAGCAAGGTGTTGAAGAAATGAAACAATGGAGAGGGGATTGAGGGAAGGATGTGGAGGAATGGAGAAAAAATGTATGTCAGTCAAGTTTCATCACCAACCACTGTCCTGCTTGGCGACCACTAATACAAGAGCACAAATAGTTATAGATATATAGAGATATATAACTATAGAGAGAGAGATACAGTTATAGATATAGTTCAAAATCTTAGAAATTTTTTCTTTTATAGCAAATCAAAATTTGCCTCTCTACAGCTTCTACTCATTTGCTCCCAATTCTGACTTCTGGGGCAAAACAGAAAACATCTAGCCCTTCTTCTATGAGACAGCCTTTGTTTCCCGAGTCTTCTCCTAGTTAAACATCCCTAGCTCAACATTCTCAGTTCCTTCAATTGATCCTCATATGGAAGGGTCGCAAGGCCTTTCACCAGCCCAGCTGCCCTCCTCTGGATGTTCTCCAGAATGCCAATGTCCTTCTTAAATGGCAATGCCCAGAACTAAACACATTACTCAGTAGGATGCACTCCTCCCCGATTCTGGATGTAGCTTAACATTGTATCGTCTTTTTTAGCTTCCACATCATATGACTAACTAATATTGAGTTTGCAGTCCACTAAAACTCCTAGCTCTTTTTCAGAAAAAAAAACTACTCTCTAACCATGCTGATGATTGTACTTGTACTTGTAAAACTAATTTTTTAACCTAATTTTCTTTTCTTTTTGATGAGGTAGGTTAGGTTGTATGAGTATTATTATCCCCATTTTACAATGAGGACATTGAGGTAAAGTAAATTAAGATCACAGGGTTTAGAGTTTGGAGGAGCCTTAGAGCCCATCAAGTTCAAATCCAAATGTTACAGAGGGGGAAACTGATGCTTGCCCAAGATAACACAACTAGTAAGTAGCAGAGGCAGGGCTTGTGCTCAACTCTAATGCTACCTCTCATTGAAGCTCTGTAAGAATATTACTACAATTACAGCTATGACAGATAGAGTTGACCTTAGTCAGAGATCATCTAGTCTAACTTCTACCCTCTCCCCATTTTACAGATTAGGAACTTAAGAGTCAAAGAGGTCTAGCTATTTACTCAAAGTAACAAAGCTAGCAAGTATCAGAGACTAGACTTGGACTCAGTTTCCCTGATTCACAGTCATTTCAGTGGTTTTTTTTTTTGTTTTTCCCCACTTTATTTACCACTTGTAACTCCTTATGTGCCTCTAGGCATCTTGATAGCCAACATCTCATTGTATCCTCCCAAGAGCATGGAAGATTAGCAGAGCAGGGCTCATTAACCCCATTTTGCAGATAAGAAAACCCAGAGGAAGAGAAATGACTTGCTTAAGGTCACACAGCAAATCTGTATTTCACATCAAGTCTCCTGATGTCCAGTTCAGGGCTCCAGAAAATAGAATTACCTAACAATCAGAGGAGCCGCCTATATTTGAAAACCAATCTACCATGAGAGTCAAAAGCCAGAAACAAGTCAAACTCAGACAGCCTAGCTTAACAGAGGGACACATTCCTCTAAGACAGAAAAGGATAGGGAGGGTGCTGGCCTGGGATCAGTCCTTCACAATCTTCCATCTCTAATGGGCAGAGCCCCCACCCTGAGCTGATGCAGCATGGTAAAGGGCACAGACAAAAAAAAACGGACAAAGCCAGACAATGGCAGACAAATGGAGGGTCTCCGAGACAAATCAATAATTCTGGAGCCAGGCCCCTGTCCACTGTGTCACTGCTACTGCCATTATTAATATTACTTTCTTCAATTCCATTAACATTGCAAATAGCAGCCAACTCATCCCGTTTGAATCCCGTGTTCTCTTTTAGCCACAGCCCATCCATTGCAGCGGAAAGAGTCTTCTTTAGCAAGTGATGTCAGGGTCCCATAAACTCTGTCAAGTGGTTGGCCAACTTTTGCACATAGAGCTCTTGGGGAAGGGTGACTGCTGGGGGCAGGGCTCAAGCACTATATGAATGTCAGTCTGGAGTGTTCTTACCTTCTGAGGCAGCTATTCTACTTTGGGGTAACTCTTTGTTGGGAATTTTCTCCTTATATCAGGCCAAAACCTGTCTATCTGCTCAAAAGATGCTGTCAAAAACAGTTGTCACTGACTATGTGGCAGACAGTCATCACTACCCAACCCTTCAGTCCACCTGGCAGCCCAGCCTGGCAGACAAGACTTCCCTGGGGATACACAAAGCCCAGGGGACCACAAACACTCACATACAGAGAATACAATCTAGGCAACCAAATACCCTAAAACCCCACTTCTTGGTCACAAGGAGACCTAAGCTCCCTCCCTTGCTCTCCTCCCACCCAGCCTCCTCAGAATACTCAGCTGAACAGCTATAGTTTAAGTACCAGTCTGAGGACAGCAGCCAAGAAGTCTGGATTCTAAGCTGGAGGCTGCCTCCAAGGGCAATGTTGCTATCATTATGGCCATGGGCAGCATGTGCTGCCTTCCTGCCCATGCCCTAGCTCAACTGCCCTGCCTCCTTGACTGTGCTAACAATCTGAACCCATCAAAATGGCTGCTTTGAGTTCATAGTCTCCCTAGATCTAGAGATAAAAGGGATCTCAGAGGTCAAGGAGTCTTGAAGTACAACAGTAACTTGTCCAAGGCCACATGGCTAGTGAGAAGAGAGACCCACAATTCAAACACAGGTCCTCTGACCCACAATACATCACACTATACTCTCCAATGAACCATGTTACTGGCACAGTAGTCACATCATCTCAGTGGCTCACACTCAGCATATGCAGAATCCCTAGTAAGATTAAATTGATCTCAGCTGCAATGATGACCCTTGTCCCATCTGCTATTCTTGATTTACCACTGGCTTCTGACTCAGATGTCCAACTTTCCTGAGCCCTATTCTTTGTAAACCTGCTTATCTCTGGTTTCCATGGTTCTCAGCCCACTTCCATGGTACTATGACCCCTTAATTCCTACCTCCCCTTTCATGCCCTGAACCTAGTCACACTCTCCAGGGAGGAGCAATCATGTATGTGTGTGTGTATGTGTCCCCCCTCCCTCCATACTCCCCAGCTATGGACAGTCACCTTGCTGGACACAGAGCTAGACACATGGCCTGGCTCAATGGGGCTTGGCTGTCCTCTTTCCAACTCAGCCGTTCTGTGTCGCTGTGACTTTGTGACAACTGCCCTCTACTCACCAAGTGTCCTGCAGCAGACATGGTAACAGTTGTGATGTACCCAATGTCTTTCACATATGCCTCATGACCATGGCTTTTTTTTCACTCATGTTTTTCTGTCTCACTCTGCTTGGGCCCATGACATCCCTGATGCAAACTACCCTGCTCACAGGTAGCTAAAAGGACTTTAGGAGCATCATCTATTGACAAGCACAAGACTTCAGGGGCGGGGAACCTCAAGATGGGCCCTATTTTGAGAAACAGACAAGCCAAAAGCTTTCATTTGACTCTATCAAAGACCTACTTTTGTGATGAGCAGAAGGCCACTTGAGTGGCCTGGAGAGTATTTTTCTGGGAAAGCCTGCATTCTGCCAAGGTTAACAGGCCTTTGTCTTCCCTTTGAGCACCTCAAGCATCTAAGTAGCTGGGGAGCTACAGGAGAGCCTGGCAGAATAGGAAGAGAAGAGAAAGAAAGAGGAAGAAAAAGGGGGAAGAAAAGGGTTAGAGAAAAGGGAGAAGGTAAAAAATGAGAAGTAGAGGGAAATGAGAAGGAAAGGGGAATGAGGGGAAAGGGAGAGAAGAACAATAAGGAAAAGTATGAGAATGTTCAGGAGGAGAGGAAAGAAAGGAATAAGAAGAAATGGAGGAAGGGGAAAAGGAAGAGGAGTAAAGAAAAGTAGAGGAAGAAGAGGGAAATAAGAGGAGGAAAAAAGAAAAAATAGAAAATCAGAAGGAGGAAAAGAGGAAAGGGAAGTAGTAGAAGATGAATGAAGGAAGAAGAGAGGGAAAAGGAGGAAAAGAGGGAGAGAAAAATAGAAAGAAGGAATGAAAAGGAAGAAGAGGAGGAAGTAGAGAAAGGAAATAAGAATATCAGTAAGAGAGCAAAGGGGAAAGGAAAGGAGGTGAAAGGGGAGAGGGAGAGAAAGAGGAGTAGAGAAGAAGGAAAAAGAGAGAGAAGGGGATGGGGAAGGAAGAGGTTTAAAATGAGGATAAGAATTAGAAAGCAGGAGGAAAGGAAGCAGAAGAAAAGGAAGAAAGAATGAGAGGGATGAGCAAGGGAAGGAGGAAGAGGGCTGAAATGTCCCGGATCAAGGAAAAACAAATTTTTAGGAGTTTACTGAACAAACCATCCCGTCTCAATCCAATGTTGTCTGTCTTGTAAACTAAGCTTTTCAAACAGTTTAATGGAAAGCCATTAGTGCCCTCACAAAAGGATTCAGAGGAAGTATATGGCACTCGAGCTGTCTTCTGGCCATGCCCCTGTAGCTGTGCCAGTCTCTATCTCCTTTCTGGTGCCCTAGCTACTGAACTCTAGGATCTTGTTCTCCTGCTGGCAAGTTTGCCACATCTACTTGTTCCTAGACATTTTCTGTGCCATGTTCTCCCCCTACCCTTTTCCACCTCTAGCTCTCAGAACAGTAATCAAACCAACACTATCATTCCTGGAAATGGCAAAGCAATCAACTGCTTGATGACCCCACTCACTATCTCTATGACTTTCAGATCAAACTACTCCTCCTTGGCTACCATTCTCCTACATGTATTGTCTTCCCTGATTAGAATCAGGGGAGACCAGGTCCTTGAGAGCAAGGACTATCTTTTTTCTTTTGCATTTCTATACTCAGTGATGAGTACAGCACCTGGCACATAATAATTACTTAATAAATGCTTTTTCATTCATTTATTTATTCATTTATTCAAGATAAAGTAGATCACTAAAAGGAGGAAGTGTCATGCCCCACCATGTCCTCAACAGATGCAGGCACTCCGAGACAAAATCCCTATCTCCCTGCATTAGTTACATTTCTGAATTCTATTCCCACTTTTGCAATGAATCTAGAAACCATCTGGATGGACCTTAATCTAGTCTATCCATTTTGTGAATGAGAAGACAGAGGCTCAAAACGAAGAAGAGATTTACCCAAAGTCATACAAGTTATAAGAAGCAAAACCAGAATTTAAATCTAGGGCCTCAGACTCCTAAATCCAGTATTCATTCTAGTACTTTATGCTGCCTCAGGTCTATAATAAAATGGCTAACTCTACCAAATAATGGCAAAACAGACTCCTTTCCCCCTTATGTAAACTAAGGACTAGACTAGATGCCTTCCAAGGGCTCTCCAAACTCTGAGATTCTGCGCTCAGCAAGGTAGGAGATGAACAGAGCTCTCTGTGCTACGCTAGCTTCCCAACCCGTGTCTCCTGGACAGACAGACTGCCCACTCCAAGTCCCAGGAAGAGGGAGAAAGGGAGTAAAAGAGCCACTGTGTTTACATCTAGTAGGTCTTCAGCCAGAAACTGTCCTCAGAGACAAGAGGCTAATGGCCCTACCACCTGTAGTGTCAGGCTCTGGGGAGGAAAGAAAAATGAAGGAACAGGATGTATCAATGGCTGCTGTCCAGGGAGCTGTTGAGAATGATCAGTTAAGGACCAAAGATATTCCATGTGCTCATTTCCTCTTGGTTATGATAACAATGACCACAATGCAGAAGTTCACCCTCAATCACCTTAGTCCATCAATATCCTGAAAACACAGTGAGGCATGGGGAAAGGGATGGGAGAGTATGTCCAAGGAAAGGCTAGTAATTGATGGTCACCTGCTAACCAGGAATTGGGCCTCAAATTAAGGACAACCAATGCAAAAAGTTCCCCTGGAAACAGGCAAAGACCATCCCTGGCTTAGGGATCATAGAATTTAGATGTAAAAGTGATCTTAGAAACCATCTAATGCAATGCCTTGACTTTACAGTGGAAGAAAGTGGGGCCCAGATCCCTTCTCAAACAGCAGGCACAGTTGCCATGATCCCAGGCTCCCAGACTAACAAGGCTTACCTGAGCTAATACACACACCTGAACTGGATCAAATAGGATGTCTCTAATTCCTGCCATGGCTAACTCTGTCTTGAGCATCATGTGACACTCTGGACTTCAGTTTCTTTATCCATAAAATGAGGAGGTTCAACTATTTGATCTCCAAGGCCTCTATTTCTGTAGCAACAAGGTCATTAGTAATGCAATAGCTCCTGGAACTTATTGTCTACTCTCCCTAAATTAAAAAGAGAAGACATAGGAAATGTCCATCACAAGCTAGAGTAAAAGTCACCCAGGAAGACCTCAAGGTCCAACAACCATGAAGTTTAGTTCAAAGAAATAATGAAGCCTGGTAGCCTTACCTATCTGGAAGTACCATGATCCTTGTTCGAAAGGGTTTAACTTCTGGGGCTGAGAATCCCCTGTTGCCATCAGAAACCCAGCGAAGACTCTCAAGGGAAGGCATTTTGCTGGTCTGAGGCAAGAGTTGGTTCCTTTCTAAAAGATCTGTGGATTTTAACTAAAAGGGCATAGCAGCATCACCTCTTCTCATAAAAAAGATAGCCAAGAATTCCAGCTGAGACAGAAGCTGGAAGCAGAGAGAAGCTTGACAACCACATGCACAATGGGGCTGTACCTGACAGCATCTAGCAGAGCCTGCACATCTAGTGGATACAACATATCCAATGGAATAGCATCTGTCAGGGGCTACACATCCAGCAGAGACCCTGGGAGCAGGGCAATGATGGAACCAGAAGACATCAGAAGGCCTAAAACATAGGAGGTATGAGTCTCACTGCCATGTGTGTGCCCTGAACACAAGTATCTCCTACACGTGGCCTCTCTATGCATGTTCCCTGTATATGACCTTTCTTTACACCAATGGTATGTTTGTGGGATACTGAACTCTAGGTTTATGAAGGGAATGTTTTATTGCTACCTTCCTTATTATGCCTTTTCTTTAAATGGCCTGCTTTGAACTGTGTCCTCTGATCAATAAAGGTAGATACATCAGTGGGGGCCCACGAGTTATGGTTTTTGTGAATGTGGACCTACCAAGTCCCTTGAACCCGGAGCAACCAGGTTCACCTATGGGATTGGGATTGCAACTTGGAGCTATGATAATAAATTGTAAATCTTGTACCTGGGACTGCTTCCTGACTAACTCACCATCCTATAGCAGCAATATTAAGGATCATCAGGTAAATGAAGAATAGAAAGGGAAAACTAGTAAGATGGAAGGAGACACACTAAGTACACAGAAAGACAAGAAAGCCAAACAGCTAGGATCTGAGGATGTGTCTCCCAGTGGAGCTTGTAAATGTTACATCATCCAACACCATTTTGCCAGCTGTCAGTCTGTCTCAGTATGCAATGTGTCCTTGTGTGGTCTGAAAACAATTCAAATCAAACAAAAACTAGTGTTGCTTCTTTGGATTCTCATATCTGATTCTTCCCCTCTTCTTTCCCCCCCCCCCCTTTCTTCTACGAATACACAGTGAGTCAATCTGGTATATCTTTGATTTTTGAATTATTTCAAGATTAACTGAATTTGAAATGTGGGCTGCCTGCAAAGTCGTGCTAGCACAGAAAGATGAGCTTGGTTATTGACAGAGAAGAGTTGCCAGTGACATTTTTCATCATTTCTCTGTGGTGCTGAGCTTCAGTTCCCGGTGGTGGGCAGGGCTGCCTCAGCAGACACAAAGAAGCCAGGATCACAAGTGCAATTGACAATTTTTACTCCTGATCCCCTCAGGGAGCATCTTGTGGCATTCAGAGTGACTCTCCTACCTGGAAACCCAGGACTGATCTTTCTCAGTAGGCATCGGGGAAGATGGCCCCTGGGCTCAGAGGAGGCACTGTGATTCAGTGGAAAGAAGGGTAAATTTGGAGTCAGAGAAGCTGGGTTCAAATGTCACCTCTCATGCTTACTACCCATATAGCAAGATAGTACTTATTTAGGTAAGTACTTGACCTTGGGTAAGGCACTTCTCATCTTCTTCCTCTACAAAATTATAGGGGATTAGGTTACTTTAAAAAAAATACAAGTGTTTTTTGTTTTTACATAACCTTCATTTCCAAGTCTATCCCTCTCCCCTACCCAGAGCCATCTTTTGTAACCAACGATACAAAAAGGTGGGAGAGATCAATTCATCCAAACTAACCAAGACATCGACAGACTCTGACAGTATATCCAATGCCCCACACCCATAGTCCCCATCCTTTATAAAGAAAAAAAGGGAGTTACATTTTTCTCCCCTGTAAATTCCATATCCCCAGTTGCAAGCTTATCATCCATATAAGGAAAAAATAAAACAAAACTTCCTAACAATTCAAACTTTTCAGAAGTGGAATTAGTTGCCTCTGTAGACTGTGGGTTCCCTCTCATGGAAACTCTTCTGATTCAGCAAGTAGTCTGTGTACAGCTCATGGCACTGTTCCTGGCATTCCATCTCTCTGTTGCCACCTACAAACCCAGAGCCAGGCTCTAATTGACTTCCCTGTCATTTGAACTACTGTTCTCCACCCTGACCCCAGTAGAAAGTAAGTTTCTTGAGGACAGGCACTGTTGGATAATACCTAGGGTGATACCTTACGTAGCTGAACCCTGTTTGCCTGCATTGCCCACCTCTAAGGTAGAAAACAAAAAATGAGATGCATATAGGGAATATGAAGTTGACTCTAGAAGTTTTATTCATTCATTTATTTGTTTGCTTGCTTATTTTGCTTGGTTTTTTTTTTTTTTTGAGTCTTCCGAAAAGAGTATAAAGGAGAAGAGAGCCTGGGAGCTTGGAGCACAAACATTAAAAGAGGGTGGCGAGTGCATGCCCACAGCACAAGACTGAGCTATGCTAGGACACCACAATGCCAATATTGGGAATCACGTCAGGAGCTGGGCTGTAGATTGGAATTCCTGTAATTTTTCAAAACCAGCATTCACTGAGCTCCCTATCATCTCCACATGGAAACAAAAGTGCTCAAAGTAGAAGTAGGACCCAGGAGCAGGACACATGGGGCATAATTTTGTCCTAAAGTAGGGGTCCTTAACCTGGAGATCCATGAACTTTTAAATTTTACATATATATGTACATATATGTACATGTATGTATATTCATACGTGTGTACATATATAACAACTGTATTTCAATGTAATTGGTTTCCTTTCTGAGTCTATGAATTTTGTTTGATGCATTTAAAAACATCATTCTGAGAAGGGGGCCATGGACTCCACTAGATTACCCAAGAGTTCTAGGATACATAAAAGGTATATCTAAACCAGTGGTTTATACAATATCTAAAGACCCCTCCAGTTTGATTATGGTCTCCTCATATTGCTAAGGCATAAAGTAGTCCAGGCTCTTTACTTAAAATAGAAACCAGAAAAGCTATAGCCAAGTCTGACAGGAGAGGTAGAGACCAAGAAGATCAGTCCAAACTAGGGTACAACACTGGACAATTGTCACTAATGAGAAATCATTCTTCTCTTCCCTACCTTGCTCGCTAATTACCAGTATGATTCTGCTCACCTTTGGCCTTTTCTTCCACCATATGGAAGCCAAGTAATGAAGATACTCCTTTAAAGCTAGCCCCTTTTCCTTTATTGAAGACTAATCATCTCCGTGGTTTGCTTTCTCCACTGACGCTGTAGAAAGAAACAATTAGCAATATTTTTTTTTTTGCCTTGCCTGCAAGTTAATGACCTCAATATTCATCTTATCAGGTTTGCCTCTTTGGGGAGTTTATTCAGAAATCAATTCAGGTTGCATTCTAAATCAAAAAGAAGGAGAAAAAATGCAGCCTGTTCCCTTCCTTCCTATTAAATGCACACACATCTGCTAGGTAATATCCTGATTGAAATCTCAGAGTGGTGTCACAAATGATCTATTCCATTTTTTCCTTTCCAGGCCTGCACCTCAACTCCCTTAATTTGCTCATCTGTTGGGTAATCACGACTGAAAATTGTTCGTTCCCTTGGCTATGTCTGCTTTTACCATCTACCCACCCCTTGAGATCGCCTGAGTGCCTGTTCTTGGGGATGCTAGACCCTCAGACCATTAGACCAGTTTCTCCCTTTATGCTGACCACCTATCCAAATCCCATCCTCCAATTAAGAAGCTTGCTAAGTTTCCCCACTGGAACTCCATCTCACCCCATCTGCCTCTCAGTGGAAGCCTATGTACAGTAGGTAGAAACTCCTACGCCTTGCATGACTTATCTCTCTGCCCCCACTGCTTTCTTTGACACTTACAGACCCAGAGCTGGGCTCCAATTGGCTTCCCTGAGTGTTCTAAATATAGCAAAGTGTCAGTCTGGTTTCTTCCAGTCATTCATCTGAGCCCCTGTGACCTTTTTAGATCAAAAGGAACCTAGACAATGCAGAAAGACCTTAAAGGAATTCTCAGAATTGGCTAATTGGTGGCTAACGATCCAGTTTCACTGTCTTCCTCCAGTTTCACTGTCTTCCGTAGCTCCTCTTTCTCCTGAGGTCCCCATCCCTTCAGCATCCTGTTCTGCGACCCTTAACGCATTTCATTTCCCTAGCGGTCTATCAGAGGAGTCCATTCAAGGATGCTCTCTGAGTTCTTTCCTGGCCCTGATCAATGCTACATGGAATGAGATTAGCCTTTCTGGTCCCCAGGCCATTGGCTAAGATTCCTAGTCCATTTGTTAAGTAATAGATTTATCAAGCACCAAGCAATGCATAGGATAATTTGGTTCCCGATCAGTGAGAGGGGAAAAGTCGGTAGCCACCAGTTCAGCAGCATCTCTTGTGCCTCAGATAATAAGGGAGAATGGGGAAGACTCCACAGAATGAAGTGTCTATAAAATGAAGAGCAACCATGTGGTGTAATGAAAATAATATAGTACTTGAGGTCAGGAGAGACCTGGGATTGAACCCTGACTCTGATATTTCTTAGTTTAGGGACCTTGGGCAAGTTGTTTCCTATCACCTCCCTACCCCAGCCTCAGTTTCCTCAACTGGAAAACAGTGATAACAACCCCTCACACTATCTATCTCCTGGAGTTGTTGTGGGGGAATAATGATTTAGAAATTATAAAGCATGCAAAAAATGGGAGCAGTTTTCCCCACAGAAATAGATAAGAATTACAGAATGTAAATGTCAGAAAGGACCTCAGTTTATATCCCCCCAAATCCCCATTACAGTATCCTAGACAAGTGATCATCCAAGTTTGGCTTGAAGAGTTTCCGTGAGAGGGAACCCACCAACTACAGAGGCAACTAATTCCACTTCTGAACAGTCTGAATCATTAGGAAGTTTTGTTTTATTTTCTTTATATGGAGACTGAATTTGCACCACCACTCCTTTCTGACTGCCCCTCTTGGAGGGGCTCCCCATTCAATACTCAGGCCAAGCAGAACAGATCTAATTACAGATGGATCACCTTAACCTTTCTCTGCCTCGGTTTCTTCATCCAGAAAATGAAGGGACTGGATTCTCTGACCTCTAGGGTCCCTTCCAATGCTAACGCTATGATCCTATTATCTTCCATAGGACAGGCCTTTAGATACTTGAAGACATCTACCGCATTCCCCCAGAGTCTTCTCTTCTCCATGCTAAACATCCCCACTTACTTCAACTAAACCTCCCAGCATGAACTTGAGACCCTTCAACACCCAGCTCACTCCCCTCTGGACATTCTCCAGTTCATCAAGCCCTCTTTCAGTCCCTCCCCCAGATTAAGCTCTTTCTGACTTCTGCAACCATTACTACTTCCTGGACTCGGCATTAGTCAGGATTCAAATATATTAATGGGTTGGAACATTGGGCCAAATTGTGAACTCTTAGGTTCAAAGATTCAACTGCACAAGCACCAAATAGGGTAGGTATGGCTAGACAGAAGTTCCTCTGGGAAAACAACATTAAATAAGAACAAACAATTCACCTTAGCACCTAGCCGTCAAGAGTAATTCTTTCAATAGGAAACCATGAAATGGCCCATTTCTTAAAGAGAGATTCACCATCCCCAGAAGTGGCCTCATTGTATTCTAGGGTTTTGCCACTTGCCCCAGACACAAAAATTCCTACTTTTGTCTCTTTCCTTCACCATTTGGTTGCTTCCCACTGTTCATTTTCCATTTTAGCAATATTCTTCCTAATATGAGCTGTACAGAACTGAATAAATAGCCTATTACAGCTGTGGTACAACTAATGCTGAGTCCAGGAAGTTGAGCATCTTCTATTCTTGGTTCTCCTCTCTCTCTTAATGTAGCCAAATATTCTATTTAATTTTCAAGGCTGCCATGTCACACTCTTGACTGTTGTGGAATTAGTAGTTCACTAAGTTTGCATATATGTTTTCTGAGAGGAACTTCTGTCTAGCCATGCCTACTCCATCTGGTACTTGTGAAGTTGAATCTCTGAACCCAAGAGTACACAATTTGGCCCAATGTTCCAACCCATTAATGTATGTGAATCCTGACTCTCATCCAGTATTTCCCAATCCAGATCCTGTGATCCTCCTTACATGTTTGGGATGAAAAATAACCCTCATCCTTAATTTAGTGAAAAAATAAACACAGAGATCTCTTAGGATAAGGACAGAAGTTTATTCTCTTCCCCAGGAGAAGAGGGTGGTCTTCCCCATGACTCAACATGGAGAAGAGGTGTGTTACAAAAGACAGTGCAAGAATTTATACCCT
The DNA here is from genome assembly GCA_028627135.1 of Pseudochirops cupreus. NCBI lineage: Eukaryota > Metazoa > Chordata > Mammalia > Diprotodontia > Pseudocheiridae > Pseudochirops > Pseudochirops cupreus. The sequence continues at coordinate 21,067,622 of CM053582.1, forward strand.
GATGCAGTCAAGCCCCCTTCCTGACTGTCTCCTCTCTCGTTGGTTGAAAGGCAGACTTCACCAAATTCTTCCCCAAATGGGACAGCAAGAAAAGGAGGGGGAGGGTCCCAAAGCAAGGGAGGAAGAGTGAGCCTGGGCTGTCCCTGACTCCCATTGGCCAGGAGGAGAGGCCCACTGAGGTGGGAAAAAGTAGACAAAGAAATGAAAGTGATTGACAGCAGCAATGGACGAGGAAAAGGGAAGTTAACAATCTCAAACTGCCTGAGAAGTTTTCACTCATCCCATACAATTATATTTTTTGAATCTGCAATTATTTTTCAATTTTCCAAGGATGGATTCTCCAACCCTTCTCTCCTAAATATTTACTGATGCAGAATGAGGACCACTGGTACTTTGTACTTCTCAACATAAATAAAAATGAAAACTTTTGATTACTTCACCCCAACCCAATCTATTGTTGTTCAGTCATGTTTTCAGTCATGTTCGACTCTTTGTGACCCCATTTGGAGTTTTCTTGTCAAAGACACTGGAGTGGTTTGCCATTTCCTTCTCCATCTCATTTCACAGATGAGGAAACTGAGGCAAACAGGATGAAGTGACTTGCTGTTATGGGAATCTGAAGACCTTCCCCGCCCCTAGGCCCTTTGCTTAAGTGGCTCTGAGAACCTTTCCAGATTTGAAAGTATACTCTGCCCCCTGATAGGCTGAATGTGGTCACATGGAGCCTGTGGCAGGAGGCTTGTTCTTCAGGAATGCCCACGCCTTATTACTTTGTGATTGGGCAGTGGGTCAAGAGGGCTGTGATGGTCTCTGATCCAGGAGAAGGCTATATATATGCCCTGATGTGAGGTTTTGCTTTGGGGCTCACTTTGGAAAGAGTTGTGTGATTTGGCCAGAAGAGACTCTGGGAAGCCGTTGAGCCCCCTGGCTTTGAAAAGCCCAGATGTTGGTGCTTCCCTCTCTGGTAACTGAATAGGTAACTGATGTAATGGTCAGGCTTTGAAAAGCCCAGATGTTGGTGCTTCCCTCTCTGGTAACTGAATAGGTAACTGATGTAATGGTCAGATGGTTGGAAGCCCATCTGCTGATCTGTTTCTTTGTCTGCTTGT
>CM053582.1:21069230-21090879 GCA_028627135.1 Pseudochirops cupreus
TTCCGGCGTTCTCTTGCTCCACCCCTTCCTGCTACATCAGCAAGCTCAAGGGGCGTGGAAGATCTTCAAATCCCAGTATCGTTACAGTGAGTCATGCTAAATGTTATCTTGAGTTTCCTTCATTTCACAAGCCTATGCCTTGGTCCTTGGTTCTATTAACTCCAGGGCTCCTAGCTCTTGGATCTAGCCTGATGAATCAATTAATCAATCAAGAATTCATGGAGACCTACTCTGTGTCAGTTTTATACTTGGTACTTAAAAGTAGGACAGAGAACAAAAAGCATAAGAACCAGTTATTTTCCTTTAGGACAGTGGTTCTCAACCTTCCTAATGCCACAACCCTTTAATACTCATATGTGGGCATATCTGCATGTGGGTGGACCCGCCTGGAGATGGATAAAGAAGTGATGTCTCGGTTCCTAAGACCATTGGAAATATGTGTTTTCTGATGGTCTTAGGTGACCCCTGTGACCCCTGTGAAAGGGTCATTTGACCCCCAAAGGGGTCACAACCCACAGGTTGAGAACCACTGCTTTAGGAGCTCCTGGTGCATCAGGAGAGCTGAACCCTAGAGGTCAGTAAATAGGCATTTATTAGGCCCCTATTGTGTGCCAGGTACTGTATACTAAGCACTAAAGATACATAAGAAAGAAATACCAATATGATCCCTGCCCTCGAATAGTCCGCATTCTAACGGGGGGAGACAGCAGGAAAACAAACATGTACAAACAAGATATATAAAGTATAAATAGGAAATATAAAACAGGGAAGGCACTAGAAATAAGGACTGGAAAAGTAGCCAAGAGGCAACCTGGGGTTATGAAATGACAACTGACCTAGGAATTAGGAAACCTGGGATCTAGGCCCAGTTCTGCTACTCACTGTGTTGGGTAATCTCCTTGCCCTTTCTGGGCTTCCATTTCCTCATCTATAAAATGGAAGGCACTAGATTTCACAGTCTCTAAGAAATGGCAGTTCTTTCAGCAATAGTGTTCTACAATTTTAATACCTGGGAAATGCATATCCCCTCTTTGGGTCTCAGTTTCCTCCATAGTTAAAGAGTTGAATAAGATACTCTAAGTTCTCATTAAGCTATGATATTCTATGGATAACCATAAGGTGTTTCTGCCAGCCACTTCCATGACCCTATTTAACAGGAAGACTCAGAACCTAGGCAAGATGACAATTACCCTGGTAAGCATTGCCCTTTTCCCCAATGAATGGAAAGGACACACCGCTCTGTGACTCTCAGAGAGCAGACCAACTTCTGCACCCACTCTTCAATCTAAAGCAGGGGTAGGGAGCCTGCAACCTCAAGGCCACATGTGGCCCTCTAGGTCCTCAAGTGTGCCCCTCTGACTGAATTCCAACTTCACAGAACAAATCCCATTAATAAAAAGATTTGTTCTGTAAAACTTGGACTCAAGGCACTCACCAAGGTCACAGTTTCCCCACCCCTGGTAAAAGGTAATGTTAGTTTGAATTTATTCAAAGTTAGCTCTTGACCCTTTATCCTACTGGCAAAACCTACCTCCTCTTGAATCTGCTACATTTCACTAATATTTAGTCATGTGACCTTTGCATAATGGTGTCCCTTCCCCATGAGAATGGATACACAAGGCTTAACTATACATAATATTTTACTTTCACATAGGAATAATAGAATCAGAGAAACAAGAACATGCTAAACCTTCTACCACATGGCTGCATGCCCACAGCTTCTCAGGGACACAGGCAGTCCATACATAGTATAGGACTAGGGAGACATAGATCAGTTTGTTGATTTCATGTAAACATTCTTCCTGTGAGTAGACAAAAGGCCTGTAGGAAAGGCTACATAGTCCCTATGTGATATTTGACCAATTTTTTGATGGAGTCAGGAATTATTCAGAATCTGGGACTCCATTCTTCCCCATGGTGTAAGAGAAGGTCTCAGGATCCCTTAAGAACTGAAACTCCTAATGGTCCATGCATTTTCATTTGGTGTCTTGTCATTCTCAGAGACTTCCAATTGCTTCTCACTATGGCTACCACAGGGCTGTAGGCAAGGGTAGACAGGTGTAGAGATAAATTCTTTCTCCCCTGCCAACCATCTTGCTTCCTCTGTCTCTGCCTCTGTCTCTAACCTAAAGACCTTCCATTTAAACTTCCTGAGGCCATAAAGTATGCTCTTTACCCTCCAAAATCTCTACATCCTTGACCTTGGCTCTAACACATCTCCACAGCTGCCACATCTTATCACTTTTTAATGTACATGCTCTCTATCGACATCAAAGCCTCAGCATCTGATGCCACTGGGGTCAGGAAGATAGAGCAAAGTGCTGCATATAGCTCCAAGTCTTTACTTCTGCTCTAGGATTCTAAGTTTAGGCCTCTGTCAAAACAAAGGGGTTGGGATATATGATCCCTAACGTCTCTCTAGCCTCTATGATTCTAGAGACAGCTTGATGAGGTGAAAAGAGTAATGGGTTCCCTCATTTGTCAAATGAAAACAGCACCAACTCTGTCTAACTCATAGAGGCCAAGCAGGAGAAGCATTGTGTAAACCGAAGAGCAGGAACTTTGAGCACGCTAGTACTACTTCCTGTGTGAGGCAATATAGAATGGCCAGAGTACGGGCGGGCTTCATAAATTAAATCAAATACATTATGTAGTGCATTTATTTTTATCTGAGTCTACAGCCCTCGGATTATTTTTATCACCTTTTTAAAAGGAGAATTCAGTTCTCCCTGGCCATCCCATCAATTTGTCAAGTTTGGATTCTGAAATCTATATATCCATATAAAATTTACACCCCCTCCAAGCATATTTTTATCCCCACATAAAATTTATGGCAGCTGTGCTTTGCCAATATGGCTCCCATAAAGGTTTTGTTTAGACGGAGAGTGTGGATGCTATACGGGCATAACGATTTCCTTGGTGCTGGCTGGTCAGGGCTGGAAGCTATGGAGTGGAATAGCTTACACTAGGTCTTTTGGGGAAGCAGCTTGGTGGGCTAGAACAGCACCAAATTTAGATCAGAGGACCTAGGTTCAAGTCCTGGTTCTCATGTGACCAAGGGACTCAACTTTATCTCAGCCTTAGAGTCTTCATCTGTAAAATGGGGACAATCACACTTGTGCTGACTCCCTCAAAGGGCTGTTGTCAAGAAGGCATATGGTAGGTCCTAACACACTCACATCAGGCACGTTATGAGAGGGTCATCCAAGGGCGTCTAGTCCAACCCATTCCTTTAAAAGAATCCCCTATGCAAAATAATAGACAAAGTCTTTCCTGGAAGACCTCTGGTAAGGGGTGCCCCCACTATCTCCCAAGGTAGCCAATTCTGTCATTACATTATGAATGATAGTCACTGGCTTAGGGTTTAACTGTCTAGTTAGACCCTAGCATGGCACAAGGTCAAGTGGAGCTTTGGCTTGTCCATCTAGGACCTAGAGCATTTGGTGGGGTCATATACCCAAGGCAAATCTCTCCAGGGATATTGGCAACTGTCCCCAGCAGGAACTTAGATCTAGCTTCCCCTGAGATCCATCATCCAACAAAGAAAGGCTGGAGAAGAGAAGGTGATGCAGAGTGACTGTGGCTGCCAATGACAGATGCTGAGTTGGAAGGGAAAGAGATATCAGACAGAAGTAGCCTGATGTTATGGAAAGAGCCCTGAATTTGGAGTTGGAGGACCTGTGTTTAAAATTCAGGCTCTGCTACTTATAAGAGCATGGAATTTAGAAATGGATGAGACCTTAGAGATGTAGTCACCTCATTTTATAGTAGAGAAAATTAAGGCCCAGAGAGGGGGAATTACCATAAAGTCCTTCCATTTAAACTTCCTGAGGCCATAAAGTATGCTCCTTACCCTCAAAATCTCTAAGTCTTTGACCTTAGCTCTAACACATCTCCACGGCTGCCACATCTTGTCACTTTTTAATGTACATGCTCTCTATTGACATCAAAGCCTCAGCATCTGATGCCACTGGGGTCAGGAAGATAGAGCAAAGTGCTACATATAGCTCCAAGTGAGCAAGTAAGCCAGTAAGTAGCAGAGAAAATACTCAAACCCAAGTCCTCTGATTCAAAATTAGCATGGCATAGAACACTGGATTTAAAGGTATGAAGAACCTAGGTTTGAATCTTACCTCATACACATACTATCTACAAGACTCCAGGCAGATCACTTGGCCTCAACTTCCCAATCTGTAAAAGGGGTATAATAAAAGCACTTACTTCACAAGGTTGTTTTGAGGATCAAATGAGATAATTTACACAATAATCTTAAAGCAAATCTTAAGTATATATATATATAAATGTTACTTATTACTATTATTATTATAATTACTTCCATCATAACCTTGAGCACACAGCCTCTCTAGACCTCCATTCTACAAAATTACTAGTTGACTTCTAAGGTTCTATCCTATAGCTAAACTCTATGACTCAATGACCCTATGAACCAGGTACTTCAAATACTGTGCCGATATGGATTCCTTGCACTCCTAAGATTTTGAAGTCATTCAGAAGTTGAACAACTATCCACTATTTAGATCATGGATATCTGTATTGTGAACTGAGTGGAGCAACCCACTGTCTTCCAGTGCTGTTTCCATGTACTGATCAACACTCTTCATTACTTTCTTTGCCATAGATTTCTCCCAATGAATGTCCCATGATAGCCACACTGCTGAAAAATATTCCTAACCAAGTTTTCAGATCCCATGATATTTGCCACTGAATGGGTCCCCAATTGGTGATAATGTCCTTTATAATCATCTCATCCCAGACCTTCTTGCTGTTCTGAGAAATCATTCTCCAAGTGGGGAGTCTGTGGATTTGTTGCTTTCTCTATGGTGGTCAGTCCCATCATCAGTTTCACTGGAGGAGAGCAGAGACCAGCAAAGGAAAATTCCAAAGGCAGAGGAGATTTCCCTCTTCCCTCCTGAGAGAGGCCATATGAACCACCTTCCACCTTCAGGAAGCCTGATATAGCAGGAAAAGCACTGGTGTCATGAAATTGGGGTTCAAATCACAGCATTGTTCACCTAATAAATGAAGGTGTTGGAGTATGTGATCTGTAGTGACCCTTGTGGCTTGATGTCCTCTGAATGTCTCAGCCAAAGGTTGGAAACCTCCAGCCAGAGCCAGAACCCAGATTGGGCTACCTGGTCTTTGCTCTGGTGTGCTAGAATTTAGAGAGCATAATGCTCTTAAATAATGATTTTAAAAGATTGCATAGTTGTTAAATGTGTCACATTTACATTTTGACTGTGCTTTCCTTCATTAGCAGTAGAGAAACAGTAGCTCTTAGCACCTAGTTAACAAGAATAATGAGTTTAACTAGGAAGCTAGCAGATGGCAGGCTTCCTCCCCCAGATCACAGCCTACCAGGTGAGCTCCTCCTTGGTCTGGCCTGGCATGGCCTGCTCCACCCTTCTGTGGCCTCTCTAGTAGCAGCCTCTCAAGTGACTCACCCTGGGTTGGGCTGGTGTCCTGAGGACTCCACCTGCTCCACTTAATTTGCCTTAATTACCTCTTGTATTCTTTTCACATCATTAAATCAGAAAGTTTATTTTAGAGCACTTACAGCACCACTTGGCATGGACAGCTACATTACAAGTCACTGCTCTTCCTCAGGTCCTTTGGTCTGGCGCAGGCCTTGGCCTTCTTTCAATGGCAAACAGCCCTCCAAGATGGCTTCATTCTGCCAGACAGAAGTATGCAGAATTTCTCACTTGAACAGGGGTTGGGGTGGATGGAGGAGGTTGCTATGGTAGCAACTCATTGATCCACGCTGTGAGGGAGAGAGGTGTTCTAGATGAATGATTATCCAAAGAAGTAAAGCTTACCCCCTCAAAGGATAAATAGAAAAGACTTAATCGACTGGCATTTGTTGATCAGCCCCTTTTTTGCTGATTTAGAGGCAGCTGTGCAGAGGGTAAGACATGGACTTAGAATGCCTGGATTAAAATCCCAGCTCCATTATTTACTGTGTGATCTTGGGCAAGTTGCTTAACCTCTCTGTGCCACAATTCCCTCATTTGTGAAATGAGGGCTTTGGACTGTATGTCCTCTAACATTCCTTCCAGCTCCAAGTCCATGATCCTTTGGATCATTTCTAATTATGGAATTATAGTATACAAGAACAGCCTAGTATATAGCTTAGTATACTAGAAAGAGTCAGGGAGTATATCTCTGAAGCTCTGCTCTGCTACTTACTACCTGTGTGACCTTGGCCAGGTCATTTGATCATTCTGGGCTTCAGTTTTTCCATCTATAAAATAGGATGTTCCTGTGAGTTGGCTTGAACCCTCTGCCCTGTGGAAGGAAGAAAGCCAGAGTTATTTACATTCCCCAAACTATGGATAACAGGACCTGGGTTTTTCCCCCCCCCAATTTCATTGTCTACTTTCTATATGATCTTTTATTCTTGAAAGTTTCCCATCATTCTTAGGTTGACTTTCCCTATAGGATTTTAGTCGCTGGGTTCCTTCCTATCCTTCTTCTGAACCCTCTAAAATCTGCTTCCAAAAGATCTATGGCAAGTCACTGAATTATCTGTAAAATAGAAGAAATAATATCTTACTACACCTCTTTCAGGGTTTTTAATGGAAAAGTGCTTTTTAATCCATAAAGCAGTTACTTCCTGCCAAGATGGCCTCCTGAACAGGGGGCTACCCAGATCCCACACGCCTACTATACCAGACTGAATAATCATCAAGAAATCCAATTCAAAACTACAGTAACTTCTTCTAATCAAAGACTGTACAAAAAGTCAGACAGCATCTCATGGGTTATGGGAAAGTAACAAAGCCAGTAAAAGCAGCTCCCATCGTGACCAGACACAGGACACAGTCAGGCTATTTGTCCAGAGGCAGCAAAAAGGGAGGGCTCCATTTAAAAAAAACAATATGGGGGCCCTTGGAAGCCCTAGGAAGCATCAATGGACAGCAACCAGCAACAAGCATGGTGATACAATTCTCAGACCAGAACAGTCTCAGGCCAGGGAACCTGATATTTATAATACTCTCTCCTCACATACTGTAGAGAGATCTGAAGATCCAGTGTTCTGAACTGCAAAGATCCAGGAGAGCCTAACCCCAAGACATAGAGGCCAGCACAGAATCCCAAGGTAGTCTGGATGAGACCAAGCAGGGCTTACCATCCCATCCAAGAGCCTAGAAAGGGCGCAAATCCCTAATTTAGAACCTAATTCTAGAGAGATAAATACATCAAAGAAAACACCAGCCAGTATCAAAAATTATTACAAATCTAACTCTATAAGTGGAGACTCAAAGGGGGGTGGAGATGGATTTTCTGCAAGAACTACATGAATACCTAGAAGAAAGAAGCAAGGGATAATAAATGAAATAAAAGTTCTGGAGGAAAGAATTGGAAGGAAAATATATAATTTAGAAAAAAAAAGTGGTAAACTTCACCCAAGTGTCAAACTCCCTGAAAAGTAGAAAGTATTAAGCAAAAACCAATCACTCCAAGAGACAACAAGAAATATTAGGTGAAAAAAATCAAAATAATTTTTAAAAATATAAGATATTTGATATAGAAAACTGACCTGGAAAACAAGTCAAAGAGAGATTCTTAAATGAATCAAGTCTGGGTACTATATTTGTAAAAATCAGAAATCAAAACTGTCCAGATCTATTAAAACTAGAGGACAAAGTAAAGATAAAAAGAATCCACCAATCACTTTCTGAAAGGGAAACTCCTAGAAATGTCATAATCAAAACAAACTTTTGTTAAAGAAAAAATACTGCAAGCATACAGAAAGGAACCATAGGCAGGATCACACAAGACCAGGCAGCTTCTACTAAAAATGAGAGGAGACCTTGGAATACAATATTTCAAAAGGCAAAATTTCAAAAGACAAAGCCTTACAACCAAGAATAGCTTGCCCTGTAAAGCTGAGTTATAACACTGGAGATACGAAGAAATCAAAGAAAACACCAACCATCATGAAAAGTTATTGAGAATCTAACTCAATAATAACCACAAGCAGAGACTCAATGGGAAAAAATGTATATATTTTCCACAGGGACTACATGAATACCACAGGTCTTTAAAGGAATAAAGGACCTTCAAGCATTCCTGAAAAAAAGGCCAGAGCTGAGTAGAAACTTTGAAATCCAAACACAAGAGTCAAGGGCTAATTTATTTGACCAATTGGAAAGGCCTGAATGATGATCTCATACTAACATTCTAATAGGAGGGAAAAAAACACAAGTGTCCTTTCAGAATTTCAATGTCTTCAAAGGGTACTGAGGCACTTACATAAGAAAAACATGGTATTGGGGAACAGCTTCATTCTCTTCTGAGATTTTGAACAGAACAAAGAAAAGAGAGGATAAAAAGGGACAAATTAAGTCACTGGCCCCCATTGTATAGGGAAAAAAATGCTGCAAACATATAGAAAGAGGGAGTTTAAGTAACGTGAAACCATAGTTGGTATTACACAAGACTTGGCATTTTCTACTAAAAGGCAGAGGAGAATACTACAAAGCAGTGGTCATCAAAATGATTTGGTACTGGTTAGGTAGAAAGGCTGATCAATGAAACAGTTTGGGTATACAACATATAAATGCAAGAGAACATAGTGATACAGTATTTAATAAACCCAAAGACCACAGCTACTGGGATAAGGACTCGCTAATTTACCAAAAAACTGCTGGGATAACTGGAAAAGAGTTTGGCAGAAACTGGGTATAGACCAACAACTCACATCATATATCAAGATAAACTCCAAATGGATATATAATTTAGACACAAAAGGTAACATCATAAAGAAATTAGAAAGAGGAATAAATTACCTTTCAGATGTATTCATAGGTAAAGTATTCATGATTAAACAAATGACAGAATCAGAGAAAATAAAATGGCTAATTATGATTGCATAGAATTGGAAAGTTTTACATAAATAAATCTAATGCAGTTAAAATTAGAAGAGAAACAGGTAACTGGAGAAAAAAAATTAAATAAGTTTCTCTGATAAAGGTCTCATATCCAAAATATATAAGGAAATGATACAAATTTATAAAACTCAAAGCCATTTCCCAATAGATAAATGTTCCAAAGAATATCAACAGGTAGTATGCAAAGAAAGAAAGCTTCACTATCAAAACCATAAGAATAAAATGCTCCAAATCACTCATAATTAGAGAAATGCAAATGAAAGCAACTTTGATGTACCACCTTACATGTATCAGATTGGCATAGATAACAAAAGAAGAAAATGAGAAATGTTGGAGGAGCTATGAGGAAACAGGCATGTTAATGGACTGTGAATTGGTTCAGCCATTCTGGAAAGCAATTTGGAAGTATGCTCCCTGATAAACTGTGCATACCCTTAGACCCAAATATATCACTACTAGGCTTACATCCCAAAGAGACAAAGAAAGAAGAAGGATCCATATGTATGAAAATATTTAAAGCAACTCTTTTTTGTAGTAGCCAAAAATCGTAAACTAAGGCAATGCCTATTTGTGGAATGACTAAACATATTATGGTATATGGATATAATGGAATATTATTGTGCCATAAGAAATTATGGAATGAACAATTTCACAGGAAACTAGGAAGATCTCTATGAACTGATACAGAATGAAGTGAGAACAATTTATACAATGATGAAAACATTATAAACAAAAAACAACTTTGAAGGATGTTAGAACCCTAAATAATAAAAAGATAAACTATGAGTCCGTAGAATTAAAGATGAAGCATGCTACCTATATCCTGCCAGAGAGGTGATGACTTAAAATGGAAAATGAGATATACATTTTTTTGGTCAATTGGTCAATGTGGGAATTATTTTTCTAAATATTTCATATGAGGGTTTTGTTTTTGTGGGGTTTTTAATAGTTCAATGGGACGAGGAGGGCTGTGGGAAGTAGAAATAATACTTGCTTGGAAAATTAGTCACTCAATTAATTAGAAAATAACAAAAATTTAAAAAACAGAGAAGATCTTGGAATCCAATATTCTAAAAGACTTACAACTAAGAATAACTTACCCTGCAAAGCTGAGTATAATCCTACAGGGGTAAAAATGGATCTTTAATGCTTTAATGGAAGAAAGGACTTTCAAGCATTCCTGATTTTAAAAAATCAGAACTGAGTAGAAACTATGAAATACAGAGTCCAGAGAAGCCTAGAAAGGTAAATTTATTTGAGCAATTGGAAAGAGCTGTATGATGATGTAGTGCTAACATTGTAGTAGGGAGAGAAAAAAACAGGGATCCTTTAGGAACCTTAATGGCTTCAAAGTGTATTAAAGGATTCAAACAAGAAAAACAGTCAACATGGGAATAGATTACTTCTGTTTTAAGAGCCTGAAGAGGATAAAAAGAAGGGAGAGTAAAAGTAGGAATATATTAGTGTAAAAAGGAGGAAAAAGAGGGTATAACTTTTTATTTCTCATATTAGGGGTGGGAAAATGGGTAAAGATGACCTTTTTTCTTATGAGATTAAGAAAAATTTCAAGAGATAGAGTTTCTGAGTAACTTATAATCAATTTATTAATTAGGCTACCTAGCAATCAATACATTGGTTGGCGGGCAGTGGTTTTTCTCTATAATGGAAGACACCAAGGGAGACCCTGAAATGCCTTAAATACCTTATTTAAGAGAATTCCTCTGACAAGTAAAAATCAACTCTTATTGGTGGACATTTAACGAGGAGGTGGGCTAAAAGTCTTCGGTTCCTCCTGCTGAGAAGGTGGCTTGATCATGAGACAGCAACCTCCAACAGTGTAGGCAGCAGAATCCATTTCCATATGGACCTCTCTCTGACTAGTTTTCTCCTTCATGAGCTAGGTTGCCCTAAACTCTAATGGAGGAGATCAAGGATAGAGGTTCCTTCCCTCAGGGTAAGGGCTCACCCAGACTGGATTCTGTTTATACTCTAAGTAGAAATTAGGTCTCCTAGTAGGATGGGGTCCTACCCAGACTTGAGGAACATATGCCTTGAGGGTTAGGAGCCATTTCATCACTCAGCCATGTCCTTCAGAGATTGACCGTCCTTAATAGGAGTTGGGTGTTAACAGAAATAGAAGGAAAAGGGTGGATCACAAATTAATAATTAGTTATTAATGTAATGGTATAATATTAATTTCTCTCACTTATCTGAAATGGACAAAGGAGGGTTGAACACATATTTTGGTATAGAAATACATCAAATTCAACAGGGAAACATGCTGGGGTGGAGGGGAGTCGTTAAGAAGGAGGATAATACCAGGAAAGGAATGGATGCAAGCAAAACAAAATTCCTCATCCTGAAGGAAGAATTAAAAGAGGAAAAAAAGAAAAGCAAAGAACTAGACTCTAAGAGGATGCCTTAGATTGTTCCTTAGACAATTGGGGAATGGCTGCCCCAGTTGTGGTATATGAATGTAAAAGAATATTATTGTACCATGAGAAATGACAAAAAAGATTTCAGAGATTCCTGTGTGGTACGAACTGAAGCTGAGTTAATTCAATGGAACCAGAAGATCAATTTATATAAAGACAACATTGTAAAGAAAAACAACATTAAAAGACTTAAGACATCTGATCAAAACAGTGAAGAACCATGTCTCTGGTAGATTTATAATGAAGTATGTTACCCACTCCTAAGAGAAAAATGATGGACTCAAGAAAGAGACACACGTTTTTTTAGACAGGGCCATTGTACGAATTCATTGTGTTTCACTATGCTGATTTGTTGCAAGGGTTTTTCACCTTTTCTTTCTTTTGGTTAATGGGGGAAAGGTGTCAAAGGGGAAGAGGCAGGGAACAATAGTGATGCCAATAAAAGGGCTGTTATAATACTTTTTAAATGCACAGAAGGGCACAGAAGGAAACACAGAGAAGCAGGACCATTTTAAAAATAATGTATGAAATATAAATGTGTATGTGTGTATATATGCATGTGTGTATCTATATATATTTGTACACACACATGTATAAGTAAATAGTGAGAAGTGGAGATTCATATAGAATCCATTTATGCTCTGTCATGTGTATGGAAATTTGCTTTTTTAGTGTTTAAGTTCAGAATTTCAAAATAAAAGTTAAACAACATATAATTTTTAAAATAATCTCTAAAGGACTGGGGAAATTAATAATTGCCCCACATTTTTTTTACATTTTCACATATATTATTTCATTTATTATATTCTCTGACATTAGACCTTTGAGGCCCAAGACTATCATTTTTGTACTCCCAGCACCTGGCATGGTGCGTAGCACATAGCAGGTGCTTTTAAAAGGCTACTTAGCTTTAATTAAACAGAATCAAATTTAAAAGACTTTGCTCATTGTAATTATGCTAGTAAGTCTTCAGCTCATTTTACAGAGGAGGTTGCTGAGGCACCAAGAGGGTAATTGATTTGCCCAAGGTCACATAGTGAGGAAGCAGATGCACCAGGATTCGAGCCCAGGTTTTCTTACTCCCAATCTTATGCAATGGGTTACTAGATAATATAGTGTATGACAACACAAGCAATGAGCTTGAGTTCAACACAAAAGATTTACTTGCACCCAGAAGCTGCAAACTTTAGAACCAAGAAAAGAAATGCCCAAATCAACCCATTCCCAGTCCAGTTACAGGACATCATAAAATTCATTGTGCTCTTTATACTTGATGGAAGGGAGATCCTCAGTCCTGTTTCTCTCTCCCCTGGAGAACATCTGTGGCAAACTGAAATGTTCAGATATATTCAGGGGGTACAGGAATTATACTGATAATAATACCAGCAAGAACAATCACTAAACATTTATTCAGTACTTACATATCCCAGACACTGTGCTAAGCACTGGGGATACAAAGAAAGGAAAAAACAACCCTGCCTTCAACGAGTTTACATTCTTCTGGTGGGAAGGGGAGAAAACATGTAAATAAATAGGTATATACAAGATGCAAACAGAGTGGATGAAAGGTAACCTTGGGGTGGGGGGAGACCAACACCTGTAAAGGCTCCTGCAGAAGATGGTAGTGTTTAAGCTGAGTCTTGAAGTTTTTCAGGGCTCCCTGATTCAAAGGTGAGGAAGGAGAACATTCCAGGAATGGGGGACAACCAGTGCAAAGTCATACAGATGGAAGATAGTATGTCATCAGCAACAAACAGCAAGCAAGCCAGTGTAGTTGTATGATAGAGTTCTTTGAGAAAGTAACGACTAAGAGTGGAAAGGAAGGAAGGAGTTAGGTTGTTAATGTCAAACAAAGGAGTTTATAGAGAGTGTCCCAAAAGTCTTAGTGCAGTTTTAGGTTATTAAACCTTAAATTATTAACCCTTACAACTTCACTGAGACTTTTGGGAAACCCTGTATTTGATCTTAGAGACAATAGAAAGTCAGTGGAGATTATTGAGTGAGGGGGAGATGTGACAGGGTCAGACCTGTGCTTTACGAAAATCACTTTGGCAGTTGAATGGAAAATGGATTGGAGTGGGGAGAGACTTGAAGCAAGGAGTTCAATTAGGAAACTCTTGTAAACAGTCCAAGGGAGAGGTTATAAGGGCCCAAATGAGGGTAATGGCTGTGTGAACAGAAAGGAGAGATGTCGTAGAGATCCAACAAAACCAAGCAAATATTTGATTACATAGAGTGAGAGAGATGAAAGAACCCAAGATGACATTCAGAGTGTCACTTTGGATGACAAGGAGTATGATGGTAGCTTGGACAGAGACAGGGACTTTCAGAAGTAGATTCGATTCCTGAGATAAAAGAATGAGTTCTCTTTTGGACATACTGAGTCAGGGATGCCTTTAGGACATGCAGTCTGAGATGCCTAAAAGGCAGCTGGTGATGGAGGAGAGAGGTTAGGGAGGGATGTGGAGACACAGGAATCATGGGACAGAGAGATGATATATCAAAGTCATGGGAGCTAAAGAGAACAGTAACCAAAGCACCTATTCTCCCATGTGATTTCTTCACACCTCTGCAAAGTTAGTGGTACAGGCTTTGTTAGTCCCATTTCACAGATGAAGAGAGGCAGTGAAGCATCTGAGACAGAACGCTGGATTTGGAGTCAGGAAGACCTGGGTCCAAGTCCCACCTCAGACATTCAGGAGCTTTATGACTCTGGGTGATAGTTAACTTCTTTTGACCTCAGGCAACTCCCTAATAATACATTATAGACAGGTTGCTGCTATTGTGACCCTATTTGTGGTTTTCTTGGCAGAGATACTGGAGTGGTTTGTCATTTCCTTCTCCAGCTCATTTTACAGATGAGGAAACTGAGGCAAACAGGGTGAAATGAGTTGCCCAGGGTCACACAGGTAGTAACTATAAGGTCATATTTGAACTCAAGAAGATAAGTCCTCGTGACTTCAGGCCTGATACTCTATCCACTGCAGCACCACCTAGCTGTCCTGGACAGATTATGATCCCCACTTGTGAAGGAAGTTCCCACATTGGACACTGAAAGCTAAGGCTTAGGGAGCATTAAGAGAGTTCTCTGTAGTTAAGCATTCATGCATTTCAAGGAGAAGCTTCCTAACAATCAAAGCTTTCAAGTGGAAGGTATTGAGTTCCTTATCACAAAAGTGCTTCAAGTAGAAGCTGGAGGATTTGTCAGGAATGCTATAAAGGGAACTTCTGCTCAGGCATGGGTTAGTCTAGATGCCCTCTGGGATTCTGGGAATCTTGGAGAAAATATTCCAATCCTGATTTCCTGACTCCATCACTACCCTGTCCTCTATGCTCTTTTCAAAGGGGCACTCCTAAGTACCCTCTGACTCAAAATCAGTGGACCACGACTCCCAATTTCTGCTTGCCACCTACTACCTGTATAGCCTTGAGCAAGAAACTTAGCCTCAGTTTCCTTATTTGTAAAATAAGGGGGTTCAGTTTGGTGATGTCTAAGGTACTTACCAGCTCTAAACCCTCTGATACATTACACCTTGGTGCTTCCCTAGGAAGATACCTGAGACTTCTCTTGGTCCACTCTACCTGATCTCCCCAATCATGCCCTCCAGTGCTGGGTCCTCTATGAAGGGGATCACAGAACAGCATTCATCAGTCATGTCTGGCCAACCACAAAAAGAGTCAATGAAGGAAGGAATAAGGAGCCACTGGGATCCCCAAGAAATGTTGGAAAGCAGGCCCCAGATGTGGTCCTCACTGCTTGCTCAAGCCCCAGCAGCCACAGGGCTATAGCTGGAGCAGAAGGCTCTAGCCCCTGACACTGGGAAGGCTACATAATTGGTACTTTCTACTTCCCTTGGAAATCATCAGGTCATGAATTGCACTCAGTGGTGTATTTAGAAGAATGGAAATTGGCTACTATAATGAGACAGTGGAGGAAGATGGTGTGCTAATAATAATGCTAATAGTAATAATGGTTAATAATCACCTTAGGATGACAGGGAACTTAAAGACCATCAAGTGCAATTCCTTCTTATTACAGAGAGGGAAACTGAGGCTCACCAAGGTCAAATGCCTTGCCCAAGATCACGTATAGGATCATAGATCCAGAGCTGGAAGGTACTTTAAGAGGTCATCTAGCCCCATCCCAGAGAAGGCAAGTGATTCCACCAAGTTCACATAACCAGGAAATGGCAGAGTTGAGACTTGAGATCAGGTCTTCTGACTCCAAATATAGGGAACAAGGGCTAATAGATAAGAACAGAGGCCCTCATGAGAAGGGGAGTCTATCACATATACAACATGACCCTTAGTAGGCTGCAGAAGGGACCATGGCAGAAAGCAGCTAAGTTCCCACAGCTCATGGTAGAGACTGAGCTACAAAGAAGCATCCCTCCCCAAAACCAGGGATGCAAGGGAAAACTCAAGAAAGAGATAGGTCCTGGGGCTCCATGTCATCCTACCTGGGAAGGCAGGCAGTCACTTCTTCCTCAGAGGTGCCTCAGAGGATCAAGGGGTCCCAGTGACAACAACAGGCAATACCAGGCCAGAGGTAGAAAAGTATAAGGTCTTTTTAGGATATTAGGCCAGATAGAGTAGAGTGGAAGATCCATGTTGGGATTTAGGGATAGATAGGTAAGTTAGGTGGTGCTGTAGCTGATAGAGCACTGGGCTTAGAGTCAGGAAGACTCATCTTATTGAGTTCAAATCTGGTTTCAGACATTTACTAGCTGCGTGACCCTGGGCAAGTCATTTCACCCTTTTTTCCTCAGTTTCCTCATCTGTAAAAATGAACTGGAGAAGGGAATGGCAAACCACTCTAGTATCTTGGCCAAGAAAATCCCAAATGGGGTCATGGAGAGTCAAATGTGATTGAAAAACATTAAAAAGGCTTAAAGGATGTGACTGGGAAAAGATCATGAAGGGTCCTGATTGTTAAGGGCCCAGAGTTTGAATCTTATCCTGTAGAAAATAAGGAGCATTGATGGTCTTTGAGCAAGGGAGGGACATGATGACGATGTTATAAGTAGAAGCCTATGGCATGTGGAAAAGGTCCCAAATGCCACACAGCCTAAAAATAGTTCACCACTACAAAGGCATAACTTTGGGTCAAACAATGCCTGACATTCTCTTCCAAATTGCAAATCCTCCTGGGAGAACTACAAGACAGCTTAGCAGAAAGAGTGTGGATCTGAGACATGAGATCTTGGATCAAAATCCCAATTCTGCTGCTCAGTCCCTGCCTGACCTTAAGCAATTACCTTTCCTTCTCTGGGCCTCAGTTTCTGTCTCTATAAAGTGAGAGGCTGAATTGGAATTTAGGGGTATGCTGGAGCTAGCTCATACCATTTCACAAGAGCTGACTGTTGTATTGTCAGTGTGAGCATTTATGCCTCAGTATATTTGGCAGATGCTACAAATCAGGGCTTGGTTTATATTTTTGTTGTTGTTGATCTTCTAGACTTAATAAAGTGATGGAGAAAATGTTAATGGTGCAGATTAAATTTAAAAGTGTGTCATGCATACTTTTGGGGTGGGGAGCTGGTTGTTAAATATTACCAGCACATCCCTGAATTCCATGTTCTTGAAGCCAGTTGTGTTAAACTCAAATAGAAATGTGGGCCACTAATCTATACATAAGGATCTCTGTGGGCCATATACTCACTTAATTTTAAAATGTACTATTATATGTTTTATTGTATTTCTATTTATTTTGTGAAGTATTTCCAAATTACACTTTCACCTGGTTCCAGCTGCACTGGGAGAGTACTGTGGGCCACATACAGCCCCCTTCCAACTCTAAAATCTCTGGTCCTCCAGACACATTGAGTCATAAATGCTTTAGTGCAGAGCTATAACTAGGACAAGACCATAGGGACTTTTTTTCCAGGGTGCCACATTAAGGGGTAGTGACAGCACTAGCCTTCAGAACCAATAGAGCTTACCAGCTAGTTAATAAGAATAAATAGTTAAATCACAGAGATGCCAACTGGCAGGCTATATTCAACTTCTCCAGAGTAATTTTGGGTCTCTGTCCACATGTCCCTCCAGGTTTTCATCCCAACATCCCTCCAACCTGCACACTTACCCAGGTGCAAAAAAAAAAAACCACCCCAGCTCTGTATAACTGTGAAATGAGTCTGTTGGAGGTCATACTCTCTTCCTTGAGGCCCCTGGGGCAGTTTGTGGGCCCTCGGTGTCTGAGAGAACGAGGACAGAGCTCCAAAACTATGCACAGACTATTTCTGGCCCTCACCCCTGTGAGTCTGCTGGGCCATAAGAGGCCTGCGCTTTCTCCACCGGGCCTCTCAAGCGGTGATTAATCCAATAGCACAGTTTCATTTTCCCTCAAGTTCAGCTCTTAATTTATTTGCAGTGAAAAAAAAAATCACTCTTGAGTTTTTGGCAAGGGCCTAATTATCCTAAGCCTAATTATTGAGTGTTCAAAGACAGTGCTGAGTCAGCTATCTGTCTCTCCCATCTTCTCCCCTCCACAGCAGCTCAGCTAAGGGAGCCATTTTAGCCTAGTGTGTTTTCAAAGGTTGAGGGGTGGGGGCTGGGAAGGAGAGAAGAGAGAGGCTCCTTCATTATACTTCCTCACCAGTGGCTAGTCTGGCTGGGATGAGCTGGAGAAGGGCAGAAGGGACCTGACCCTGAGTCATGCTTAAGGACACTCAGATAATGGTGCTCTCAGCAGCGACCACCACAATATAATAACAGCCTGTGCTTCTCTGATGCCTTCCTCAAGAGAGACTTGGGGGAGGGATGGGGAGAAAGGGGGAAATGCTGCTAACTATTATCCCCTCTCCTCCTCACAGCCCCAGAAATGCAGAATAAGTTAGAGACTTTATGAAGGATTTATTTTTTGGTCGGGGGAAGGAGGGAGGAAGGAGGACCAGAACTGTGATTTCATCAGCATGAGGAAGTCCCGATGAGGAGACTCTCTCTACCAGTGCAGATCAACATCTCCTCTTCCATGTAGTGTCAAAGAGAGTTGCCTAGAGCAGTGAGATGCTAAGTTACTTGCAGGGACACACAACCAGTATGTGTCAGAGGTAGGATTTGAACCCTGGGCCTCCTGACTCTGAGGCCAGCTCCCTAGCCAGTGACGTGAACATTTTCACATGATTGTGTTTACCACGTGGTGTAAGACTCTGAGCCAAGCAGTGCAGTGATAGGATAGATTTCAAATGCCCATTAGGGGTCCTTAATACCAAGCTTCCTTGCAAACATTCTGCTCTCTACCAGTTAGAATACCACGTTGACTCACTCAGATGCTTCTTTCCCTCTTCCTAACAAGCACCTGTCACTTGCATCTGCAATCATTCCAGATCCTGGGAGGTGATTAAAACATGCTTAACTTGTGTCAAGAAGACCCAGGTTCAAATCCCACCCTACAGATTTACTGTGGGACCTTAGGCAAGCCTCTCTGAACTTCAGTTTCCTCATCTGTGAATGAGGCGAATGATGCTTAAAATCCCCACCTTACAGGGTCGTGGTAAGGCTCAAATCAGACAATGCACATAAAGTATATAACTCTACACAACTGTCAGCTTTTATTATTAACTGAGTTTAGGGGAGGGGAGGGATAACTCTTCTAAGCCAGTCCTCTAGGAAATAGCAAGAACCCTAATAAACTGTAGCCATTTGTCCCCCACGGAGTACCCAGGAGTTCAGCAAAGATGCACAGAGGCCTGATAAATACCAAAAGTCCCAATCAGCCAATTTCTGGGTATAAATCACAGCCAGTGCCCAAATGCCTCGGTTTCTTAAAAATGTAAACTGTGCAAAAAGGCAACATAAAACTCCAGTCAATCAGGCCTTAAATGTTACTCCTATAGGGAGTTTCCACCATTTCCTGGTAATATACTGAGCAATAGAGCTACCGTAAAATACTGAGCCTGAGACAGGCATTCTCGGAAGGGGAAACTTAAGTGGACCAAATTTATGAGTCAGCTTGCTCTTTAAAGGTGATCCAGCTTCAAACATCACCAGTGCATGTGCCTAACTAGCAAACACCCTTCCCCCACACTAATTGCAGCTCCAACATCGGAAATTATGACCCTGGAACCCACTTTCCAGCCAGTACTGGGGCCTGATAACCATGCTGGATGGCTATCACTCGGCTCCCACATTTAGCAAAGGAATCGGTCCCATTCGTCAGTTGCCTCTGATCAATATCACCAGAATTGATATTCCGTAAACATCCGCACTTTGCTTCTAAACAAATAATTTCATCATAAGCGAGTTCTCGGTAAAAACTACAATAAGTTTTCACAATATATTATGGGAGCTCTGGCTCTTCGCCTCTGAATAATGGGGCCTTTTGCTGGACGAGTAAATTGAAATTGATTTGTTTCAGCTGCCTCTGCTAGGACACACAATGCCGGCTTACAACAACCCTATTGACTTCTGCAAACAGCACTCGGGCTGGCTTCCTCAAGGACTTGGACAGAATTTTTAAATCATCCCACCTCCTCTCCCATAACTGCTTCCCCCCCTCCCCCGCAAGAAACCATCCATTTAAAGTGGGCCTTGGAACAATCGGCCCTACAAAGGCAAGTTAGGGGACTGGCAGAAAGGCAGGCTTTGCCTAGCACCCTGGACAGAGTCAGAGGGGAGGGAAACACCAGGATTCCAGGGAGGAAACACAAAGGAGAGGCTGATGAAAAGTCAGACCCGAGTACCCTCATGGATCATTCTAGGGTTGCGGAGGAAGGGATAGAAAGACACAGAAGGAAGAAGGAGAAACAGAGAGAGAGAGAGAGAGAGAGAGAGAGAGAACCAAGCCCATCTGGAGAGGAGGGGATAAAATATAGGAGAGATGAGGCTTTTGCATTTTGCCCAGAATGGACATGAGGAGAGTGGGGGGGGGGGTGTTTAGAGGTATTTGTGCTTCATAGATTGGTGTAGAAATGAGCAGTACAAAATGCAGGAAAGCTACTTGCTCTTTATTGGTAAGGAGGCCTCCTTAAATGTACTCTATGCTCTGTGCTCTGTTCTCTGTTTGAAGATCTCTCCCAGTTCTGACATTCTGTGTTATGAAGTCTCTGTTACTGACATCATATGTGGTGAACCGAGTATTCCCCACCCCAATCTTCTCCCATTAGACTGTGAGCTCCTTTACCTTTCTCTGTATCCTCAGCACTTAGGGCAGTGCTTGGCATATGTGCCAGGTCCTAAGCACCATAGTAGACACTTACAGGCTAGTTGACTGAATGACCCTTCCAAACACGCCTATTTCTCATAGCACCACCATCCTCTAAGTCACAAAGGGCTGAAACCTTATGGTCATTGCTGACCTTCCTCTATCTCCCATATCCAATCAATTGAGAAGTTCAGGCAAATCTACCTCCTTAAAGTCTGTCTTGTTCATCTCCTTTGCTCCAATCACACTATCATTCACACTAGTGCAAGTCTCCATCTCTTCCCCCTGCCTCAGTCTCTCTCCCATCTCCACTCAGGTGCCAAAACAATCTTCCTAAGGCACAAACCTGGCCATCACTCAAAAGAATTCATTGGCTCCCTTTTGTCCCTAGGGAAAAAAACAAACTCCTCAGCTTTACTTTTAAGGCCTTCAACAATCTGACTCCAACTTATCATTTCAGCTCCTTCCCCTCCCTACAGTATACACTCCTAAAAGGTACTTTCCTGGTCCCCATGGTCAACTCTTGCCTCTATTCATTTACGTAAGTCACTCTTTATTTCCCACTCATACCTGAAAGGTCTTCCTTCCTCATCTCTGCCTTTCAAAATCTGAAGGATTTCTTGGCAAAGATACTGCAGTGGTTTGTCATTTCCTTCTACTGCTCATTTTGCAGATGAGAAAACTGAGGCCAACAGGGTCAAGTGACTTGCCCAGGGTCATACAGCTAGTACATGTCTGAAACCAGATTTGAACTCAGGAGTATGTTCTTCCTGACTCCAGGCCTGGCTCTCTGTGCACTGAGCCATAACCTAGCTGCCCCCTCCTCCAGTTACCTTGATTTATCTGTGTGTTTATTGTATCTCCCCAGTGGAATATACATTCCTCAATAGAAGAAATTCAGGGGGAAGGGAGCTGTCTTTGTATTCCCATGCTACACAATGCTTTCCAAAAAAGGAAATGTTTAATAAACGTTGAATTGAACCAAACAGACTCTTAGAAGACAGAATGTAGTAGCAATTAGAGAAGAAAAAGAAATCAAAGGAATCAAATTAGGTAAAGAAGAGACTAAGCTACCACTCTTTGCAGACGATATGATGATATACTTGGAGAATCCCAGAGAATCAAGTAAAAAACTTCTTGAGACAATAAATAAA
>CM053582.1:21091379-21124831 GCA_028627135.1 Pseudochirops cupreus
GGCGTTCTCTTGCTCCACCCCTTCCTGCTACATCAGCAAGCTCAAGGGGCGTGGAAGATCTTCAAATCCCAGTATCGTTACAGATGTGAGATCCTTGAGGGCAGACACTGTTTTGCTTTTGTATGTCCTGAATTTTGGTGGTATTATATCCTTTTAGGCAGTGTGGGGAAGTGGACAGTGTTGAACTGGGCATTAAGGAGACCTGGCCTCAAACCCTGCCACTGGTACTTACTAGCTGTGTGACCCTAAGCAAGTCACTTCCTTCGCTGTGCCTCAGTTTTCCCATCTATAAAATGGGAATAGTAATCCTCATAAGACCCTACTTCCCAAGGTTATCGAGAAGAAAGTGCTCAGAATATAAGCTAGTATTAGAGTACAGACATGGAAAAGTTTGTTTCCAGAGCAGCCTGTCCTTACTTTCTCTTTTGATGAACTCTCTGTCCTTTCTTTTTGTTGTTGAGTTGTTTCAGTCATGACTCTTCATGACCCAATTAGGGTTTTCTTGGCAGAGATACTGGAGTAGTTTGCCATTTCCTTCTCTAGCTCATTTTAGAGATGAGGAAACTGAGGCAAGCAGGGTGAAGTGACTTGCCCAGGGTCCCACAGCTAGTAAGTGAAGCTGGATTTGAACTCAGGTGTTCCTGACTCTAGGCCCTGCTCTAACTTTGCTCATGATTAATCATTGACCTTGACCCCTGACTGACCTGTGACCTCAGTCCTTAACTGCATCTTGACACTGGCTACAGATTGACCCTCTAACTAGCAGTCATTGGAGATCCTGAGTCTGTAGCCAGATAGGGAACACAGAGTGGCTGGGACACTGCCCAAGATCACACAGCATATCAGAGGAAGACACCTGGAGAAAATGCAGCTATTTCTCAATCGACAATCACCCCCTCCCTCTCCACAAGCATACTTAGTCCTAACAGTCCCTCTGGAACAACAATTAGCTCAAACTCTAGCCTGAAGTTCAGAATCAAACCCAGCAGAAGCATAAGGGTAATCTTTGGAAGAATATTGCAGGATGAGAAATGGCTTGATTCTATTATGACTTAAGATAAAGACTAAATTTCCCCTGTACATTTCAGCAACCAGGCCACCCTGTCCACAAAGCCAGGCTTACCGTGTCCTCACCTTCAGTAATCCCTGTGCTTGGGAGGGATGGCCAAAGCGAAAGGCCCATTGGAAGGCTCATCAGGAAATCAAATACATAATTCTAAAAATATCCCCCCGTGATCTATGCATGTAGCCATGGTGTCTGACAAATTCCATTCTGTCTGTCATACATCATTCTCCACAGGGTGATTGCAAGAGACAGAGGAGTATCGGATTTTAATTATTCAGCTGGTATCGATCCCACCATAATCTGGTGAGAATCATTTGCAAACTGACAGTCCCCTCAGGAGGCAACCACCATTATCTAATTAGAAATCGCACAGTGTCTTGGGAAGAAAAAGCATGCAATTTTCTTCCCCCACATTCTCCTCCAACCCCCCAAAAATCTGCCATCTAATTCCTCCCCATGGATAAGGAGAACTGTAGAATGTCCGAGTTGGGAGGGACCTTAGGACATAATCAGAAAATGGCAGAGTGGGAAGGGATGTTAGAACGTGGACCAGAGAATGTCAGTGTTTGGGGGGAGGGGCTGAGAAAAGAGATTATCAGAGCTGGAAGGTACCTTAGAACAGAGAATGTCCAAGCTAGGAGGGCCCTTATCTAATGCAATTAATCAAATGCATTTCACAAAAGAAGAAATTGAAGACCAGAGAGAGGAAGCGATGTGTTCAGAGTCACAAAGCTAGTTAATGGCAGAGCACGGCTAGAATTCAGGTTATGTACGCTCAAAATTCAGCCTGGTTTGCCTCCTAAAAGAAAAGGTAAACAAATAGCTATCCATTCTCCATAGTATCAGAGAAAGAGAGAAAAAAAAGGGTTCCTTAAAATAATAGAAGTCCTTCAGTATAAAAACAAAGGAAATCAAGATTCAGAATAGGAAGAAGGGATCCTGACATGTGGCCAAGAAGTTAGAAGGTAGAAGACTGTGACATGGGGTAAATGGGAAGCAAGAGGGCTCCTGGGCATTAGATTCAAGTGATGGATAGGTGGCTCTTCTCAAAGGGGAATAAGAGTGTTGGTTACTCCATGCTGATCGAGTACTGAGCAGCTTTTAGTGGCTCTCATCTAGACTTCTGATTCCAGGCCTTTGTACTGGCTGTGCCCCATGCCCAGAATGTTTCTCCCTCCTCATCTCAACCTCCTAGCTTCCCTGGCTAACTTTGTCTTGACTAAAACCTTAAGTTCATAGGTAGCCTTTCCAGCCCCCCTTAATGCTAGTTGGTACCTTCCCCTACTAATTATCTCCAATTTTATATATACATATATACATACACACATATATGTGTCAATTTTATGTGTGTATCTTATTTATACATAGTTGTTTACATCTCCCCCATTAGACTGTAAGCTCTCTGAGAACAGGGATTATATTTTGCCTTCCTTTTACCCCCAGTGCTTAGCATAGTGCCTGGCACTTAATAAATTATTTGTCAACTGACTGACTGACCTGACAACACAATGGGAAGGTCTCCCATTTTCCTAATGCATGTCTAGCTATATGGCTTTAAGCAAGTCATTTCCCTTCTCTGGATCTAAATTTTCAAATATGATAAAGCTGAATTTTAATCTTTCCAGCTCTAATCTTCTATGAGTCCATTGTTTTAAATATACATCTTGGGATTCCAAATTTGGATTTTGATACAACAAAAATAAAGATTCCTTAAAGCTCAGCCCACGCCAATGGGAGCTACCATGGGCAAAGCTCACTTTGGTAAGAAGGCAAACTTGACGTTGTCCATCTGGATGGGGCCCATGGCTACCACACAGTTCTAGAAGAGGATCTCTTATTAAAAGTGGATGGAAAAGGAAAAATAGAAGGGGAAGAGAAGAGGAAAGCTTAGGATTATAGACTTAGCACTAAAAGGGACCTTGTAGGCCCTAGGATCCAAATCCTTCATCTTATAGAGAAATGAGGTAACTTACCCAGAGAAATGAGGTAACTTACCCAAAGTTATACAACTAGTGTCTCAGGAATGTTTCTTGATTCTAAGTCCAGTAGCCTACCCATGATGCAATGCTGTGGACACCAAAGTATACTGCAGAGCAGAGGTGGCAAATTCACAGCCCAGCAAACTCCCAAGTGAGGCCCAAATCAGATTAAAAGGTCACTGAGAAATGTTTAACAAAATAAATAAAAGTACAATACAACATTGATAATATTGATTTGTGGTTTTCCAACTCGGCATGTGGTCTGCAGGGATCTACTTCTATTTGAGTGTGATGCCCTTGCTATAGAGCACCTGAACAGAAAGAGCAAACAGATGAAGAGATCTGGAAGAAGAGCTCAGATCACAAGCCTAGCACAGAAAGATGGTCTAGCAGGGATGGAAGCCTTCCATTATAGACAGACAGACAGATAGATAGAAACACACATATGTAGATAGAAAGATAGAGAGACATAGACATAGACATAGACATAGACATAGACATAGACATCATAGATATAAATATAGATATGGATCTGATTCTGACCAACAAGGAGGGACTGGCTACTGAGGTGGAAATGACAGGAATCTCTGGGGGGAATGACTACTGCATCTTAAATTTTAAAGCAGAGAAAAAAGAAGTCAGGCATCTTCTGATTGCATGCTTTTGTTGTTGTTGTTGTTCCACTGTTTCAGTTGTATCTGACTCTTTGTAAACCCACTTAGGGTTTTCTTAAAAAAGATACTGGGGTGGCTTGCCATTTTCTTCTCCAGTTCATTTTACAGATGAGGAAACTGAGGCAAATGAGGTTAAGTGACTTGCCCAGAGTCACACAGCTCATACGTGTCTGAAGCCAGATTTGAACTCAAGTGTTCCTGACTCCAGGCCCAGCATTCTATCCACTGTGCCATGTAGCTGCCCATGACTGTATAATATACTTTCAGAAAAGAAATTTCAATGAGTTCAGAGAAAGGATAGATAGACTGTCATGGCCTAAAATTCTACTGGAGATGTCATCAAGGAGGGATAGGAAACTCTTGAGAATGAAATTTGGAGGCTATAAAGAAAAACAATTCTGATAAGGAATAATCATAATAATAGCTAGTCTTTATGTAGCATTTTAAGGTTTCCAAAACACTTTACATAAATGATCTCATCTGATCTTCATGACAACTTCATGAAGTAGCCAATTATTGAACATGCTACTACTGAAGGAACTGTAGGAGGTGTAATATTGAGGTTCTCACTACAAATCAAACCAGAAGACAAAAAAGAAGCTACAGCTCAAAGGAAGCCTGGCTCACAGGTTCTCTTGGGAGAGGCAAAGAAAGGAGTTGGCAGAGTTGGTTTTGTCATATGTCAAAAGGCATGTTTCTTGTTGAAACATTATTTCATGGCTTACCTGGATATCTGGTATTTTGGATCTCATGTTGAGCATCTGTAAAAAGATCCCCATGAAGATAATTGCAGCTTACACACCAGCATCTGTTGTAGAAGGGGAGGAGGGAGAGAAATTAAATGAAGAATTTGAAAAGACTCTCCCAATTAAATTCAACATAGACTTTAAAGCTCAATGACTCTAATGCAAAAGGAGGCAGAGAAGAAGAAAAAAAGTTTGGAAATGTGGTTTTGGAGTGAGAAAAAAAAGAGGCTTGTAGCCTGACACCTGGCACCTATGTTTCATGAATATTTCTTTAAGAGGAGACTTGAGAAGCACTGGATATGGTGAGCACAAAGTGACATCATAAAAAAATGAAGCTTAACAGACAGAAAGCAAATGGTTGCCAATGTGAGAGTCATTTCCGAATCATCTGTTTATGTATGGATCAGACTTCAACCTTTTAGAGAAATTATATAAATAAACAAATAAATAAATAAATGCCAAATTAGAAGAAATAATGAACTTGAGATGATATGCCATGCAATTAAAACAACTCCAACCTGACCTTCTTAAACTATGTATTGATACCCAAAAGTGAGAAATGGATAAAAGAATAGACATTGACCCAAATTATCACCATTTCCTAAGGAAGTTTAAGTAATGAAGATCAATTACCAAAATGAGGGGCCCATAAGATGATAGAAAAGCAATATGGTGGAATTAAAGTATTGAAAAATACTTGAAAGGGCTTCTACTACAGCTCATATCTAAAAATGATGCCCTTCTAAAATATGCTTAGCAAGTGGTCACCCAATATTTATATAAAGAATTGCAGCAAAGGAGAACCCCCCCGTAATGTTTTTTTCCATCATGCATTTTTCCTAGTTCAAACCTCTCAGACCAACAGAATGAGTCTGATCTATCTTTCACATTAAATACTTTACCCCAGTCTCTTCTCTAAGATCATCCCCATTTCCTTCACACGGCATGATCTTTAGGCCCTTCATCAACCTGTCTGCCCTCCCCTGGACACCAGTTCATCATTTTCCTTCCAAAAATGTGGTGCCTGGAAATGAGCACAACTCTCTATATGTAGTCTGATGAGGGCAAAGTATAGTAGGAGTATGATGCCCCTAATCCTGAACTCTCTGCTTCTTTTAATGCACTCAATGATTACATTAACTTTCCTAGCTGTCATGTCACACCACTGACTATAGTAACTTTTCCATCTAATAAAACCCCCATTTGTTTTTCACATGAACCCATGTGAAACTGAGTTTTTGAATTCAAATATAAGACTTTACATTTATTTCTATTAAATTTTATCTTATTAGATTTTCATTTTGAAACTAGGTTTCCCCATCTTGCTCATGCTGGATTACAGTGGCTACTCATAGGCATAATTCCACTACTTATCAGCAAAAAACTTTGACCTGTTTTGTTTGTAATCTGGGCTGGTTCACCCCTCCTTAGGCAACCTGGTGGCCCGTGGCTCACCATATTGGTGCCAGCCTTAGTGAGTTCACCAGATTGGCTTTATCCCCACTGTAGCATAAAACTCCCAAACTCAGATGATCCACCAGCCTCAGCATCCCTTACAGCAAAGGATTACAGGTGTGCACCATCAATGTTCTAATCAGTTAAGAACTTTTGGGATCCTAGTTCTATCACCCAACAGGCTCTCGCTCCCAGCTTAGTGTCATCTTTAAATTTGATAAGCATTCCATCTAAGTCTTTATATAAGGCCACAACAAAAATGTTGACCAGCACAAACCCCTAGGGCACTCCACTAAAGACCTCCTTCCAAGTTTACGTCAAATCATGAATAACTATTCTTTGAGTCCAGCCATTTATCTGATCCCAAATTCATTTAATTATACTTTATCTGGCCCATACATCCCTATCTTGTCTACAAAAATAGCATGAGAGACTTTGGCAAATGCTTTGCTAAAATCCAAGCAAACTATAGCCACAGCATTTCCCAGATCTGCTAATCTAATAACACTGTCAAAAATGGAAATGAGGTGAGTGAGCTCATTCTTTAACCTGTTCTTTATAAATTTATATTGCTTCTTTGTGTCCCTATTTGTAAAAAAAAAAAAAAAAAAAAAAGCTAAGGTTTCTTTTAGCACTGGGATGCTAGAGTTTTTGAACTGAGAAGAAATGACTAAGAAATTTAGCTCCCAGTGAACTACCAAGAGCCCTGCCACAAAGGTGTCTCTAGCTGTGTTGAATTGGGTCCCCAGAGCTGCTTCTTGGAATAAATGAAGAGAAAGTCAGCTGTAGTTTAGCCAT
Organism: Pseudochirops cupreus; assembly: GCA_028627135.1. Taxonomy (NCBI): domain Eukaryota; kingdom Metazoa; phylum Chordata; class Mammalia; order Diprotodontia; family Pseudocheiridae; genus Pseudochirops; species Pseudochirops cupreus. The sequence goes on from CM053582.1 coordinate 21,098,098, forward strand.
GCTAATGCTGACAAGCAGTGGTGTGGAAAATTTTTTAAATATACTGTCTTCCAACATGTATTCCACCCCCCAATCTCCACATATTTTTATAAGATCAATAAGCACATTTTTCCCAAATAATAACTTACTCTGACTCCCACTCTTTTTTTGCCTCTTCTTGTTTGAAATGCTAGAAACAGCTAAGGGCAGTAGCAGTTTAGAACATAAGCTCATTTGTAAAATATTACAGAGGAAGATAGTGTAAAATTATAAGTATCTCATAAAACAATAAGAAAACCAGATCATCCCAAGGGCATTTAAGAATGAAACTGGGAGGAGGATAGCAAACAAGCAAAAAATGGAAAAGATCAGACAAAATGTCCATAACAAACTATTTTTTCCATCAGTAACAGTGGACTTACCACATTTAGATTCTAACAACCTAGTCCTCAGTGTACTTCATGAGGAAGTAGAATTTTCACCAAAGAAAACAAAGACAGGGCAAGCAGTTGGACGAGACCAGGCATGGGCAACCAGCAGTCTCAAGTCCACACATGGCCCTCTAGGATCTCAAGTATGGCCCTTTGACTGAATCTAAACTTCAGAGAATAAAGCCCAAAAGGTTCCCCATCCCTGTATAAGACAAAGTATATACAGAAGAGGTATATACTGGTAGTGGCGGTTTATGGACATTATAATATATCTTAAATAGGGCAAGATACAGAATTCTTGGAAAAAAGCAAAAATCATCACTACCCAAAAATGTGATTTAAGAAATGTGAAAAACTTCCCACCCATACCTTCTCATATCTAAGAAATTTTTTACAGGAATAATCTATATATGTATCGACAGTATCCCTAGGAAGGGAACAGTCAGGGTTTAGTAAATTACATTCTTCAGCAGACCACATATTAAAGTTACACAGCTGAGTGGTACTGAAAATATGTAATACCACTCTCCTTATATTTTATTAACTATAAAAAGTGCTTGATTTGGTAGAGCAAAATGCAGCCTTTAAAAACTCTATTCCAATAAGCTGCCTTCTGTGTATATATTTAAATCATACCAGTTCCATAAAAATAAGAGCCATTCCCTGATTGATAAATGATTAAAATATATGAACAGGCAATTCCCAAAGAAGAAATCCAAGCTATCAAAAGACATTAAAAATGCTGCAAAGCACTTTTAGGGAGCTTCATTTGATATTAGTTGTTCTAGTAATATGCTTGATTGAAAAACGATGACAGATTATGTATCTCTTGCAGTGATTCAGAATTCTACCTGCAGTCCACTGATTGGGAAACACTGCTATAAAGGGTATGCATACTCAAAGAATGGGTAGACTAGGAGACCTAGATTAAAATCTTACACCTAGAGCTAGAGTGGACCTCATAAACCATCTAATCCAATCCCTTCATTTTACAGAGGGGGAAACCGAGGCTTGCTCAGGGTCACACATAGGATCCTAAATGTAGAGCTGGAAGGGACCTCAAAGGTCATCTAGTTCAACCCCCTCATTTTACAGAGGAGGAAACTGAAACCCAGGGAGGTTAAATGACTTGCCTAAGAGCATACAGGGAGTGAACATGAGGGAGTGGCATTAGAAGCCAGATCTTCAGAGGTCCCTTACAATGTTGATATTCTGATTCTACTAGACATTCTATTAGACATTAGAAATCTCAGTCTAATAGATAATAATGGTTCACATTTCCATAATGCTCTGTATAGGGTGTCCTAAAAGGATATAGTTCTAAGCTACTAAAGCTTAGAACTGCACTAATACTGTAAGGATGCCCTATAATACAAAGCCTTTTGCAAGAAATACCTCACTTGAAGACCATGAACCTCAGTGTCAGTATTATTCTCATTTTATAGTTAGGAGATTGAGGTTCAGAGAGATTAGATATTAAGGCCAAAACCCTGCTGAGCTGGACCACATAGCCAGGTCCCCTACTTCTTCGGTTCTGGGCTCATTTCACTGCTGCCTTCCTTTAAAAGGTGACTGAAAGTACTCTCTACAGTATTCTAGAAGTGGGAGACTTTTTTCTAAGGTCCATGGTGCTGAAAGGTAAAGTCAGTTAATGGAGGACTGAGCCCATGCTGCCATGGCTGCCATTTTCCTTCTCCAAAAGAAAATGGTAATCTAGAATTCTGTGGTTCTACGGTTCCATTGAGTGTTGAGGTGAAAGAGAAGGCTCCACAGAGCCAGAAGTAGACATTAAGAAGAGTAAACAAGGACAAAGAAGGTGCCAGATGTTCAGGATCCCAATGTGGTATAGGGGACCAAGGAAGCTGAGTGTTAGCTGTGACAGCCTTGGAGCTGAAGGCAAAATGTCCTGAATGGGCTCTGAAAGGGGAAAGTGATACTCTGGGATGTACAAGCATTCCAGAAAGACAGCATAAAAGAGTGGATAGGCCCAAGTGGGGAACCCACAGCCTCGAGGCTACATGTGGCCTTCTAGGTCCTTAGGTGTGACCTTGTTTCTGAGGCCAAGTTTTACAGAACAGATCCTTTTATTACGGGGATTTGTTCTGTGAAGTTTGGATTCAGTCAAAGGGCTGCACTTGAGGACCTAGAGGGCCACATGTGACCTCAAGGCCACAGGTTCCCCATGGATGGGATAGAGAGCTGGACCTAAAGGCAGGTAGATCTGAGTTCAAATTTCACCATAGTCATTCACTAGCAGTGTGACCCTGATCAAACTTAACTTCCCTTGGCCTCAGTTCTTTATAAAATGAAGTGATTGGACTAGATGGCTTCCAAAGTCATGGTCCAACTCTAAACCTATCATTTTACATGTGACCTTATGCAAGTCATTTCTTCTCCCTTTGTCTAAGTCTCTTCCTCTGCAAAATGAGGGAATATGACTAGATGATGCTATAGGGTTGTGGCCCAATACAGAATGTGACTTAGCAGGCCCTGCCAATGATTATAGAAGCATAGCAATACAGGGTGAAGAACAGATTCATTCCAAACAAAAATCAAAGCTTTGGGAAATCAAATGATGTCAAGTGGCTCCTTGAAACTATTTGCATTGTGACTTCCTGTCTTCCCAGTCCCCACAAGCAAGCTTGCCTCCCATCCTAGGTGCTCTGATCTTAGTACTCTGCAAATACCCTCTGGTCAAGCTTTTTAATCAGTGCTCATGCTCTTCCCAAATCTGGCTCTACTTCCTCAGCCCCACATGAGGAAATGGCCTTTGTCTACCCAGATATTTGCCTAATCACTGGCACACATCAGCTCCAGTTGGGGAAGGAAGGCAAAGGGAGAGACAGAATATGGGAAACTGACCACTGGGTCATGAGGCCTAACAACTAGGGACAGACTCTGTCTGTGAGGGAAGGAACACTTCGGTTTCCTTCCCCCACTCAGAAGCAAAGTAGGGGGCAGAAGGCAAGGATGACCCCCAACTACCCCCTATCACAAGGACTGGACAGAGAGCCTAGCACTATAGTGAGAATCCAAGAAAACACCAAATGCTCTCCAATTTTAGTGCTTTCCTTTTAATAGGTGGGGGGAAATCCATCTGTTTGCCTTCATTTCTATATAGAGACAAGAAAAAAAGACAATCTGTGGGATAATGAGGATGCTGAGAGCCACCTGCACCTGCTGGGACTGGGCGTACCATTGGGGAGCTGTTACCGTGGGGACCAGTTTTCTTTCCATCTTCCAAAAGAGCACATTTCATTTTTTCTCTAATGGGGGGACTGATCAATAAGCACCCAGTTCCTGAAACATAAACAGATATCCCTATGTCTGGTCCCAGTCCTTAGAGCAGTGGTTCTCAACCTTCCTAATGCATTGACCGTTTAATACTCATATGTGGGTGTATCTGCATGTGGGCAGACCCGCCTGGAGACAGATAGAGGAGCGGTGTCTTGGCTCCTAAGATCATCAGAAACATGTGTTTTCTGATGGTCAGGCGAACCCTGTTACCCCTGTGAAAAGGTCGTTGGACCCCCAAAGGGGTCATGACCCACAGGTTGAGAACCACTGCCTTAGAGCATACAAATGCCCTTCGTTGTTCTGGTCCTCAGAGAATGTATACATAGTCCTCCTTGTGCTGGTCTGTAGACCATGAGCATACATTGCCTTCCACCAGTCCATAGAATAAAGGCAGAAATTTCCCTACCTGGTTCCAGTGCAAACAGCTGCATGGAAAGTTGGAGAGGAGGGCCCTCTTTCCTGCCATGTGTGACTGAGGGAGGAGATGGTACTATGTGAAGACAAAAAGTCTTATGATTAATGAAGAATCCAGAAGCACTAATAACTCAGGAGGTTCTACACAAAACCAAGTTCACATCCTAAAGGGATGAATCAACCATGTATCAGTCTTTTCCTTCCCAGAGGTGAGTGAGGCAAGAACTCTTGTGAGCTACCAGATGAGAGAGTGGCCAGAAAGTTGCACCCCCATCTACCCTCCACAAGCATTCAATATCTTTCTCTTGGACTCAATCAAAAGGCTGCAGCAGAAGACCTAGAAAACCACATGTGGCCTCGAGGTCACAGGTTCCCCACCCCTGTACTTTCCAAAGAGAGTTATAATTAATCCAAGTCCCAAATAACAACTTCATCCTTTGACCTTGTTAAATTAATGATAATTAGCTCACATTTATATGGTACTTTAAAAGTTTGAAAAGTAACTTTAATATTTTATTCCATTCAATCCTCACTACACTGTGAGGGGAGCACTCTTATTATTTCCATTTTACAGATGGCAAAACTGAAACTGTTGCATGACTTGTTCAGAGTCAAATGGCCAGTAAAAGTATAGGGCAGTATTTGCATCTGAGTCTGTGCTGATTCCAAGTCCAGTGCCTTATCTTCTCTGCCATACTGGCCTCCTGCCTTTCTAAAATCTTATCCAGCTGAGAATCCAAGGCTTCCCAGAGCTCCTTAGAGCTCATCAGGAAAGGGGTGCATTTGGAGAATAGGCTAATAGCAACCCTAGCCGGCTGGGGCTAGGACACAGGAGGGCAAGAAACAGCTCTGCACAGGTGTGCATAATGGCATCTTCTAACTGTGGGGCCAAATTACACAGCAATTCAATGAGGACTGTGACATGTATAGATGGTACAATTTTCTCTGAGAGAAGCTGTCAGTCAAAATGTTGGCGATATATGGAGGTGGCATCGGGTACTAGAACAGTGAAACTCATGTGCTTGTCAGTCAAATATCTGATGTCAGACACACCACAGTATTTAATTCACAGTCCTGCACGCACACACGCGCGCACACACACACACGCACACACACACTCAGAGTTCTTCAAAACTGGAGCCAGCAGGCAAACAAACACTTCCCAACTTTGATCTTTTGCAATGGATTCTCCAACTGCTGGCTTGGGTCAAGCCTTCAGAGCCTCGAGGTTGTGAATTCTTTGCAGGGAGGGACCAAAGGTTGGCAACCTTTCCAGAGTGGGGAGTCAAGGTGTCCAGAATCAGAGCTGCTTTAGGAGACCTTGGAGGTCATCTAGTCCAACCCTCTCTCTTTAACGATGGAGAAAATGAGACCCAGCAAGGAGAAAGGATGTACCTGGGGTCAACCAACCCAAACAGCTGAAGATACCAACACCCTGGAGATTCAGCCCACTGAAGTCACAGGCGGATTTAAAGATGGGATTGCTCTGAGAGATAGCATCTCATTCATAGTTTTCATTTTATAGAGAAGGACTCTGAGGCCCAGGGAAGGAAAAAGCCTTGCCTAAGGGCATGCACTGGTTCAAATCCAGATCTTCTAACCTGAAGACCATCCTCCCAGTAAAGCCTTCCTGACAATAGGACATTGGTGATTGACTTACAGGAGCAGATGAAGGAAGGCATAATATGCTATCATGTGATATAGGCCACAAAACTTTCCAGGCATCAGCAAGAGCAGATAGCTGTGCATTGTCTAATTTGCCCCAAGGAGTCAACCAAGATCCTCCAAACAAAACAAACCTGAGTTCTTTTTAATTCTACAAATAACTCTGTTAAATTTGACATTTATGAGGCAGCTAGGTGGTGCAGTGGGTAGAACACTGGGCAAGGAGTCACAAACACCTGATTGATTCAAATCCAACCTCAGACATTTACTAGTTCTGTGACCTTAGGCCAGTCATTTAACTTTACTAATCTCAGTTTCCTCATCTGTAAAAAATGGGGAATAATAATAGCACCTACTTCATCACATGGTTGTTGTAAATATAAAATATAATAGTATTTATAAAGGCTTAGCAAAAAGTCAGGCACATAGTAGGCCCTTATAAATGTTTCTTTCCTCTCCTCAGTGAAGATTTATTAAGCATCAACCACATGACAGGCAGCATACTAAATGCTAAGGCTACAAAGATTAAAAAAAGAAACATTCTTTGCCTGTTAGGAGCTTACATTCAAATTGGGAGATCAGGGAAGGTTTAAGAGAAAAGATGTGACCTGAGCTGAGCCTCTAAGAGAATTCTCAGGCTCCAGGTGAGGAGAGGTGGCACTCTAGGCATGGGGGTAGCCCCTGCCTGCAAAGGCTCAGACTCTAGAAATGGCCTGCCAAATGTAGGGGATAGGTAGAAGTCTAGTTTGGCTAGAACACAAAATATGCCAAAGGGAGTAGTATCCAATAAGCCTGGCAAGCTAAGTAGGAGGGAGACTGAAAAGGGCTTCCAATGCCAGGCAGAAGAGTTAGTGTTCAGATCCCAGAGGTAATAGGGAGCTATTGAAGATTTTGGGTCAGGAGAATGACATAGTCAGGCCCATTCCTTAGGAAGAATATTTTATGAAGGCTAGATAGAAAAAGGGAGAGCCCAAAGCCAGGGAAACCCATTTGGAGACCATTACAATAGTCCAATACAGGACTATGCGATGAGGGCAGGAGGCGATCGAGGGCCTAAATGAAGTAAACAGCTACCTAAGTAAAGAGAAGACAAATTCAAGAGATATTGTAGAAATAGAATCAACAAAACTTGGCAAATGATGGAGAGGGGCAGGGTGGAAGAAAGAAGTGAGGATGATAATGGAAGGAAGGAAACATTTATTAAGTACCCGTGCTAAACACTTTACAAATATTAACTCATTCAATACTTACAACAAGCCTGGGAGCTAGCTGCTCTTATCAACATTTTACAAATAAGGAAACTGAGGCAGACAGCAGTTAAGTGACTTGCCCAGGGTCACATGTGTCTCCTGCCTCTCCCAGCTAGCAAGTGTCTGAGGTCAGATTTGAACTCCAATCTTCCTGATTCCAGGATCATCACTCTATCCACTGTGCCATCTCGTTGCCTAGATGACGCTGGAGTTTTGAATCTCTCTGGCTTGAATGATAGCAATCCCTCCTACCCTTGACAGAAAGAAGGATGTTTGGAGGAGGGTCATGCTAAATCTTCTCCTTACCCACAGTTGCCTCTTCCTCCCGATCACAGCATTTGTTTATTTATATTTCGTGTTCACCCCACCCTGCCCCAAATAGAAAATGAGCTCCCTGAGGGCAAGGAGCCTAACAGAAGACCTGGCAATTCTAGGAATGCTGCATTCATAATGGGGATAAGCTAGAAGCATTTCCAATAAGATCCCGGGTGAAACAAGGATGTCCATTATCACCATTGTTATTCAATATGATACTGGAAATGTTAGTTTTCGCAAGGAAAGAAATTGAAGGAATTAGAATAAGCAAAAAAGAAACAAAGCTATCACCCTTTGCAGATGATATGATGGTATACTTAGAGAATCCTAAAGAATCAAGCAAAAAACTACTTGAAATAATAAATAACTTTAGCAAAGTGGTAGGATATAAAATGAACCTACAACCAGTGTCTCTGATAAAGGCCTCATTTCTAAACTATACAGAGAACTGAGTCAAATTTATAAGAATACAAGCCATTCCCCAATTGATAAATGGCCAAAGGATATAAACAGGCAGTTTTCAGAGGAAGAAATTTAAGATATCTGTAATCATGTAAAAATGCTCTAAGTCACTATTGATTAGAGAATGCAAATCAAAACAACCCTGAGGTATCACATCACATCCATGAGATTGACTAATATGACAAAACAGGAAAATGATAAATGCTGGAGAAGATGTGGGAAAATTGGAACACTGATGCATTGTTGGTGGAGTTGTGAGCTGATCCAACCATTCTGGAGAGCAATTTGGAACTATGCCCAAAGGGCTATAAAAAATGTGCACATCCTTTGACCCAGCAATACCACCTCTAGGTCTGCATCCCAAAGAGATCATACAAATGGGAAAAGGATCCACATATACAAAAATAATTATCACAGCTCTTTTTGTGGTGGCAAAGAATTAGAAATTGAGGGGATATCCATCAACTGGGGAATGGCTGAACAAGTTGTGGTATATGAATGTAATGGAATACTATTGTGCTATAAGAAATGATGGGCAGGTGGACTTCAGAAAAACCTGGAAAGACTTATATGAACTGATGCTGAATGAGGTGAGCAGAACCAGAACACTGTACACAGTTACAGCCACATTGTGCAAAGACTAACTTTGATAGACTTATCTCTTCTCAGCAATGCAAGGATCTAAGACAACTCCAAAAGACTCATGATGGAAAATGCTATCCACATTCAGAAAAAGAACTATGGAGTTTGAATGCAGATTGAAGCATACTGTTTTCTTTTTTTTGTTTCTTCTTTCTTGTGGTTTCTCCCTTTGATTCTAATTCTTCTTTGCAACATGACTAATGTGAAAATAGATTTAATACGAATGTATATGTAGGACCTATATTAAATTAGACACCATCTTGGGTGGGGGGAAGGGAGACATGGGGATAAATTTTGGAACTCAAAATCTTATGGAAGTGAATGTTGAAAGCTAAAAATAAATAAATATAATTTTAAATAATAAGGAGAACCTCTCTATTGTGTTCCAGTGGTTCAACCATATGTTGTGTTGGATGTTTCCTTTTGTCATATTTCTTTGTGGGCTAGCTGTTGATCTCTCTGCCTAAAATGTCCACTTCCTAGATACAGGGACCTATATCCTTTTCAGAGCCCCGTCCCTGGCTCACCAACAATGAATGCGTTACAGCCAGCTCACAGGATCTCGAACTGGGATGTTAGAAGCCTGCTCCAGTGCCTTCATTTTAGATGGTCCAAAGAGATTAAATAACTTGTCCAAAGTCACACAGCTAGTAACAGAGTCAATACTTGAACCCAGATCCTCTGGCGCTTTTTCCACATAGAGACAGCTAAGTGGAGCATTGTAGAGGACTGATTCTGGGGTCAGGAAGGCCTGAATTCAAATCTCACCTCTGGTACTTATTAGCTTTATAACCTGGACAAGTCATTTAATCTCTGCCTTAGTTTCTCCAGCTGTAAAATGAGGCTACTAATAACATCTATCTCCTAGGGTTGTTGTGAAAATCAAATGAGATTATAAATATAAAGTCCTTAGCGCATCACCTGGCACATAGCAGGTGCTATATAATTATTTCCTTCCTTTCTACTACATTTCAGTTAAAGCCTATCATGGGTCCAGCACTGTTGTTCAGATCCTAAAGAAAGGACAAGTCCGTTTCAGTACTAATAACTTGGGAAGTCTTAGCAGAGGAGGAGAAAACTGGGCTGGGCTTGGAAAGATGGGTCATATTTGATCTCTCAGATGAAGGGATTTTAAACCTCGAAGACCATCTGGTCGAGCCTCATTTGACAGAGGAGGAAACTGAGGCCCAAGAAGGTGAAGAGACTGGCCCAAGATTACCACTTGGATCATAAATCTAGAGCTGGAAGGGCCCTTAAAGGTCATCTCTAGAGCAAACCCTTCATTCTGCAGCAGAATAGCCTACAACTCAGTGAGGGTAAGGGACTGGACCAAGGTCATTCAGGAAGTCAATGGCACAGCTAGGACTCATTCCTAGCTCTGCTGCCTCAGACATCAGCACTCTTCCCATTTACTTTTCCTGTGGACCAGATACACCCATCAGGCAATGCATCCATCCACGAGCTCGCCTCTAGGTTGGCTAGCCATCTCTGGGGCCTTCTCTCACATTTTGAGCTTCAAGGTCAAGGTCAGAGACCTGAGGAAGGCTCTCTGGGCATCACTTCAAAGGAAGGGGCTTTAGAATACTCTTGAAAGGTACCCAGCAGGCTTCCTGGTCATCAAATCTCTTGTACAAAACAACAGTTTGATGTTTTAAATGTAAATCAATTGAAGACATATAGGTTCAATAGGTTTTGAAATACACTGGAACTTAAAAATGGATAGAAAATTACTCTAAATATAAGTCTCCAGGCTCTGCTGACTGTAGCATACCAGAGTACAAAAGGACTCTGGGTAGCCTCAGAACCCTGTCGCTTCCCTGCCTCCTCTCCCTCAAGCCTTGCTGACCAAGCCCAGGGAAAATTCTGCTACCTCCTCTCACTGTCCAGGTGGGGTATGAGCCCAGCACATTTTGGGTGCTCAAAGGGAAAGAAAGATGTTCCATGCCCAGTTTGAGGAGGGATATATGGTCCCTGCCCCTCAGAGAGTCCTCAGTCTGAGGGTAGAGACACAGTCCCCGCCCTCAAGGGATCCTTGTCTCAGAGAGGAAGCATCAGTCCCTACATTGGCTCTGCCCTGAAGGATCTCCCAGTCTCCAGGAAGAGATACTGTCCTCCCCCCAAGGGAGCCCCACTCCAGCAGTAAGTAGAGAGCTGGCCTCTGCTCTGACTGAGCAACCCAGGGGCCCCTAACCCTTCCCCAAAGGCTCTTCCTTAGACCATCCCTTCCCATGACAGGAGGCAGCTCCTAGCAGCAGAAAGGGAAAGTCCTTGGCAGGGCCTGTCAGATTTATCATCTGCATCCATCGAATTGAGTGAAATGACTGCAGCTGTTTCTCACAAAACTGATGGGCAATGTATTAGGAATAATTGTGCTAAATGGTTTTCTCAATCTGCTGGAGGAACAGGAGTGGGCAAGAATAAGAGAGAATCTTAAGCTAATGGATCTAGAACTGGAAAGAATCTTGGGGGTCATTTAGTCTGACCTCCTCATTTCACAGATGAGGGCACCTGAAACTCAAGAGGTTACACAACTTGCCCAAGGTCACACAGATAGTGTCAGAATTCGAATCCAGGTCCACTTGCTCCAAATACACATTCTTCTGGATGGGGGAAAGAGGGAAGGGGAGAGGAAGTGGGAGGAGAAGATTTGAAAATAATGGTTGGTCATTATCTTTCATTCTCAAAAAAGACCAAAATGATATCACTATGTTAAGTTTAAGGTACAGTGTGTCTGACTGTGGTTGATCAGACCAATAGAAGCTAGAAGTCTGCACCACAGGTCAGGTACACATAGTTCACATAAACATTTGGGGTAGAGATATCTCTAAATTTGTGCACCTCACATTTCCTTTGAGCTACTACAATGCTGCTTTGTTCATAGAGCACAGCGCCTTCTCTGATGGGGTCACGCCATGCTGGGCAGTCCTGGGCCAGTGGCTCCCATGTCTCCCAATCAACTCCAAAGTTCTTCAGGAAGACCTTGAGAGTGTCCTTGTATCACTTGTATTGGAGACATAACCAGAAAGAAAACAAAAGTCAATGAGAAGAAAAGGTCTAAAGAGACTGATTTGGAGTCCCAGGGACTTAGGTTTTAAACCACATGTATAGAAGATGTAAGCCAAGGCAGGTAAGAGAGAGTGACTATAAGACTATGGTCCAGGAATGAGAATTCAAGCCCAGAATGAGCTGAGTCTGGTGAGGAAATATAAGAACAACAAAGAGGGATGTTGGCCAATTGGCTGGTCGATTGGTTTTAAAATATGTTGGATGAAAGAGGAAACTCAAATAAGAGACTGGCGCCTGCTTGGCATGGACACTGGTAATGGGATGGCAGAAAATGCTGAACTGCTCAACTCTAGATCTCAGGAGAAGATACTCTGGACTGGAAATGAGAGAATAACAATGGCTAATAGGTGATAAGAAACCAAAGGAAGTAAATAGATAGTAAGAGGGTGCCTAGCTACCCCCAATAAATTCAAAGCACTTGGTCCAGATCATCCATTCCATGGGTAGCAGCAGCAGCGATAACAACATAACATTAATAACAACCACAATGAACATCGATGTAGGGCTTCATTTTACTTATATCTCATTTGTTATCATTCAGGTACGGGTGGGACTAGATGACCTCTGAAGTCCCCTCCATCTCTGAGAATGGCCAGACTGAGTGCCCCAGGAACCTGTATGTGAGCCTGTACAGTTCACGTTGTTTTCAATGGCCTGGATAAAAGCATAGAGGGCATACTTGCAAGTGGCACAAGTCTGAGAGGTACCGTCAACATATGGAGGGCCAGGATCCAAAAAGATTTTGCCCATCATAATTTAGGACTGAGTTTAATAAAATGAAATTTAATCAGGATAAATGCAAATCCTTACACTTGAGTCAAAAACCATTTTTTATTTTCCTAGTACATGGTGTAAGAGATATGGCTAGAAAATAGAGAATACTTTGTCTGAAAAAGACTGGGCATTTTGGTGAACTGAAAGATCAGTATGAGTAATTAGAGTGATACAGCCATTTGAAAAAAAAAACCTTAGACTGTATGGAGAGAGGGATAGCTACCAGCAGCAAGATCCTGCCTTGATCAGTTGAAACATGGAGTGCTGTGTTCATTTCTGAGTACTACAGTTTAGGAAGATCAAAGATAAGCTGGAAAATTACTAGAGAAGGCTGGTTGAGAGACCTCCAGTCCATGACTTGGCAGGATTGGTTAAAGAAAATGAGAATGCTTAGCCTGGCAGAGACGAGACTCCAGAGGAATAGGAGAGCTGTCAGCAAAATATTGGAAGGGCTGGCAAAACTTGTTCTTGAACTCATAACAGCAATAGGTAAAAGCTGAAAAGAGGCATATTTATCCTTTATCTAAGACTTAATTTATCCAGAGTAGAATGGGCCACCTCCAGGGGGAGGGGAGCACATGGGAGGTCTTCAGCAAAAATTGGAGACCTATGTTGACTGATCCCATATTCAGATATGAATTAGACTAGATGACTGTGGAGGTTTCTTTGACTCTAAAATTCTGTCACTGATTCAAAACCTGTGGGATTTTTTAATACATAACATATACATGGAGATAGAGACAGAGCCAGACAAAGACAGAGAAAGAAGAGACAGACACACAGAGAAAGGCACAAACACATGTAGAGGGGGAAAGAGAGAGCCAGAAACACACAAAGACATAGAGACAGAGACAAAGACAGATACAAAGCTGGAGAGAGAAAAAGAGACAGACAGATGAAGGGAAGGAGGAAAGGAGAGAGAGTTTCATTTCATCTCATTGTATGCAAACAAAATAAGCAAGCAGGCCTCAGGACTAACTCAACACTGGTCAGAGAAAAAGGCTTTGATGAGCTGTGGTGGAAGAATCAAATAGAAGCCACATCCCCACCTAGCCACTGCTGCAAAATGCTTCCTGAGAAAGGAGCAGAAAGATGCAGGGCTCTGAGTTGTTTGATGGCAAGATGCTCAAATAGCTAAAAAAGAAAAGAAAAGAAAAGAAAAATTCCCTCTTCCAAACCCAGGTCCATAGGAGATGTGTTGTCCTTCTATATGAAAAGGCTATTTCAAACCTGTCATCCCTGGGTGGTGCCCTTTAAATTTAATTTAAATGAAATGAAATGAAATTGTTTTCCCAGCAGCAGTGTGGGTGACTTACCTGTGACCAATGATATATTGTGAGATGGCCTGGGCTGGGGCCCAGTCTGGAGCCAGGGTCAGGGTTGTCAGTATAGGACTGAGTTCAGGGCTCAGTCTACCGCCTGAATTAAAATAAAGGGAAAGATAAAGAAGGAAAGAGAGAAGGAAAGCAAGCAAGAAGGAAAGAAAGAGAAAGAAGGGATTGAGAAATCAGAGAATAGAGAAGGAAGAGAAAAGAGAGACAAGGAGATAAAGGAAGGAAGAAGAGGAAAGAAAAGAATAAATGGAGGGGAGAGGGAAGCAGAAAGGGAGAAGGAAGAGAGAAGGAAAGGAACACAAAAGGGAAAAGGGAGGGAAGAGAGAAGGAAAGGAGGGGATAAAAGTGGAATGGAGGACAGAAGGAAAGGAGAAGATAAAGAAGAGGGAGAAAAGAAGAGAGAAGGGAGGAGGTAGAGAAATAAGAGATGAGGAAAATCAGGAAAGAGAAGAGAGAAGGAAGGGAAGAAAGAAGGAAGGCAGGAGAGTAGGAAAGGGAGAAAGAAAGAAGAGGGTAAAGAGAGAAGGAAAGCTAGAAGGAAGAGAAGAGAAAAGGGAAAGAAGGAAGGGGAGGTGGGAAAAGAAATGCAAAGGGAAAGAAAGAGGAGACTGTTTCATGGAGTTCAAACAAAGCCAGCAGCCAGCTAGCCCAGCCAGACGTAGGGTCAGTATGCTTGCCTCGTAGCTGTGTGCAGGACCACACTTCTCTGTTTTCTGAGCCTTTCTTTTGGCAATTCCACCCCCACCCACCAGCCCTCCCACCCTCACTCCCACCCCAGGCCTGCCATAGAAGCAGAGATGAAGCTGCCTGGGGAGACTTAGATTCAAGACAACTCCAGGGTCTTCTTTGGCCTCCCCAGTCTGAAACCAAGGACAGCGCCTTCTACTGAAGAGCGCTGGTTCCCCCTGCTGGCCAGTCTCTGGAATGGCCTGCTTCCAGCCCTACCCTATTTGAGTCTGCACCTCTAGCAAGCTACAGGGTTCCCTCCAGGAACGGGGTCGGTGCTCCCCTCCCACCATGGGCTCCCAGCCAATTATACAGAGTCTAAGAATAAGGGCTCAAGGGGGGAGATATGACGAATTATTCATCAGGCGCCTAAATAATTCATTCCCCTTCGAGAGGCAGAGAGCCCCCAAGAGCTCTGAGGTTCTCTCAAGTTGACACCTTGAGAGAGATGAAGAGCAAACCCCATTTTAAAAAAAGTCTTGCTTCCTCATTAGGCTACTTGCTGTGTCTTTGCCCCCAAAGTCAGCTAGCTGGCTGGGCTCCCCAACTCTTCCTTGCCTGCCTTCCTACCTAAGCCCCCATCCACCCATGATCTTCTCTGCTTCCCTTTGACTAAACCTCACCACTCTATAAGACACAGACTCTGTAAGATGCAGTGGCCTCAATTTCCCCCTCTGTAAAGCACGGGAGTTCATAGAATCATAAGCTCTAAAGCTGGAAAGAAACCTTAAGGATCATCTAGCTCAACTTCTTCATTTTATAGAAGAAACTAAGATCCAGAAAGGTTGAGTCGCTTGCCCAAGGTCACATGTAGATAGTGTCACAGATCTATAGAAGCTGTAAGGGAAATCTAGTCCAATGCCACCATTTTACAGGGAAGGAAACTGAGACCCAGGAAAAAGGAAATCAAACTGGTTCTAAGTGATAGGAATAGGACTGGACCAGGTGATGGATCTCAGTTTCCTTACCTGTAAAATTTGGAGATGGAGGGGTGAACTTGAAGATTTCTAAGGTCCCTTCCAGCTCTAAATTTATGAGCTTATGATCTCTAATTCTCTTTCAGCTCTGACCTTCTATGATCCTATGATTTCTCTGAGTTTCAGTTTTCTGCTCTGTAAAAAAGGTAATAACAATACCAGGTATCACCCACTTGTGAGGAAAGCCCTATAGCCATGTGAGGACATTAGCCTAGGAATAGCTCTGAACATCTCTGCCTCACTCTACCTCACCCCTAACTACCGACTTACATGCAATTATCAGGAATGCATCTGTTGCATAAATCCAGGTCCACCTTTATAAGTAAAACAGGTCAATGTGCAAAGGAATCCACCATACCCTGATGATCCTATAGGAAGGCTCTAGTAAATTTTTTTTTTAAAAGTAAATAAAATGGAAAGAGTAGAACAGGCAGTTGGGGTAGCTCAGAAATGGTCAAATGGCTGTATGCAAAAGCTATGTAGTCATGAATAGATCAATATCAACTTGTAAGGAGTATCCTGTAGAGTGCTCCTGGCATCTGCCCTTTGTAGTTGACTGGCTGACCTTTCTATCAATAATTACGATAAAGGTATAGTCGGCATGGTTTCAAATTTGCCAAAGACACAAAGTTAAGAAAGGCAGCTAACATGTTGGATTTGCAGTCAGGATCCTAGAAGATCTCAAAAGGCCAGAACACTGGGCTAAATCTAGTGAGATTAAATTTACTAGAGATAAACATCGAATCTCACATCTGGGTTCAAAACATTTACCCAATACAAGATTGGCAGGGGAGGGGGGGGGCAGGCAGTGTAGCTAGATATGGGTTCATCTGGAAAAGATCTGAGTATTTAATGGCAATCTAGAAAGTTCATGTGAGATCAAGCAACATTGAGAGAAATGTAATTACTCAGGAAGTGCTAGTCCTACTTGATCCTGATCTGACCACGTTTGGAGTCTCGCATTCAGTTTTGGACATCATATTTTAGGTAGAACGTTGGAGAGTGTTCAGAGGAGATCAATAGGATGGTTGAAAGAGACCAAGATTGAGGTGGCTAGGTGGCACAGTGAATAGAGCAGCAGCCCTGGAATCAGGAGGACCTGAGTTCAAATTCGGCTTCAGACATTTAACACTTACTAGCCATGTGATCTTGGGCAAGTCACTTAACCCCAATTGCCCTGCCAATTGAATTCTCTTCCAACTTAAATGGAATGACTGGGTGCTTCTCCATTATTAGGATTCCCTTTTACGTTTGAGGAAAATGAAGCTCAGAATAGAAGTGATTTATTCTAGTGCCAAAACTGGGATGGTGAGCCCGTCTTCTTATTCTGAGTCCTGGGCTCACTGTATCATGATACCTCTCACACTGCATAGAATCATTTTCAGAGTTAGAAGAGATCTCAGTAGACATTTAGCTTAATCCAACCCCAAAAGAGAATTCCTACTATGATAAGCCCCCAAAATAGTTATCCAGCCTTCATTTGAAGACCACTAAGGCTGGGGGAATCCACTACCCACTGAGACAGTCCTTCCCACTTCAGGACAGCTCTGGTGGTTTGGAAACATTTCCTTGCACCAAGTCATAATCTTCCTCTTCCCAACTTCTACCTCAAACTGCTGGTTCTGCACTACTCCATATGATGAGCCTTCCAACACTGGAAGATAGTAATCATGTCGGACCCTGAGTTTTCAACAGCCTAAACACTCACAGTTCCTTCAGCAAATCCCCACAGAGTATAGATTTGAGACCCCTCATCATCTCTTCATCAGACTTTACAAGACAAATCCTACTCAAGGTCCCCTCCATAGGCATGAAATGTTTGTTCTGCTTTATTTTCATTTCTCAGAGTCCGTTATTCACCAGCTGGCCTAATCTAAGTCCAATAAAAGTCAGGTAACCTCCTCAGCACCCATAAAGGACAAGAGAGAAATACATGCCCCAGGTTTATGTGTTATTGGTTGTAAGGGGAACTCTCTCCCAGACACTATGATTAGAAAAGTGTGAACAAGAATTTCTGTTCCTGAAAGTTACTGATTTAAGGAAATGGGGAGTGTGTGTGTGTGTGTGTGTGTGTGTGCCTGTGCACACAGGAGCTACAAGAAAAAGAGAGGGAGGAAATGGTTGGGGGGGAGAAGGGGATAAATAAAGAGAAAGAAGGAGGAAGAGATGAATGGAAGAAGAAAGGGAGAGAAAAACAGGGAGGAAGAAAAGGAAAGAGGAGGAAAAGGATGAGAACATTGAAAGGGAAGAGAAAGAGATAAAAGGAAAAGAAAGACAAGGAAGAAGAGAAGAAAATGGAGAAATGAGAAAAAATAAGATACATTAGATGTGTTGGAGAAGGAAAAGAAAGGAGGATGGAGAGGAAGAAAAGAAAAAGAGAATGAAAATAAAAAGGAATGAGAGGAGGAAAAGGAAAATTAGGGGAAAGGCCTAGTAAAAGAAGAAAGGACTGTTTCCCATAGCCAACAGAGTACAGGACGAGTGTGGGCTTCTCCCAGCCCAGGCCTCCTTCACTGTCACAAGAAGGCCCAGATTACCTATAACTGAGATCTAGCCAAATCCTAAAACATGGTGCTTGAAATCTAGCAGGTGTTTCCTGAAAAAAAAACCCATCTAGAAAAACATGGAACAGAAATGAAGGGCTGGTTAAGGTGGATAGGGAGCTCGTTGTGTTAGGTCAGAGATGAGCCCAGAGTGGAGGAGAACGAGGAGGAGGAGGGTAGACTGTATTGCATTTGGGTAACTGGGAAATGCCTTCAATGAGCTCAAGCTACTCCCGGCCTCCAGGGTCTCCCTTGTAAATACAACCACTATCCTGGTGGTACTTCATGGCTATGAATGAAACACCAAGGAGTCCAAAGAATCAGAACTGTAGGAGAGTGCTCCAAAGGGCACTTTGTGTACAAGGTGTGGAATAAAAGTGATCATTGGCAACATCTATGGCTGGAAAAGAAGGTAGACCTGTGGCATACTAAGAAGAAGAGACAATAAATGAAGCCTCCAGGTGAAGTGGCACACTGGGATGCTTGAGACATGAAAAAGAATCCAAGGAAGGTCAACAGCCCATTGACTGGATCCTCTGTTGAGGATTTATTGGAAAGCATGACAAGAATCTGTCAGGGTGAGAAGGTAAGGGGGAGCTGCTATCTGCAGAGGGAAGGAAGTTCTAACATTGGTAAAGTCCCAGAGTCACTGAAATACTGAAATAGAACAAAGTCTATTTGCTACTTTGCCAAAATGAGTTACTTCTCTGAGGTACTCTGGGACTTTTGGATCATAAGACATTAGAGCTGTAAGGGACCTCAGAAATCATTTAGTCAAACATTTCAGAGGAGGGAAATAAGGCCCAGGGATAGGAAGGAACTTACCCAAAGATTCACCAACAATAAGTGACAGAGTTGAGACTTGAACCCAGGTCCTTATTCTTGTTTATCTACAAAACAAAACATAACAACCACTTGGAATACAAAATATTAGAGAAGTAAGGGATCTTTAGATAAAATATGGAAGTAGGAATTTCCATACCTGGGGCAGAACAAACCAGGCTAAGGCTATGTGGCTCAAGAAAGGGTCATCTGCTAGCTTCCCATTTAAACTAATTCTCCTTTCTAACTAGTTAAAAAGCTCTACTTTTTCTATGCTGTTGGAGAAATGCATGTGCTTTCAGTTGTCTCTAAATTTGACAGCCTGGGACAAAGCCCAGTCAGCCATCTTTAGTTACAAGTCTGCCTTGGATGTCAGCAAGCTCAACCTTCTCATTTCCTAGAAAGGAAACAGTCTCAGAGCAAGAAAGGGACTTGCCCTAGATCACATAGGTAAGTGGCAGGTTCAGGATTCAAACCCAGATGGTTTGACAAGCAAGTCTTCTACTCTGACCATTATATAACACATAGAGTAGTAGCTCTGGGGTATCTTTCTACTTCTATTGTGAAAGATGGTCCAGAAGAGTAGGCGACAGTGGCCATTAAGATCTTAAAAGGCCAAATGTACCCATGGGTAATTCCCAATTAGATAATGCCTCTTTAGACAACCAAGAGCTGACCTTTGTATAGCAAAGGAAACTCCTTCCCTCACCACTACATTACAACTTAATTAGTCCACATAATCTTTACTCAGGACCAATTGACATTGGGTTGCAAAGGCTCGAGGGATCCCATCTTCTGCTTCTGAGCAGGACTCAGTTCACACTCTCATTTTTGAATGACTGTTTCCCAGTTGGCAGAGAAATGGGACCCTCTACTCCAGCACAGCTACAAGAAGTCTCTGGTCCACATCTAAGTTTAGAGCCCAGGTTGGTCCATTAGCCAATGTGCATTTAGCATGTTTGCATATATGTGTGTGTGTATCAGTCCAAGAGGAGGTAAATACACATGTACTACTTTTCCCTTATGCTAACACACCCAGGTTTCACCCATCAATTTTAGCCCTAAAAGTTCCTAAAACACTCTTTTAAATGTGGGGAGGTAACAAAGTGTTTCTCTGCAAGCTGCAGGAAGAAAGTTCACCAGAAAATTAGGGCAATTTTGCGTTTCCACTTGTGTATTTACATATCAACAATCCATTTAATGACGATCTCCAAAAATAGCAGAGCGCGTAGGTCCAGAAGCTGCCAACACAACACAGCCTGCTGAATGCAAAACAATGGCTGATGAGCAATCCTAGCCCCATATTCTAATATTGGAAAAAACAGACTTTTGAAAAGAACAGTGAGAGCTTTGCCTTCTTCCTGGCAGCTGGACCTGGATGCTCAACACATAAGACTTAGCCCTGGGCTCCTGGTCAAAAGGATGGGAATGAACTCCCTTTCACTCCCCATGGATAGATCAGCACCAATGGTGTTCTCACCACAGAACATGAAAGGAAGGAAGCAAAGGAAGTAGAAGTCTAAGTCCCTACTCTTGAAGAGTTCTCTGGCTATCATATACACACACACACACACATGCATGTATATATTGTGTATGTATGTGTGTATGTGTATGTATGGCTGGCAGAGTCCTCTTTTCCAAATCTGACCATCGGACTCCTCTCCTCACAAATCTTCAGTGGCTCCTTATTGCTCACAGGATCATGGATGAAGAGCTGGAAGGCAACTCAGAAGCCATCTGATCTGATACCTCATTTTATAGAGGAGGAAACTGAGGCCTAAAGGGATGAAGTGCTATGCCCATGGTCACATACAGATATGTATCTAGAGCTGGAAAGAACCTTAGAGACCATGTAGGCCAATGCCTTCATTTTACAGAGAAGGAAATTAATGCCCAGAGAGATTCAGGGACTTGTCTGATGGGCAGTAAGTGGTAGAATCTTGGTTTGAGCCCATGTCCTGACTTCAGATCCAGCACTCTTTCCACATTATCAATGTTTATTGAGTAAAGCTCATATTCTTTCTGCTGGCATTCAAGGCCCTTTCCAATATGGCAATATTCCATCTTGCTGACTTTGTCTCATATTAACTCTGCCTTTCTTAAGCCAAAGTAGGAGCTGTAGCCATAAAATCAGGTACTGACAGGGAGCTGAGCAAGCATCAGATTAGACTTCCATGGGCCTACCCCAAACTTCTCCCTAGAACAAAGTCCCTCTTTTAAAACCAATGTTCTTCCAGTGACATTCTATGAATGGGAAGTTATGGAACACTACATTCTCTCAAGACCAAAAATAAAGATCTCCCAGGGGGCAACAAAGAGGTGCATGGTGAGTAGACTATAATGTGTCACAAACAAGGAATTAGGAAGAAGCAGAGAAAGGGACAGTGTCAACTAACCTTTATATTATATGTTAATGTTTGCAAAGTGATTTATATGTTATCACATTCAATCCTCATGACAACCCTAAGATGTAAGTGCTAGTTTATTACTAAGACATAAACACTGTACCCATTTTATAGATGTAGAAACTGATATCTAAAAAGGTAGAGAAGGTACTTCCAGGGCCACACAGCAAGCAAATGTCTGAGGCAGGGTTTGTCAGAGAAGAAACCTATGAAGCAAAAAGATGATGAGCAAATAATGATAAAGCAAAAAAAAAGGATAGCCTATGGACAGCCAGTCCATTTCGCTGATATCCTTTCAATGTCTAAGAAAAAAACAAGAAAGGCCTCCAGCATCATCCATAGATCCCCTTGTAGGGAACTCATGGGAGGATGTGGATGAGTGGTACACAAGACAGTCAGGCATGTTCCATATTGCCATCTGTAGCCCCAGAGGGATCCACATTGATGAGATCAGTGATCAATTGGGAATTTATATGTGCCTGGTTACTTAGATACAGACCTGTGATTCCATTGGTATGGTGAACTTTCGCTGTGGAGATTCTCTCCAGTGCTGCAGACTGGTCCCTCACTTGTACCTTGCTAGCTCAGAGAATTGCCAGGGTCTCTGAGAAGTTAAGCAGCTTGCCAGGTGTCATATAGTTGGGATGAATCAGGAGCACAAGTGGAATTCAGGTCTTCCAGACCTCAAGTCTAGTCTCTTACCTACTAGGCGGCCTCCTTTTGTCCTTAATTGAAACAGTAATCATTGTAAGTGTGGCCTGATGCTTGGAATTGGGCTAGAGATGCAGTCCAGAGTTAAATATCCTAAGGCACTCAATGTGATCTCTCAGATTCCCTTATAAAAACAGAGCTTAGGGGCGGCTAGGTGGCACAGTGAGTAGAGCACTGGCCCTGGAGTCAGGAGGACCTGAGTTCAAATACGACCTCAGACACTTAACACTTATTAGCCGTGTGACCTTGGGCAAGTCACTTAACCCCAATTGCCCTGCACCCCCCAAAAAAGAAAAATGAAATAAAAAATAAAATAAAATATTTTTTAAAAGTTAACTTAAAAAAACCCAGAGCCTAAGTTCTGGGGAATTTGACCAAAAGGACCTCAGAGTGGGGTAGAGATACACAAAAAAAGGCCTCTTGGAGGAAGTGCTCTTAGGGCCAGGTTTTCAAGTGGATGAGTGAATTGGCCTTTCAGAATGGAGGAATGACAGCAAGACCAAAATGCCAAAGCCATGGGCAGGGATTAGAAGAACATGAGAAGATCATCTTAGCAGACGTGCCCATTTTTGGCAGGGAATACTCAGCAAAATAGGGAGGAACAGGATGGGGGTTGAAGGAGAGGATTGACAGTGAGCTCTAAAGGCCAAGCAGAGAAAGTTGGATTCAATTTGGTGGACAATAGAGTCATACTAGGTAAGACTGAACCTAGACAAAAATGGAAGAAATGGTAGGACTGAATTGGAGTTTGAGGTCCTGGGTTCAAATCGCAGATCTCATACTTCTTAGCTATGTGACTGGGGACAAGTAAGTCCTTCTCTGAGCCTCAGTTTCCCCATCTGTAAAATGAGGAAGGTCAGATTCAATAGCTGGTCTCTCAGTTCCCTTTCAGTTCTGAAGATACAACCTGCAAGCCAGCTCTGCTGCATTTCCTGTGGTCGTTTTAAGAGTAAAAAGAAAAGATAGGAAGAAAACAGCAAATAATTTCCAAGGCAGGGCCATGGCAGGGCCAGGGGGTAGAGGAAAGAGTGAGAATTTAGAAGTGGGAATTCCTTTTCATGGATTAAGGAAAAGATTATCCAATCCCAAGAGCCACACGGCACCAGAGGCCCAGAAGACCAGCAGGAAAAACCAGGGTCAGATGGCAAGTGAGGAGTCAAGGGTACTCCATGGCCACAGCCCAGAGTAGAGTGTCCCTGAGCGAAGGTGATGTTTGCACAGAATGAGCCCGCTCACAGCCTGGGCCTTAATCCTACTCAGTTTGGGGCCCTGATCCAGAATCCTGAGTTCTAGCCCTGGGCCCCTCAGCCTGGCTCCTGTGACCCTGTCCCAGCCCCTGTGTTCCTGGCTCTCCCTTGCATCTATGGCCTATGAGCAAGGAGTAGCTTGAGCCTTACGGTGGGCTTGTCATCACCATGCCTGGCATTTGGGCCTCACAGTACGTCTGTGTTTTTCACACGCTGCCAGAACCACATTCCAATTAGAAGTTCATCAGCAGTCGGAATTCTGCTGCAGAGAATAAAATAAAATAATTGTGGCATGTTTGTTTTCAAGCCGATTTCCACGTAATAAACCATCTGTTGTGGATAAACTGGGATCTTACAGAAACCGCCTTCAGAGGTAAAGCAGAGATGAGAAAGGACCAAAGCAAGATTTAAGGAAGGCCAGATGACCCGCCATTCTTAACCTTTGGAATAGCACAGCTGTTGATTAGACACCTAATTAAACTTGCACCCCTGGCAATGGGGAAAGTCTAGAGGAGTCCACCCAAGGGCTAAAGTGAAGGCGCCAAGGCCCAAGCAATAAGGGAAAGATTTAGGGCCGAAAAATACAAAAGCAGGCTGTTCTCTAGGAAGCAGCCAGAATGAATCACACACAGCATCTGGAAAGGTCACAGCTCAACCTCCAGTGAAGGAAGAGAAAGGCAATGGCACCCTTTGAGGTCAAGTTCCAGACCTTCTCCATGGGAGAAAACAGCATGTTTTCCAGTAGGGTGAGGAACTACCATGCACTTGGGGCACCCCTTCGCACCAAGTTAGGCTACAATGATTCTTCAGCTTATCTTCAGAGATTCAGTAGCTCAGAAGCTGGAAGGGCCGTTAGAATAGAGGGCAGAGAATGTCAGAGTTGGAAGGGATCTTACAATGGAGAATGTCAGCACCAAAAGAGAACCTAGAACACAGAACAGAATGATATTCCTGAGAAGGTCGTGAGAATATAAAACACAGACTGTGAGAGCAAGGGAGGGAGGGAACATGAGAATTCAATTTGATTAGTAAGAGATATGCGTGTGGTTAGACAGGGAGGAGGGAAAGCATCTCCCAAATTCTAACCAGTAGGCCTCTTCAGTCTGAAGCCCTAACGTGGCATAAAGCTTAGGCACCTGAGAACATGGGTGGGCATGCCTGCCAGGTACGTGTAACAGACAATTCCTTCCCAGGCCCAGCCAAGGACTTAGTAGTGGAATGGCTTCTACAGACCAGCTCATTCAAGCCTCCCATTTTACAGATAGTCTACAAAGAGGACATGACTTGCCCCATGTGACAGAGAGCTGGGATTGGAGCCTCGGTCCAATGATTACAGGTCCAGGATACTTTCCCTTAGGACAGGTTGCCTCAGGAGAAAGGCCCCACAGGGTGCCACACTGCCAGCTGAAGAATGAGATATGTCAGCATTGAGGTCAATCACACTTGTTCAACAGAGATACCTATGGAGGTTTCCATGAAGACAGCACAGACATTCAGGCCAACTGAAAATTCTGCTATGATTGCCAACTGGGGGCTGCTATCCTCATCCCAACCTCCTGGGGGGGTAGGATAATGGGCAGATACAAAGACAAGTCTTAATTTTGTTGTTGGGTCACCAATTCCCACTTATCCCCACCACCCTCTCACTCACACACACACACACACACACACACACACACACACACCAAGTATACAAGTCTGGTTCTCTCCTCCACCATCCTGGCATCTCTTCTCCAGACTCTCGAATGACTGGGCAGAGTAGGAGATGTGCTCTCACTGGCTTTGATTAGAGCCAGAGAACGCAGGTATGAGTATCAGTTCTGGCACTTACTGCCTTGTGACCTGCAGCAAGAGTAACAACAACAGAAATACTAACAGGAACAGCCAGGTGGTGCAGTGGATAGAGTACCAGCCCAGGAGTCAGGAGGACCTGAGTTCAAATTTGACCTCAGACATTTATTAACTGTGTGACCCTGGGCAAGTCATTTAACCCTGACCACCTCCAAAAAAAAAGAAAGAAAGAATAAAAACCAAATTATTTTGACAAAGAAGCATTGAGTCAAACAAACAGTTATTATTGTGATGTGTTTTAACCAAACTTCTTAATTTTTTTGTCTGGTAATTTTGGCAGTCTGGTAAAGACGATGGATCCCTTCTCAGAATCCTGTTTGTAAATGCTTAAAATAAAAGATTTAAGATTACACATAAAGTGAATTATATTGGAATATAATGATCAAAATATTAACTCTTTAAAAGAACCTTTGGTTTACAGAAACAGAAGGAGTTATATTAGCAATTCATTGGCACCAGAAATTACAAATGAGTTATCCTTGAAGAGTGTAGACTTATTGATCAATGCAGATTATGCAGGCAAAAGGTAGAAAATGGACACGAATTATAATAAAAATATCTAGCATTTATGTTTGTTTTTCAGGCATTTCAGTCATGTCTGATTCTTCATAGGCCATTTGAGGTTTTCTTGGCAAAGATTCTGAGGTGGTCTGCCATGTCCTTCTCCAACTCATTTTACATTCAAGGAAAATGAGGCAAGCAGAATGAAGTGACTTGTCCAGGGTCACACAACTATTAAGTATCTAAGGCTTGATTTGAACTCAGGAAGATGGCTTCCTGACTTCAGGCCCTACACTCTATCCATTGCACTAGCTACAGCCCAGTATTTATATAGCACTTAACAAAGATCTCCTTTTATCCTCAGAGCCACTCTGTGAGGTAGGTGCCATTGTGATCCCCATTTTACAGTTGAGGAAACTGAGGCAGACAGAGGTCAAGTGACTTGCCAAGAGTCACACAGCAAGGAAACATCTGAGGCCAAATTTGAACTCAGGGCTTCCTTACTCCAGGCCCCCCAGTTGCTTCTAATACATTAATACTGGCAACCAGATGCCTAATATGATATGTCTAGCGGCCAGAATTACACACTAGACTAGAACCTTTCATCAATCCATAGAGGACAGCTCCCTCTGCTCCAAAGAAAAACTGGAAAATAGCTTTGAAAACTGAGTAAGCAGGTTTTTGGGTGGAGCCAAGATGGTGGTGTAGCACCAGCAACATATTGCAGCTCTCACATAGCCACCCCAAAATACCCATAAAATAGGACTCTAAACCAATCCTAAAACTCCAAAACGCACACAAAGATACTTCCCACTAAAGTCAGCTCGGCTACTAGGAACCATATCAGCACTGCGAACCAAAACCAGCCTGGCCTGAAGCCCCGGATGTGCCCAAGGGGCGGCTGGACAAGAGGAGCAGAGGAGCCTCTCTGGTGAGCAGATTAGCAGCAGCTGCAAGGAGCGTTCAGAACTAGCTCAGTTGGAATTGCGAATTTAAGAGAGTAAAGCAGTCCGGCCAAAAGGCCTCCAGAGCAGGAAAGCGAAAGGCAGAGGTTTTGCACCCGCCTCCGTGTTGCAGCTTCCCTCCCGCGGCCTGCAGGCAGCAGGGGGACTAAGCAATTGTTCTGAGGCCAGTGCTCTCGCGTTGAGCAGCCTGGATCCGGATTGCTGTCTTGGGCCTCGGTCTTGGAGTCTTCATCATCTAGTCAGCCAGAAGTAAGTAGGAAGAGTCCCAGCATCTTCCTGAGAGCTATGGCAGCCGGGAGGACCCCAGCGATTTGGGACAGAGCTTTCCCTTTTGGAAGCAGAGCCCCACAGAGATTT
>CM053582.1:21125331-21145353 GCA_028627135.1 Pseudochirops cupreus
CATCCAACTGGAACTTGAGATACACAGGCACTGTGGTTGGGAGATCCATCCTGCCCTACCGAAAAGTGACATAGGAGAGAATAGACTGGGGGAGGGGGGACACACTGGGATGGATGTTTTGGGGCGGTGGGTGGGGGAAAGAGGGGGAGAAAATATGTAACTCAAAATCTTGTGGAAATGAATGATGCAAACTAAAATAAAATTAAGAAAAAAAAAAAAAGAAAATTGAGTAAGCAAATTGTGCTGGAACTAGAACACCATCACAGATAGAACTGTGGCCTCCTAATGCCAGACTTTACCGTGGCTCAATAAAAAGAAAATTGAGAACAACATTTTTAATATATGTCACTATACCAAATTTTTGCAATCTCTGGGTTGTGTGGAATAGAAACCTTTCCAACCATAGAGACCTGTCTGGCAGAAGCAAGCAAAACCGGGGGGAAAGGATGAGATCCAGGCCGTTCTTGTCATCCTATCTGCTGCTAGAGCTGTCCTCAAGATGCTTTCAGAGAGTCTACAGAAAACGTGCTTCTAACCCAATACTCATTCCTTTACAAAAAGCAGCAGTTATAGGGGTATGTGTGTGTATACATATATACGTGTGTGAGTGTGTGTGTACGTACGGATTTTTAGCACTATATGTAAAAGAATAAATAGTAGGATAGCAATTTGTCCATGGAAGATTCCTATCTGAATTCCTTGGAAAAGGATTGGAAGAATGAGATGAATCATTATATTTAAGGAGCTTTTCTTGAAGTTTGCAATGTACTTTCCACACATTAAGAGCAAGTGAAGATTTATACAGCCCTTGTGAAGTGCTTTCTGTAGGTTAATTCATTCTATCCTCACAAGAATAAAATGATTAAAATGAGACAGAAAGGCTAAGTAACTAGCCCGGGGCCATACAGGTAGCAAATATCTGATGCAAGATTTGAATTCAGATCCCACTGACTCTAAAGTCAACATTTTATCTATTGTGCCGCCTAGTTGCCCCATCCTCACAATAATCCTGCAAGGTAAGGACTACTGGGCATATTATTATCATCCTCAGGAAACTGAATCCAAGAGAAAAGTCAAGTTGTTTGCCCAGGATCACACAGTCAATAAAGTCAGAGGTGGGTTCTGAACTCAAATTCTCCTGACTCTATGATCAGTGCTCTAACCATTGTACCACCAGCATCTCCAAGTCACTTAAGTTCTCTGAGACTAAATTTCCTTATATGTACAACTTCTGTCTTCTGGTTATCACTGAGAACTGATTCTCTCTTGATGGTGCACCCTTCCTAGCCACCCTTTCTAACACTGGCTTCACTCTTACTTGTTATACTGAACTCACTGGTCAAGGCAAGGGACTTGCAGCACCCTCTGATCCCCACCCCACTTTCAAACTCCCTCTCTGCTTCCATCACTCAGTAACCTCTCCTTTGAGATTCATTCACTTCATAATGATATCCTGACTCAGCATTTTCATTGCCTGTCCCCTGGGGCCTAGAATTCTTTCAGTCCTCATCTCCACTTCCTAGTTTTCCTGGCTTTCTTCAAGGCTCAGCTACAGACCATCCTTCTGTGAGAAGACTTTCCCAATCCCCCCCCAAATGCTAGAGTCTTACCTCTGAGATATGTCCTATTATTATTATTATTATTATTATTACGTAGATCTTTTTTGTACATAGTTGCTTGCATGTTACCTTGAGCAGGGATTGTCTTTTGCCCTTCTTTGTATCCCCAATGCTTAGCACACAGCCGGACACATAAATGCTTAATAAATGTTCACTGACTGACTAACCCCACACATTAGCCCCTAGCTTTCATTCCTACGGCCACCATCTTATGTCAGGCCCTCCAAGATTTTAGAATTAGAGTACTGTAAAAGCTTCATAGATCTAGAACTTTAATTAGAGCACTGTAACAGCTTCGTAGATCTAGAGTTTGAATAATAGTACTGTAATAGCTTCATAGATCTAGAACTTGAATTAGAGTACTGTAATAGCTTCATAGACCTAGTACTTGAATTAGAATACTGTGATCACTTCATAGATCTAGAATTTGAATTAGATTGCTGTAATAGCTTCATAGATTTAGAGTTTGAATAAAAGTACTATAATAGCTTTATAGATCTAGAACTTGAATTGGAGTACTGTAATAGCTTCATAGATCTAGAACTTGAAGAGAACTCAGAAGTCATCTCGTCTCAGAGGTGAGGAAAATGACTCTCAAGGAGGTTAAATGATTTGCTCAACATCCCGTAAGTAATAAGCATCAGAGACAGGATTTGAACCCAGAACCTCTGATTGCCGAACTTGTGCTCTCTCACTGACCTCATGCCTAGACTACTTCAATAGGCTCCAGTCTGGCACCTCTGCCTCCAACTTTGCATCTATCCTACACACAACTACGACATTCATTTTCCTAAAACCTAGTGATGACAGTCCTCTGCCTGCATCACCCATCTTCTTGAAACCAGTCTTCAGCATAAGGTCCAAACTCACTGCCCTTGAATCCCAACTTGTACTTTCTAATTCTGCCCTCCTAGACTGCCCTACGCTGTCCTCCCTGCCTGTCCAAACCCTGTCCATCCTTCACAATCTGCCCACTTTCAAGAGACTAAGTGGAAAGAGCTGGGATCAAGAAACCTTAGGGTGAAATAGAAATTAGTAGTAGTAGGAAGCAAGAAAGTCTCAAGACAAAGAAACGAGCAGAAACAGATAACATGGAAACCTCTCCACCCACTCCCCCAAGTAGCAGGAGACCAATCAGTTGGAGAGGGAGAGAGGAAGCCAAGGGCATTTTGTGGCCACTAAGCCAAGAAGGCTCCTCTGAAGTTCATCAGCCAGTGGGTCAGTCTGGAATTGATCCAGCTGAGGGAAAGCTTGAATGCATTCTCTGAGGGGTCTGGCTCCCTGCTAGCAGCCAGATTCCAGTGCTCAGTTCTCCCCCATCCCCAAGTGGCAGGAGAAATCAAGAATTCAGACCTGGGGAAGACAGAAAGCCTGAAATATATATTAAGCAGGATTGTGCTGGCTTTGGCTGGCTGGGAAGTGAGTTAGCTGCCTTGAATGGACACAGAAACCTGACTGGCAGGCAAGCTCGGTGGTAGGTGTAGCCCTGGAATATTGAGGCAAGGGGCCTCCAGTTACAAAGCTCCTTACCCAACATCCTTTGGGTATTTTTATGCTAGGCTTGCAGACCCAGAGGTGGAGAGGGAGAAGATGGGGGGCTGGGTTTTTCTTTTTTTTTCTTTCTTGAAGTCTAAGCATTAATTAGAGAGATAAAGAAATGTATCTTCTTTTGTTGGGAAGGAGGATTCTATTGAACAGGGACAATGAAGTTGCTAAAGGGTCAGCCTGAGCTGCTGCTTTGCCAAGAGCTGCTGGGGAAGGAAGATAAAGAGCTTACTGAAGAAGGGGTTTGGCCTGGTGCCATCCTGGGGGGCCTCTAGATTCCCACAGGAGACTGAGACCCAGAGGAGGAAAGAGAAGGACCCAAAGCTTAGTGCACAGGGCCGGGACTGAGGATACCTGGGGCCTGGTTCCACCTCTGCCCTGACCATTCTTGGTGACCTGGGGAGAGTCCCTGGCCTCCCTCTGAACCTCAGTTTGGTAAAATGAGGGGCCTCTAAGTGATGGTTTTTAAAGACCTTCCAAGCCCTGACATTGTCTCTTCTCTACCCTAAGGTCCCTTCCAGCTCTGATATTCTGTCTTCTAAAGTCACACACAAAAAAAGTCAAATACTCTTGGCTTAGAAAATTGCCTAGGGGCTATATCATTATCTAGATAGTAAGTTTTCTTCCTTTGCTTTTTTTTCCCTTTGTGGATGGCTAGTCAGAGCTCTTTTGGACAAATATAGTGGTTTTTAGAGGCTGTGTGGCATCATGGATAGAGCTAAGAACCCCTGATGCTGCCTAAATCTCTCATTTTACAGGGGGAGTAAACTGAGACACAGAACAGAATCCCAGAATCTCCAAGTTGGAAGGGAGCTCAGGCGCCATCTCATCCAACCGATATGTGACAGACGTCCACAAGCTCCCTGCAAGCATATATTCAGCAGTCACTTCAAGATTTCCAGTGAGGGAGAAACCCAATAGTTCAAGAGGCGCCTCAATGTACTTTTGGATAGCTTTTGTTGTTAAGCAGTTTTCCTCAACGCTCTGGCCCTCTGTAATTTTCACCCGTAGTTCTTCTTTCTGCCCTTTGACAGAAAAAAAGAAAGAAAGTCTAATCCCTCCTTACATGACAGTTCCTCAGAGCCTTGGAGACAGCTATCATGGGCCCCCTCACTCCACCTCCTAGCCTGTCTTCTCCAAGCTAAAGATTCCCAGTCCCTCTGACCAATTTCCAAAGAACATGGCTTCAAGGTTCTTCTCCTTCCTAGTCACCCTCCTTGGGTTCTGATCAGCTTATTGAGGACTTTCCTATACTCTAGTGCTCAGAACTGAATGTAATATTCCACTTTTGGAGTGGTTGAAAGTATCCCACAGTTGGCAATGCCCTTAGCCCCCCAACGTTGGCAATGTCACTGAAAGAGAGGGAGTGAACAGCTTCCCTTTAACTAAGGAGACAGAGGAGACCAGAACAACAGAAAGAATTCAAGAGACTCCTTTAGAATCAAGACAAACAGTTAAACAAAACATAACTGTTGTCCTTTGCTCTCAAAGAAGACCAAAAGGACATCACTATGTTGGAGTCAAGGTTCAGTGTGTCCACTGTGGCTGATCAGAACAATCAATCAGGAGCTCGGAAGGCTCTACCACAGGTCAGGCACAAGTAATCCACATGAACATTTGAGGTGGAAACAAAATATAATTGTCAGTGGACAGTGACCAGTATTTGGCAGGCATAGTCTGCCACTTCTCTATTAAGGGGGGGGAAATATAATTCTCATTGGTCCTCTGGAATTAAAACTGATCATTCTATTCATGTGCATTCTGCTGTCTGTTAGTGGGGCTTCCTTTTACATCATTGTGGTCTTTGAGTATATTGTTTTCTTAGTTCTGCTTTCTTAGCTCAGCATTGGTCCATTTGAGTCCTCCCAAATGTCTCAAGACCTCCTCAGGCAGTCTTTCCTTGCTTCAGTCCTAAATTTGCCTCTCTGTAGGAGCTTTGGGTTCTGCCACTGTGTCATGATCTCATGCCATCTCTCCCCAGCACTGGCAATATACCATTTTGGCCCCAGATGCATTATCCTCTTTCCTATTGTCTGGTTCCCCTAGACTCCCTGGAAGGAATGTCCATGCCATCATCATCTGCCACTGATTTCAGTTGTTGAAGGCAGCTCCAATAGCTGAAGACATCAGCACTTTTCAGCAGGGGCATTCTAGGAGAATCACCCACCCCAATTTTCTTCTGATTCCATGTCCCACAGTGAGTTTCCCCCCCCCCCCCCAATCTCCTCAGGAAAAGTACAATGTTAAGGGTGACTCAAAAGCTTTCTTCAACTGGGTAATGCATGAGAGCTTCCTTCCAAATTCTAAAGATCTCAAGTTTCCTGCCATCCTCCCCCCTCAGCCCTCCTACATCTTCACCGATGTCTGGATTCTCCTCTTGCCCCTTCCTTCTCCTGGCTGAAATATGTCTCTAATCTTCCATGTCTCTCTAAAGCATTGGTGTTTCCTGCTTCAATGGGCCCTGCGGAGGCCCTCACTCTCTATTTAATGCATTCTCTGCTTTCAAAGGGCCTCTTAATTACTCCCTCTTCATTTCAAATTTGCTAATTTATTGATCAAATTTCTTCCTGTGAGTGAGACTTTTATTCTGTATGTGCAAAGAATTTATTTGGATCAATTTTATTGACGCCCCCCCCCCTCCAATGCTTCTCCCCCTTCTCAGGATACTTTCGCAAACTTTAATTAAGTCTTAGGGAAGTCTCCTTAGTTAAAGGGGAACTGTCCACTCTCTTGTAATGGCTTTTAATTGCTTGGGCTGAGAAGCTAAGGATGATGTCCAGTATTGTATATTTTGGGCTAGGGAATGTGGCCAAATGGAGTATTAGGTTCAGTACCTGAGTTAGATGGACCATAGGTCTAACCTAGTGCATCAGGTCCCATGTTCTGAACCAAAGACCTCCAGTATCCAGGGTCAGACTCGTGAGGACAACCTCTCTAGGCTCTCTGCCTCTTTGTGCTTTGAGAGCTGCCCTCTCTCTTAAGGTTGAGAAGATAAACCCTAGAACTGGAAGAGAACCTGAGAAAGCAGAGGTTTCATCTCTCTGCCTTTAGGTACCTGGGTATCCAAACCAACCACATCAAAAGGCTAACTCAGTTTTGCTCTAATCCAGTGGTTCTCAACCTTCCTAATGCCATGACCCTTTAATACTCGTATGTGGGAGTATTTGCATGTGGACGGACCCGCCAGGAGACAGATAGAAGAGCAGTGTCTTGGTTCCTAAGACCATAGGAAATATGTGTTTTCCGATGGTCTTAGGTGACCCCCGTAAAAGGGTCTTTTGACCCTCAAAGGGGCTGCAACCCACAGGTTGAGAACCACTGCTCCAATCTCTAAGGACAGATGCCACATCCCACCCCTCAGTTTCCCATTACTTTTTATCACCAATCAAGGAGTGAAGGGAGACAACCACTTCTCATTCAAGAATGACCCAGAACCATTCCTGCTCCAACATGAGTCCTGATCCCCTCTGATCCCAAATCTCAACAGAATTAACCGGGAGTTGGATGTCAGAGGCCCTTTAATCTAAGTCATAGCCGACTTGGAATCTCCTCCATAACCTCCCTGACATAGGCATTCAGCCTCTGCTAGCAAACCTCCAGTGCTGGAAACCTTGCTATCTCCCCAGGTGCCATATCCCACTTTGAGACAACTCCAGGGATTAGAAAGTTTTGCTTACGAAATTTCCCTCCCTGTCACTTCTTCCCAGTGGCAGTTGTGTGGTGCTACAGTAGATAAAGCACTGTGCTTGGAATCAGAAAGACTCATTTTCCTGAGTTCAAATTTGGCCTCAGACACTTATTAGCTGCATGATCCTGGGCAAGTCACTTAACCCTGTTTGCCTCAGTTTCCTCATCTGTAAAAATGAGCTGAAGGGGGAGATGGACAGGCAAACCTGTCCAGTGTCTTTGTCAAGAAAACCCCAAATTGGGTCACAAAGAGTTGGACATGACTTAAATGATTCAACAACACTCCCTCCCATCCATACTCCTAGCGGGGG
The DNA here is from genome assembly GCA_028627135.1 of Pseudochirops cupreus. Classification (NCBI taxonomy): domain Eukaryota; kingdom Metazoa; phylum Chordata; class Mammalia; order Diprotodontia; family Pseudocheiridae; genus Pseudochirops; species Pseudochirops cupreus. The sequence goes on from CM053582.1 coordinate 21,132,494, forward strand.
AAAAAGTCTAAATGGTCTTCCATGAGCAGCTCTTCCAATATTTCAAGACAGCTAGCATGAATCTAAGAAGGAAGAGCTGACATTTGGAAACCACTTTGAAGTTTGCAGAGTGTTTTACAAACAGGATCTCACTAGATCTTATGAATTAAATAGCCTAAGCATTCTTCCCCTACAATAGAATATAAGCTCTTTGAGGGTATGATGCAGTGGAAAGGACACGGGGTATGCAGTCGTAGGATCAAATTCCAGTCCTACCAATTAGTATCTGTGTGATCCTGGGCAAGTTGGTTCCTCTCCCTGGGTCTTGGTTTTCTCCTCTATAAAATGAGGGAGTGGGACCAGAGGGCCTCTGAGGGCCCTTCCAGCTCTAGGTCTATCATCTTAAGATCTCCAATCACATAGTAGGTATACAATAAATGTTTGTTGATTGATTATAGATAAGGGAACTGACTATTAGAGAGGTAAAGGGACTTGACCAAGGTCACTCAGGCAATTAGCAGCAGAGCCAGTGTTTAAATTCAGATCTTTTGAATACTAGCCCAGGCCTTTTCTGTCACACCAAATAGATATTCATTTTCAAAAGAAGGTTTGTAAATTTCCCATCAACAATTGGCTGGTCATCTCAATGGTTCTCATCAAAACAAAAGGACCAAATGAAGCTAGACTGCTGTGGAAATGGCAGTTGGCATGGCAGCATTGATCAACAAAGAATCCAGGCTGGTACTAAGTGCCAAGAGCATCTGGGATGGAAGGCAGATGGAACAACCACCTACACAGTATGGCAAGAGGGACCCTAAAGGGCTCCTTTGCTCACAAACTTCTACCTCACCTGCTCAAGCATCTGAGATTCCACCACTAGTCACTCTCTCCTTTAAGGTAATCAAATCAAAAGGCCTGGGAATCAAAGGCCTGGGAAGCATCACCCATGAACACATTCTGAGCCCTTTGCCGAAACTCACTGATTCTGTTCTTTGACTCAGGACAGAGAACAGAACAGGCCTGAAAACAGGAAAGGGTCATGAGAGGATAGAAAGGGAGGAAAGGCCTGGAGGCCAGGACAGCTGATGCAGCCAGAACCTCTAGGACATGGGAGTGAGATGAGGAAGCTTTAGCAAGGCTCCTCCTAAAAGAGGAGGAAGAAAAAGGGAGGGAGAAGTTCCCAAGGCTTTACAAGTCAGCCCTAGGTATGGTCCCAGAAACACTAGGCCCAGACCTAGGGTATGTGTGCATGTGTGTGTGTGTGTGTCTGTCTGTCTGTCTCTGTGTATGTGTGTGTGTGTACACACGCATGTGCACGAGGTCAAGCAAGAACACAGGAACAAAGGAAGAAAAGCCAAACAGCAAACGAGATACCCAGGGAGCTGTACTTAATCATTGGCACCATTTGTATTAACTTCAGTGCCAGCTTTAAGAGCCATTTGTTAAAAGAACTAGTAGTCAGGACTCCAAGCCAGCACACGCAAAGCCATATGAGTGCCGGGAATCAGGGGCTTTTGCTGTTCATCTGGCTTAATTTTCCAAATTCAAATGCAATTTGAATTCAATTGGAAAATTGATTTTTCTCATCTAAACAGAGAGACTTTAAAGGGAGAAAGGAAACAAGAGAAGGAAAGAGCCAGACAGAGATAGCTAAAAAGAGAGAGGGAGACACAGAAGAGACAGAGAGAGATGGAGAGACTGAAAGAGGGAGGGAAGGAAAGAGAGAGGGAAAGGGAGAGATGGAGTGACAGAAAGATGAAGAGAGGGAGAGAAACAGAGAATGAGAAAAGCGATAGAGACATGAAAATAGAGGGAAGGAAGGAGAAAGAGAAAGAGAGATATGGGGAGAAGGAAAGAAAGGAGTCATAGAAAAAGAGAGATGGAGAGATAAAAGAACAGATAAAATGCAGAGAGTATATTCTTCACTTTATCAATGTTCTTCCTAAAACATGATACCCCATACTGAATCCAACACTCTAGATGTGCTCTGAGGAAAGAGGAATCATTCCTTCATAGTCCTTTAAATCATAGATCTTTCTATAGTCTAAGGTCACATGAGCTTTCTTGGTTTCCAAGTGACACTGTTGACTCATTTTGAGTTTCTGGACCAACAACATCCCCAGATATTCAGACAGACCACTGTCGAGCCATGACTACCCCATATTTTACTTGTGAAGTAGATATTTTGAACCCATATCAAAGACTTTACATTTATCTCTTTAAATATCATCCTATGTAGTGCTGGGGCAGGGAAGGGGGGAGGGAGAAGGAGAAGAGAGTTCATCTTGCTGGTGCCTGACTTGAGGATTCAATATAACTCATGTTCTCCCAGGCCCCATACCAAGAGTTTTTGACATGGGATCTGGGGACAGATTTCAGAGGGAGCTGCGAATTTGGATGGAGAAAAAAACGACATCTTTATTTTCACTAACCTCTAACCAGAATGTGGCATTTTCCATAATTATTTAAAAACATTATTCTGAGAAATGGTACATAGGCTTCACCACACTGACTATAGATTGTGCCTTTGTGCCTTTTCTTGATGTTACAATGCTTGCTATTTCAAATAAATTGTTCACTACAATGTGATATAATAAAGTAGAAAAAACTGTGTCCTATTAGATTCAACCCCAAATTCTGACTTGTTGAGCTATTTTGGGATCCCAAGTCTCTTGTCCAATGTGTTAGCTATCCCTCTCAGCTTTTTGTCATCTCGGGAGTCGATAAGTAGGCGATCTATAAGCTAACCCAAGTCATCAATGAAAACGTTAACTAGGACCCCGGAAAGTCCAAGCACAGATGCCTGGGGCACTCCATGTAGACATCCTTCCAAGTATACGTTGAACCTTCCAAATTGTTCCAAATCTAATCGCTCTTCCATCTCGCAAGCATCTCTCCCTCCTCTCCACTAAAATGGCATGGTAGACTGCGTCAAACCTTTGCTGAAATCAAGGAAAACTATTTACAGCATGCCCCTGACCCGCCCTTCTCAGGACCATGTGAGAAAAGAAAATGACGTTAGCTTGCCATGACCTGTTTTTGATAAATCCATCTGTGTTTTAGGCTTTAATCTTCCTTTGCTATAATTAGGTGATCTCTAAGTTTACAGTTCTAGACAGTCATGGTTCTAGAGCTTTAGGAAGGGAGTAGGGGTGGGAGTCAAGAAATTTAGTCCTGGAACGTCTCCCAGTGAGCCACCAAGAGTCCCTCTGTAAGGCAGTCTCCAGTTGTGTTGATGTGGGTCCCTAGAGCTGCCCCTTGGAATGAACCAAGTTTAGCCATGCTAATGCTAACAAGCCTTGGTGTGGAAAACTTTAAAAAGATACTGTTCACCCTCAGATATTCTAGCCCCAACCTCCACCACATAACACATTTTTAAAGAAGATCAATAAATATTTCTTTCCCCCTTCCCCAAATAACACTTTCCTCCAACACATTCATCTTCTCCCTTTCTAATTTGAAACAGTAAAGACTGAGTATGTTTCTCCGTTCCAGGAGAGATAGAAAGAACAGTTGGTTGCTTACACCTGCAGAGGGAGAGAGGAGGAAGGCGAGAGATAGTGAGGACATCTTCCAGAATCTCTACCCAGCTTCCACTCAACTCTTTCCCTCCTATCGCCCCCAGGCTGTAAGCAGCCTACTCAACACCTCTCCAACCCTGCAGAGACATTTACCTAGAGATCTAAGCCTGCAGCAGCTGTCCAATCCTTCTTTCCTAAAAAAACAAAGAGACCTAAGTAGCAAATCTAAATGCTAAATACAAAAAAGAAAAGAAAAAGCCTTCTAGTAATTTCTAAGATACCTCTGTCTCACTCCCCTCCCCTCCCTCTGCTTCTCAATCATGCAGTCCATCCTTGAGTATTTATTAAGCATGAACTCTCACATATGCCCATGCCCGGTCTTGCTTTAAAAAGCCTTTTTGCTAAGGAGAACTATGTGGGAGTTTGCTAATAAGAGAAGGAAATTCGAGGTCATCTAGAACCCAATTAATTCAGTCACAGATACCTACGTTGTTCTGGTGAGTCACAGTTCTTATATTAATGCAGCGAGCATCCAGAGGATTAAGGTAAATTGCCAAGTAGCTAAAGACCATGTTGCATCATCTTTCCCAAGCTTCTTTAGAGCATAAAATATTGGGGAGGGGGCACCACATGGCATCAACAAGACAAAAGGTCTCTTTGGTTTTTACCTTTTGTGTTATTGTTGGCTCAGACCAACCACCCACCCCTACCACTTCCCATTTCTTTTTTTATTTTTGTCTTTTTGGAGAGGATAAAGCAGGGCAATTGGGGTTAAGTGACTTGCCCAAGGTCACACAGCTAGTAAGTGTTTAGTGTCTGAGGCTGGATTTGAACTCAGGCCCTCCTGACTCTAGGGCTGGTGCTCTATTCACTACACCACCTAGCCACCCCCCATTTCTTTAACATTAGTTTTACAGGTAAGAAAACTGAGACCCAGAAAACAAAGAGTTACAATGACCTTCTCAGGGACAGGTCATGGCAGACTAACCTTACTTCCTTTGTTTAACAGGGTTATTAAAGAGAAGATCCAGGAGAATTATATCAATATCATTTACCTAAATTTTAGCAAAGCATTTGACAAAGTCTCTTATGCCATTCTGGGGCAGGAGCAGGAAGAGAATGGAGAGATGTGGGTCAGATGATAATACAGGTGGAATTGGAATTGGGTGAATGGTTGAACCTGAAGATTGGCCATCAACAGGGCAGTGTCAACCTAGAAGGAGGTCTCCAGTGGAGCGCCTTAATTCCAACCCATACAGTTCAACATTTTTATCAATGATGCAGATAAGAACACAAATGGCATTTTACAGATGACACTAAGGGGGTAGGTACCCTGGGGGGTAGTGAAAAGCATGTTAGCAAGCCAGAATGTTGGACTGAATCTAATAAGATGAAATTTAATAGAGATAATGATTTATACTTGAGTTCAAATAATCAGCTTCACAAGTACACGATGGGGACTCATAGCTAGACAACAATTTGTCTCAAAAAGATGGGGGGTTACAACAATAACAAGCATTTATAAAGCACCTACTGTATGCCAGGCACTGTGTTAAGCTCTGGGGATACAAAGAAAGACAAATAACGTGGTCCCTGCTCTCAAGAAACTGACATTGTAATGGGAGGTACAACATGCAAATAATTGTACATATGAGATATATACAATGTAAATGGAAAATAATCTGGAAGAAGCACTAGCTGATGGGTGAGGCTGGAAAAGGCCTGAAGAAGGTAGAATTTGAACTGAGTCTTGAAAGAGGCCAGGGAAACTGGGAAGGAGAAGAGAAGAGAGAAAACATGGAGAACAACCAGGGAAAAAGCACTTGGTGGAGAGAGGATTGCTGTGTGCAAAGAACAGCTAGGAGGTCAGTGTCAATGGATCACAGAGTATTTGGAGGGCAGTAAAGTGTAAGAATAGTGGAAAGGTAGAAGGAGCCAGGGCTTTGTGAAGGGCTTTGAACACCAAGTGGAGACTTACATTTGATCATGGAGCCACTGAATTTTATTGAGTAGGGGTGTGATAGACTTGTATTTTTAGGAAAATAACTTTGGCTATAAAGAGATAGATAGGTTGGAGTGGGAAGAGATTTGACACAGGAAGACCAGTTAGGTCATTGTTGGTTTTTTGTTGTTGTACAGTCATTTTGGTCGTGTCTGACTCTCTGTGATCCCATTTGGGGTTTTCTTGGCAAAGATACTGGAGTGGTTGGCCATTCCTTCTCCAGCTCATTTTACAGATGAGGAAACTGAGACAAACAGGCTTAAGTGACTTGCCCAAGGTCACATAGCTAGTAAGTATCTGAGCTCAGATTTGAACTGGGGTATTCATGACTCCAGAGCTGGTGCTCTATCCACTATCCAACCTAGCCACTTCTAGGAGGTCATTGTAATAGTCCAAGCATGAAGTGATAAGGGTCAGCACCAGAATCATAGCTGTGTGAGTGGAGGTGATGTGAAGGTAGAATAGATAAGACTTGGTAAAAGATTGAATATGGGATCAGGAGAGTGTGAATTGCTGAAGGTGAGATGGCAAACCTGGGTGGCTGGGAGGATGGTGGTGATGTTGAAAGTAATAGAAACATTGGGAAGAGGGGAGGGTGAAGATGGGTTCTCTTTGGGTCATACCAATTTGAGATGTCTGTGGGACATCGAGATATTCAAAAGGTGATGGGAGACTGCAGCTCAGGAGAAAAGTTAAGGCTGAATGTATAGGTATAGGAAGCATCTATATAGAGATGAAGATTGAACTGCAATTAATAGAATAAAGGCTTAATAGGAGTCAAGAATATGATACAGCAGCAAAAAAGCAAACAAAATCTAACGCAAACTCGGGTTCATTAAGAGAGGGATAATGTCCAAGGCAAGGTTGATTGCAGCCCCTCTCTGCTCTGCTCCAACTGGACCACACGTGCATGTTGTACAGTTATCCTTTCCACGTCTCAAGGGTTAGGGGCATGGCACCCACATGATCTGGAAAATCCAGGCAAAGTGGTTTGGCCTTCCCTTCATACCAGAGAAGAAGTCTGAATTTTTTCTTTTTTCTTCTATGAGGTGTTGATATTATACAATACTATATGTATATTTTATGCATTTCTGTGTCATCTGATGGTATGTCACCTGCAGCTTCCACAAAGATCCCCAAAAAAGTCCCATTTAATTTCTTATGCCGACCCATGATATATCAAAACCACAATGGGGAAAGTCGCAATTTGGAAGGGATAACTGTATTCTATTCCAAATAGCACATTCTTAAGCCAGGAAATATCCAGAGGCAGTTTCCAGTATAGTAAAGGTCCTTGAGATCATGGCATAGGAGGATGATTTCAAATAACTGGTGATGGTTAGCCTGGAGAAGAGAAAACCTGGTGGGGTATGATGCCTGGTCCCAGAGGACAGAACTGGGAATAATAATGGATGGAAATTTCAGAGGGGCAGATTGTATGTGGATGTCAGTGACAACTTTCTAACAATTACAGTGAATCTAGAATGGAGTGGGCTGTCTCAAGAGGCTGTGTGAAGCAGTGGATAGAACAATGGATTTGGAAGAACTGGGTTTGAATCCTGCTTTATACATTCAATACCTGAGCAAATTCAGTACCGCACTCACCTTGACTGTACTCTATTGCCATGTCTCAGTGTCAGTTTTCTCCTCCATAAAATGAGTTTGGTGGACAAGATTAGCACTTCTTAAACTGGGGGTTGTGATATGGGGTCATGACCCACAATTTAAGAAGCACTGAAGGAGTCACACATGGAAAAGTTTAAGACACCATCGACTAAACAACCTCTAAGGTCCCTTCTAGCTTATTCTAGCTTTAGAGACTATGACTTGCCCAAGGTCACAGTCTTTAAGAGACCAAAAAAGCTGGTGATGCAGTCAAGACCTCCTGACTTCGACCCCAGCATCTGTGTTTCTGTAGTACCCAGAGACCTTAGTACTCACAGACGATCACTCACAAATGGAAGTAGGGCTCTCAGCTGTGCCCTTGACTTCACTGGAGGCTGCCCCACTGCCCTGCACACAAACCAGAAGGCCCTTCTTTCCAGAGCTGCCAGGCCCGGGAACTGGGCCAGCACAGTGGACCAAGTCTCTGGCTTCACTCTCTGGTTTTGTTCATGCAAAAGGACGGCATGACCTCCGGGGCAGGAAGACACGCAGAGAGCAAAGAGAGATGTTAGCAAATCAATCCCAAAGTGATTTATTTCCAAGCAGTAGATACCAGGAAGGCAGTGTGTATTTATCATTTGGACAAGACCTTAATAAAGATAAATTCTGAGTTTGAGTTCCTCTAAGGAAGTGGCTTTAGCATCCACCATATGCCAATGAGCACCTGGCCACTAATGAGGGAGTATCTGCGGATGCTTCTCAGTTTGGAGAAGGGAGGGGGGCCATTTGGAGCACTGAGTCACACAATACAATAATGAAAAACGGTTCTCCTTTCTATAGCACCTTCCTCACAATGGCCCCATGTGTAATTATCATCTTCATTTTACAGAGGCAAGAGAGAGGAAAGGGCTTACCCAACGTCATACCCAATCAAAGCCAGGACCTGACTGCAGGTCTTCAGGCCTCCATGTCTCCTGGTACCCTAAAAGCATCATTTCCATCTCCCAGCTGCTGACCCATCACCAACTCATAGGCCCATCACCAATGCAAGGTCAAGGAGAAGAGTTAGCGCTTCCACTCAAGAAAGGGAAGGGGACCATTGATCCATGCCCTTTGGCCCAATCCATATTTACATCCTTTTGCAATAAAGAGTCTGGGGGAGGGAGGAATGAGGGAGGAAAGTCACCCTAGGAAAACAGGAAATGATATTTCTAGATCTGAGCACCTGGATCCAGGAAGGAGAATGAAGAAAAACTCATTGATCTGTTCTCCAAAGTTGTACCAATGACTTTGGAACCTTGGCCTCTAGGTGTTCAGCCTGGGCACTTTTCTCATGCATCCTTCAGGGAGGCCTCTGAAATCTCTCCCAGCTCTGATGCCAGGCTTCAGTGAGTCCCAGAATCTCAGGACCACAGAGCTAGAAGAAACCTCAGTGGCCATCTGATCTAACCTCTACCCCGAAGAAAGCCCCACTGTATGCATCAGATGAATAGTCACCCCAAGGAAGACCCCAGGAGGGGGATTCTATCATGTCTCAAAGCAGCTTGTTCCACTCTGGGACAACTCTCGTCATCCTGACATCAGCCCAAATTGGATACTCATCGCTCTTGGTTTTGTCCTAGCAGAACAAGTCTGATTAAGGCAGCTGGGCTCCACAGTGAATAGAACCATGGGCCTGGAGTCAGGAAGACCTGAGTTTCAAATTAAGTGTCAGACACTCACTAGTTTTCATTTCACCTCTGCTTCAGTTTCCCCATCTGTCAAATGGGGATAATAATAGCACCTACCTCCCAGGGTTGTTGTGAGGATAAAATGAGATATTTGTAAAGTTCTCCTGACACATAGTAGGTGCTTAATAAATGCTTGATCCTTTCTCTTCCCTTTCCTTCTTCTATGGCCACCCTTCAAATAGTTCAGCGGTTCTCAACCTGTGGGTCACAACCCCTTTGGGGTCTAACGACCCTTTCACAGGAGTCACAGGGGTCACCTAAGACCATCAGAAAACACATATTTCCAATGGTCTTAGGAACCAAGACACTGCTACTCTATCTGTCTCCAGGCAGGTCCGCCCACATGCAGATACACCCACAAACTGGTATTAAAGGGTTGTGGCATTAGGAAGGTTGAGAACCACTGAGATAGGGGATGGGAGGAGAGAAAGAGATGCCAAAAAAGGAGGTCACTGAATTATTTTTCATGCACAGAAGAAAACAGAAAGGGGTGGCTAGGTGGCACAGTGAATAGAGCACCAGCCCTGGAGTCAGGAGGATCTGAGTTCAAATCTGGTTTCATACACTTAACACTTACTAGCTGTGTGACCTTGGGCAAGTCACTTAACCCCAATTGTCCTGCCTTCTCCCCTCCCAAAAGCAAAAAAAGAAAACAGAAAGAAGTTCAGAAGGAAGCACAGACAAGCAAAACAATTCCAATAATATAGATTTATATATGTGTGTGTATAATATATATAACATATATAATAGGAAATATATATCAGAATATATGTGGAACATATATTATATTGGGCAGCTACGTGGTGCAGTGGATAGAATATACGGTCTGGAGTCAGGAGAACCTGAGTTCAAATTTGGCCTCAGACACTTACTAGCTGTGTGATCCTGGACAAGTCACTTAACCTGTTTGCCTCAGTTTCCTCATCTATAAAATGAGCTGAAGAAGGAAATGTCAAACCACTCCAGTATCTTTGCCAAGAAAACCCCAAACTGGGTCACAAAGAGTCAGACACAATTGAAACAACTAAAGAACAACGAACTATATTACATGGATTAATATATATTATGTGCGTATATTTGTACACGTATGACAAATGGAATGCCTTGGAAATGCATGGTTTCATATAGAATCCTCTTTATTTTTTGTGTTCTGTATATATGGAAATGTACTTTTTGGGTATTCAAGTTCAAATTTTTTTTAAAAAAATTCAAGAATTCTGAGAATTCTTAAGAGGAAGAAAAGGAAGACTTATAGGAAATTATGCAGGGTAAAGTAAGCAGGAAAAATGCACATGGCTAATGTGATGTAGACAGGAAGGATGAAAAGGGTGAAAGGACAAAAGGAAGGGGGAGAGAGAGAGAAAAGGGAGGGAGGAAGGGAGGAAGGAAGGAAGGAAGGAAGGAAAGAAAGAAGGAAGGAAGGAAGGAAGGAAGGAAGGAAGGAAGGAAGGAAGGAAGGAAGGAGGGAGGGAGGGAGAGATGGAAGGAAGGAAGGAAGGAAGGAGGGAAGGAAGGAAAGAAGGAAGGAAGGAAGGAGGGAGGGAGGGAAGGAGTGAAAGCAGGAAGGAAGGAAGAAAGGAAGGCAGGAAGGAAGGAAGGAAAGAAGAAAGGAAGACGGAATACTATGAAATTATAATGACCAATCTTAGCCCCAAAGAAAGTTGAGAAATGTTCTTTCCCTTCTTCATTGGAGAGGTAGAGGATTATAGATGTTAGAATATCACAATACCGTCAGACAAAGCAGATGTATTGATTAGTTTTCCTGAACTACATTTTTTATCTCTTTCTTGTTTAATCTTTGTTATAAGAGATGCTCAAAATGAGTGGGGAAGGAGAGGGATATGTTCAGAAATAAATGTGACATATAAACAAAGGACATCGATAAAAATGAGATTAAAAATAAGAAGAAAAACGATGTTAGGAATGCATCTCTGGGGAGTGCAGTGAAACCTCATTTATCTGTACTTAACTAATTTGGAATGTTCCAGTGGAAACATTTGAAAGACACCACAATTTACAACATTTCCAGGAGTGTGCTTAGTGTGCTTGCTTCCCCTGGAAATAGTTTGCTGAGAATGGCACTATCCCCCTAGACCATAGACACACTGTGGGAGAAACCCCCAGAGGGAAATGAAGCATCTGGGATTCAGCAATACAGAAAGCCCATTTGGGCAAAAACCTTTGCCCTTCGTGGTCCTAGACTGAATGATCACAGATATAAAGCTGCAAGGGCCCCTCAGCCCCTTCTTTCACTTTGCAGAAGAATGCAAAATTACCCAGGAGAGTTCAGCAGCTTACTCAAAAGCTATGGCAGGATTTGAAACTAGGATTCCATGTAGATCAAATATCTTGATTTATAGCTAGGAGGAACCTTGAACTATCTCTAGGATTTTCTGACTGGATCTTTCTTACTCTAAGCTCAGTGCCTTTTTCATTATACTACAATACATTTGTCTAGAGGGTCAGGAGTAAACTGTGAGAGTAGATCTCTTCCTGACTGAAGGGGAAGGGAAGAAGGGAAGGATTTATTCTACCCAATGCCTAGAAAGTGTGAAATGCTATTCTGATCCATTTTTTCCCCACAGAATTGATTCTGGCATAATTGATAGAGAGCCAGTCTTGGAGTCAGGAAGACTTGAGTTCAAATCCTGTCTCTGACACCATGTGACCCTGGGCAAGTCACTTAACTCTGCTTGCCTCAGTTTTCTCATCTGTAAAATGGAGATGATAATAATACCTACCTGCCAGAGTTGTTATGAAGATAAAACAAACCTTAAAGCACAGTATGAATGCTATTGCTGTTATTATTGTGAACCTGGACAAGTCCCAACCTCTCAATGCCCCAAGCAACTCCCTGCAACATTAAGTATCTGCATTGGTAGAGGGATTTTTGACATAAGGAAATTCCCTATAACAATGGCCCCATCCTGTTGTTGTTCTTCTTTGGCGTTTTCTTGGCAGAGATATCAGAGTGGTTTGCCATTTCCTTCTCCAGCCTATTTTACAGATGAGAAAACTGAGGCAAGCAGAGTTAAGTGACTTGGCCAGGGTCACACAGCTAGGAAGTGTCTGAGGCCAGATTTGAACTTACAAAGATGAGCCTTCCTAACTCCAGGACTGGCACTCTATCCATTACAGTGCTTCCTGGCTACTTCATCCTTGATCTTTTTATTATTAAATTCAAGTCCTGCCTCTGATACATACCAGCTGTGTGTCCCTAGACAAGTCACATAACAGAGTCTATGAACTGCTGATCTGCATTGGTGGAGGCCCGGACTCCAAATTCTGTATCCTAGCCTAGAATTCAGTTATTTGTGGTCCTGCCTGAGCTCTCTACTAAGCAGCTTGAAGGCAATGACCATGTCATTTTTCATCTTTGCATTCTCAAGCACCAAGTTCAGGAAAGCTCTCTCACTACTAATAAACAATTAATAAAGTTCTACTCCATTGTTAACTTGAATAGAGCTCCAGGCATGGCTGAGATAGGCTTTTTGCTTCTTCTCTGTTCAATCTCAGAAGACTTTGGGGAAGAATTGGTTCCATCTGATGCAATGGGGACAAGCCAGTCTGAAGGTGTCCTTCCTCCTTCCTTGTGGGTGAGCCATGTTGAAATGGGCCCATATCATTCATCTGAACAAGGTCTAAGACGTGGGGCATGAAAAATCACCCACTGGGACCAGGCCTGCTCCATCAGGGCTGTTGGATATATTTTTTATTAGGAAAGAACAATATGACACGGAGCATTGAGCTATCAGTGCCAAAATCAATTATGGTACATTGAGTGCAATGTAAAATTAATCCCCAAAACAGGAATACAGTAAAACAGCCTGACCTTAGAGCATGGGCTCAAGCACAGATCAAAAAGGTGGTAGTATGGAGGATGAAGGGGTAGGGAAGGTGAGGGAGAGACAGAGGTAGGAGAAAGACAGCATGATAGATAGAGGAGAGGGGGGGAAAGAGAACAATGAGGGAGAGAGAGAGAGAGAGAGAGAAGGAGGAAGAGGAGGACGAGGAGGAGGAGGA
>CM053582.1:21145853-21187197 GCA_028627135.1 Pseudochirops cupreus
AGAAGAAGAAGAAGAAGAAGAAGAAGAAGAAGAAGAAGAAGAAGAAGAAGAAGAAGAAGAAGAAGAGTGTGACAGAGATAGAGGGAGAGAAAGAAGAGAGAAAAAGGAGGGAGCAAGGGAGAGGGGAGGGGGAAATGAGGAAGAGAGAGGGGGAAGAAAGGGGAGAGGGAGGGGGAGGGAGAGAAGAGAGAGAGAAAAAAACAAAAGAAAGAAGGGAGAAAGAAGGAGAAGGAAAAGAGAGGAGAGAGACTGAGAATAATGGGGGAAGTAGAGAGAAAGAGAGGCATAGAGGAGGAAGAGAGAAATAGCCAAAATGATAAAAGTTATCAAACTAGGCCAAGTTTCTTAAGTATCCAAAATGATACATTGGCAAGAGGACTGTATATGTGCAAATAGGAAGCAGGGCAGGTGACTACACGCCTAAGGCACCAGCTGTTGCCAATAGCCCTAATGAGCGCACCAACCAATCTCCCCTTGGAAGCTGCCTGCAAACAGAATATAAAAGCGGGAGCACCCAGACCTGGAAGGGTTCGTGGTATGGCTAAAAATTAAGTGCATTGGAAGCAGGGAGAGCCAGAAAAGTCAGGGACAAGGCCTTCATTGCAAAGCAGTGTGTCAGATAGAGGAGGAGTAAAATGTTGTTATTTATCCCTCAGGCTTTTTTTTTTTTTCAAAGAGGACCGATGACATCATGGGGTGATGTCCTGAGTCCTGCATGAATTGGATTTCAGTGAGGCAGACCTGCACAAAGTCACCACCTCACTTCCTCTTCCAGAGCCATCCAAGTCCAGTGGCAGGACAAAGATTGGGGGCAGGGGATTTGGGGGTGTGATGGCCCGGGATGCAGTGGCTGACCTTGGCATGTTCCATATCTGGCTTCTGCCACATTCATGGCCATTGGAACAAATTGGTGTTCAAGGAAGACTAACTCTGTGTGAAGATTTGCCAGATAAATACTTAGTGAAGGAATCCATAAAATAATCCATTCATATATACCTCTCTAAGCACAATACTTATAGTCTAATGCAATGCACCAAGCATTTTAAGTGCCTTTTCCATACATGGCATTGTGCCAGGCATAACTGATAGAAAGTCAGCCTTGGAGTCAGGAAGACCTGAGTTCAAATCCCACCTCTGACACTATGTGACCCTGGGCAAGTCACTTAATGTCTCAATTCCCTTATCTGTAAAATGGAGATAATATAAAAAAAATTTTTTTAATGGAGATAATAATAACCCTTACCTGCCAGGTAAGAAGATGAAATGAGAACACACCTGAGAGCACTTTCCAAACCTTAAAGCACAGTACGAATGCTATTATTGTTGTTGTTATTGTGAACCTGGGCAAGTCTCAACATCTCAACGCCCCAAGCAACTCTTTACAACATTAAGTTATATTACGGATCTGACCTGCATTGGTAGAGGGATTTTTGACTTAAGGAAATTCCCTATAACAATGGCCCCAACCTGTTGTTCTCCTACTTCAAGGAGTTTACATTCTACCATTGGCTAAAACGTATGAACAGATATGTGCATATACATGACTATTTGAAAAGAGAGAATGCACTAATAATTGGGGGAATCAGAACAGACTTGCCATAGGAGGTGGCTGATACATGAAGCTAGCATCTCATCTCTCGCCCCTGTCTCTCTTAGACTCTTCAGTTTCCTTCAAGGTTCAATCCACGGACCACCTCCTATACACATCACCTTGGCTGGAATGCAGAACTCACAAGGAGAGTAATTCAAATGCAGTTTAGAAAAGTAGGCCAGAGTAAATAGTAGAGGGCTTTAAATGCCAAGCTAAGGAGTACGTATTGTATGCTAGAGGCAATAGAGAGCCTCTGAAGGATCTTGAGCAGCAGCATCACAGAAGAAAGAACACCAATCCTTTCTGAAAATAGAGGACTCTGGTTCAACACTTAACCTCCCTGAGCCCCTGTCTCCTCCTCTATGAAAGGAGAGGGGGAAGGAGACGGGGAAAGGGGGAATGCTTAACCTCCTTGAGTCCCCGTCTCTATAAAAGGAGGGCATTGGACTGCATGGCCTCCGGGGTTCTTATGGGTTCAAGCTAAAGCTTGATTTATGGTGTAGCGGTTGCCATTTCCATTTCTAAAGAGCTTCCTCCTCCCGTTGTATTAATTCTCAACCCCCTGTGGCTTCCAACACTTTCACTCTGTTTCTCTGTCTTCCCAGTCCCAGGCTCTCTAACAAGTAATTAAGGATCTATAAACAAACACTCCAATGAACCACTCAATTAAAAGGAATTCTACTGCTGAATTCTTTTGTAAAGCAAACCATCTTTTTGTGATATGAATAAGTCCTCCCTGGTTATTTGGTTGGGAAATGCCCAAGTACATTGTACATTAAGTTTACGTAATATTGATTTGAGAGAGGGTGTATGGTAGTGAAAAGGGAGCAAAACTTGGAGTCAGGAGGCACCATGGCTTCCTACTAAAAAAAAATTCAGGGATTTTAGTGGACCAGAAGCCAGAAAAGCAACTGTGATCTTGAACTACATTAAAAGAGACATAGCTTTGAGGAATCAGGAGATGCCCTGATCAGGCCATATTTGGAGTGCTGTGTTCAGTTTGGGACACACCAGATTAGGAAGAATATTGATAATCTAGAGAAATATTCCCAGGAAAGCAAACAATGATGGTCAGTAGTATAAGGATCTATTGAAGGACCTGGGGATGTTTAACCTAGAGAAGAGAAGACTCAGGGGGGGCCACAACTGCTGTGATTACCCCCCCCCCAAAAAAAACCAAAAGAACAAACATCAATGCGTAGATATAAATTATAAGTCGCAAAGATATAAATTTAGGCCTAACATAAGGAAGCACTGCCTCATCATCTGAGTGGTCCCAAAGGGGAATGGGTAGTCTTGGAAGGTAGTGAGTTCCCCCTTATTGGAGGTATTCAAGAAGAAGCTGGTTGATCATTTGTTCAATATGTTGCAAGAGTATTCCTTTTCAGATACGGGATGGACTAAACGGTTAACGAAGTCATTTCCAACTCTAAAATCCTATTATTCACTAAGAAGTCACTTTTCTGAACCTTATTTTCCTCATTGGTAATAAAAAAATGGGTATGGGTAGGTGTAGGGCACTTTTGACCAGCCAGGTGTCCACAGGACCACCTGTATCCTAGCAGCCTCCAGCCCTGAAGCAGGACCCAGATCTCATTTTTTAAATTTTTTTAACGAATTTAGCTCATAGTAAATATACTATAAACTGGTGACCAGCTAGCATTCTTGAATGATAACATGATCTGATTGAAGGACTCAGGAGGGTACCGCCACAGACACGCAAATATTGGACTTGAAAATTACAGCCTTCGAGGATGTGGCAAGTGCACTAAAGACTGGACGGGAATCAATTACTCTCCTGAAAATTGGGAAGACTCCAATCTATATTCATTAATACAGAGTGAGTACCCAAATGACAGTGGTATCTACTGTGCTTAACAGAGTTTTTAAAACACACACGCACACACACACACACACACACACACACACACACACACACACACGAAAGGTTCCAAAGATGTAATAGCTAGCAAGAGAATATAGTCATGATCCGTCAACATTTTGTAAGGTATTATTTTCAATTCTAGTCTATTGTAAGGTTCAACTATCACAAACATTTCTTTCCCAGGGACAGGGGCAGAGGGATGAGAGATTAAGATTGAAGTATGTTGGGGTAGCTAGGTGGCGCAGTGAATAGAGTACCAGCCCTGAAGTCAGGAGACCTGAGTTCAAATCTAGACTGAGACATTTAACACAAAACTAGCCATGTGATCTTGGGCAAGTCATTTAGCCTCAATTGCCCTACCTTCCCCCCTCCAAAAGAAAAAAGGAAAAAAAAGATTGAGGTATGTTGTCTGATCCTGTGGCAAACTCTGAAATCCTTTTATTTGACTAGACTGTAGGTTCCTTGAGGGCAGGAACTGTTTTCTCTTTATTTCCCTCTTGTCCTGTTGCCTCTCATGCCTTGCCAGACTCTAACCCTAGATAACCCCCATCATCCACCTCCCTTGTTTTTTGTTGGTAGTGGATTTGGGGGGGGGCGGTTGGTTGTGATTTTGTGAATTCTTTTTAAAATTTTTTTCTTTAGTGTTTTATTTTTCCCCAGTAACATATAAAAACAATTTTAACATTCATTTTTAAAACTTTGAGTTCCAAATTCTCTCCCTTCCTCCCTCCCAACCTCTCCTTCATTGAGAAGGCAAGCAATTTAATGTAAGTTATACATGTGTAGTCATGCAAAAAAATATCCATAATAGTCCTGGTGATCTGCCTCCACTTTTACTCACAGATGGTTAAACAAAACTGGAGTAAGCAGCAGAAGCGAGCTGCTGTTTTCTCACATCAGTGTGGCCCTCACTGCAGCAAGGTAAACCTTTTACTCCTCCCACATTGATTCCCTATCTCACTTCTCCCATTTGCTGTTCAAAACCTTCTCTCCTAACCTCCCACACTTTCTAGTCTCATACTTCACTGAGGCCATCCACTGGAAATTTCCCCTTCTCTCCAGTTCTCCATCACAAGACCCCCCTGACCTCATTCTCCCCTCTCTTCTCCTTTCTGATGAATAGGGGGCCTTTCTCTTTGTCAAATCAATCCCTCTTTATGTCTTTTATTCATTCTCTGCTATATTCTCCAGCAGACTGTCCCTTCTCTCATTGCTGCTTTTTCCAATCTTTGATCCCTTAATTGACTGACTCTGCCTATCTACTGATTCCTTCCTTGCTATCTTCAAATATGCCAAAGTCTAAACCCTTTAAAAAGAAAACCTCCACTAGACCCTAGAATTCCCCCAAACTATCGTTCTAAATCTCTTGTCCCTTCCACATTCAAAAGCCTAGAAAATGCTCTCTAAACTTGAATTTCCTCAGCCCCTTGCTTCTGCCTTCATCATTCCACTGAAACTGTTCTCTCCAGTCACCAGTTATCTCAATTGACCAATCTGATGGTCTCTTCTCAGTCCTCATTGTTCTTTACTCCTCTCTGCTTCATTTGACACTGTTAATCACCATCTCCTCCTGGATATTCACTCTCTAGGTTTTCAAAATACCACTCTTTCCTGGTTTTCCTCTCACTAGACTGCTCATTACTTCTTGGTCTCCTTTGCTGGATCATCTTCCATAGTATTCCCTGCTTGGTGTATTCTTGTTCTCTCTCTCTCACTCTCTCTCTCTCTCTCTCTCTCTCTCTCTCTCTCTCTCTCTCTCTCTCTCTCTCTCTCTCTCTCCCCTTGCCTACCCCCATGGGTGTAAGGATCATCTCTATGTAAAATGAATCCTATATCAACACAATGAGCCAGTCTGTCTAGTGAGTTTCTCACACTGGATGTCCCATAAACATCTCAAACTTAAGAAGTCTCAAAACAGAACTCATTATTCTCTCCAAAAAACTCACCCCGCCCCACTCCAATTCCCCATTTATGCTGAGATTGCCATCATCCCTTCCCCATCTCGGTTGCCTTCATCTGGACATTCTCAAGCTTACCTATCCATCAGTGTCCTTCCTAAATGTGGTACCTAGAAATAAATACAGGATGAAGTCAGACAAGGGCTTCCCCAAGTCTCTTCCCTCTCCAATATATTCTCCATTTAGCTGCCAAAGTGATTTTCCTGAAGCACAGATCTAACCACAGCAGAGTCCTTCTCAATAAACTCCTGTGGCTTCCTGTCCCCTCTAGAATAAAATATCAATTCCTCTGTTTAAGTCTTTCACAACCAGTCCCCAAGCTACATTTTCCCCCTCTCTGTCACTCTCTTTACTGTATTCTACAATCCAACCCTAGCAGTCTTCTTTATCCTCTTTGCACATGGCACTCCATTCCCACTTCTGCTCCTTATACCGTCTCCCATAGTTGGAATGCCTTCTTTTTCTCTCACTTTTGAACTCCTAGTTTCCTTCTTTTCTTCCACCGATCAATCAATAAACATTTGTCAAGCGTGCCAGGCACTGTGCTAGATACTGGAGACAAAGGACAAAAATGAAATAATCCCTACTCCCAAGAACTTACATTCAAGAAAGGGAGACAACAGAATAAATAGTTTGAGAAAGGAGGGCACTAGCAGCTGAAGGAAAGGTTTCATGTAGAAGGTAGAGTTTGACCTGAGACTTGAAGGGATTTGGAAAAGCAGTGATTAAAGAAGGAAAGCATTCCAGACACAGGGAATGACTAGTGCAAAATTATGGCAACACTCTCTCTAGCCCAATCAGACAGTTCTCCATCCCCTGAACATGGCATGCATCCTTATACTAACATGGTCCTTCCCTATCTTAGTTGAGTTCCTACTCCTTCTTGAAAGTCTATGTCTAAAGATAACCTTCTCCACATCTTCTTCTATCTTCTGGAAAGATAACAAGCTTCTCCTTCAGACCTCAGTCAGAACTTTGGTTTGCCCTTCTCCACCGCACTCGTCATAGAATGTTGTGTATGACGGTGATGTCTTCTCCCCTTCTACCAGGATGTGTACTCCACTAGAGAAGGGATGGAGTCTAAACTAACCATGGCTCTTCGTAGTGTAGTTTTCTGCACAGTTGTTTGGTAAATGAATAAACAAATGAAAGAGGAAATTGTAATGACCAAGAGTCCCACAAAGGCTCAAGAGCTAAATAGAAGCTCAGCGATCAAGTCCGAACTCCCCCTTCCCATTCCACAGAGGAGGAATTTGTGGCCCAGAGCTGTTAAATAACTTAGCCAAGGATGCCCCAGTAGTAAGTAACAGAACAAGGAATCGAACCCAGATTTTTCACACTTTCCATTTCATCATGTATGCTTACTGAGTGCCAAATGGAAACATTTGTAAAGGGTGATTGGGGCTTGGGGAAGAAGCCAGTTATGGACTTTAAATTTATTTAATTATGCAAGCCTTGCAAAATCTGCTAGCGTCAGGAATAGACTATTGTCTGTGCTCATGTAGTCACTAATTTCCACAGCCTGAGAGACCCACTTGCATATTCATTCATTAGAATTTTCATTGTAGTCTGATTATATGATAAGATTCTAGGTCTAGAGCCAATAGAGACCTTAGAGACCATCTAGAGGCTCCAGGGGTGGGGAACCTGAGGCCTGGAAGCCACACGTGGCCCTCTAGGTCCTCAGGTGTGGCTCTTTGACAGAATCCAAACTTTACAGAACAAACCCCCTTCATAAAAGGATTTGTTCTGGAAAACTTGGACCTGGTCAAAAAGCCACACCCAAAGACCTAGAAGGCCATGTGTGGCCTCAAGGCTGCAGGTTCCCCACCCCTGATTCTAGCCCAAGCCTCTCATTTTACAAAGGAGTAAACTGAAGCCCAGCAAGTGAAATGACTTGCCCAGAGTCACAGAGCTCAAAAGCAGGGCCTGGGTTCGAACCCAGATCCTCTGCCTTCAAATTGGATAGTCTGATAAAAGCGGCTGGTTGTTAGCTTATATCTATGTATCTGATCACACTTTTATGTCTTTATGTTTGTATGACTCTTCTTTTGGCAGCACAAAAAATATGGCAGTGACTGAAGCTGTGTCTCAGCTATGAGAGCCAAGCCAGGAGAGGGGTAAGTAAGGATTTGTCCAAGCACAGATTGACAGAACCAGAAGATGAACCCAGATCTTCAGAGTCCTTGGCCTCTGGTGAGCTGCTGGCCAGAATGCTGCTGCTTTGCCTCTAGGAGAAGAGAAACCTTGCTCTAATTAAGGAGCTCCTCCAATCAGCCCCAACAGGCATAGCCTAACACCCCCATCTCCCATATACATACACGCCTACCTACGCTTGATATCTGTGTACAGTGGGGTCGGCAATAAGGTGTCTGTTGGCTTCCTCCAAAGAGTTGCCTTCCTCTGCTTCCCCCAGGGGAGGCAGTGAGGGCTGCTGGCCCTAAGTGAACGTGGCAACTGGCTATAAATCCCCAGCACTGAACCAGGTTTGCTCCGCTGTGGTGCTACCGACAGCCAGGCCAGTTCCTAAAGCGTCTGTGGTTCTTCCGACTGACAAGACACCAAGTCCAGGTGACATATTCAAACAGTGCTAATAGAAGTGGAGAGGGAAATTGAAAAGCCATGGGAGACATTTTGATAAGCTCAGTTGAGCAGAGAGCAAGCCGGTCCCAAGAGGCAGGGGAATGACTCAGATTATGCTCCAGCTCTGTTTTAAGAGATCCCTTCAGAAGTCAGCACCTGAAGATATACTCTAAGCACCTACTGCACAGCGAGGCACAAGCCCCTAGTGTGTTATTTTTTTTTTGGCCTCCAAGGGGAAAACAGGACCATTTCATCTTCACAGGCTCTGGAGCCAGAAAGAATCCTAGAGACAGAGCCATAACTAGGAATCCCAGTACGTGGGACAAATTCACTTGGGGTCAGGGAAGAAAGGATTGCAGTGTAGGTAGATGTAGGAAAGACAGTCCCACTGGGGGTGGAGTCATGCTGGGAGAAGGGCAGCCTCCTCTCCTGACCTTCACTGGCCCATATTTCTGTTCTTTCCCTTTCCCTGGGCCCACTTTGCCTGGCCCCAACCCACGTGGAAGCAATGCGCAGGGAGACATGGACGTCTCCAGACCACTACTGGCAGATGCGTCCCTCTCCACAGGAATCACTCCCTCCCAGCCACATCATCATAGGTATAGCTCTGCTTAGAGATCATCTGATCCAAAGCTTCCTGAACTTGGTCCATGAACTCTAAATATTTTGATACCTGTATTTCAATAATTGGGTTTTTCTTTTTTTGGAGGGGGGGGCGACATCCTACGTCTTTTACTTTGTGCATCTGAAAACAGGATTTTGAGAAGTAGTCCATAGACTTCACCAGACTGCCAGTGGGGTCCAGGGCACAAAAAACGTGAAGAAGCCCTGGTTTTATCCAAGCCTCTCATTTGATAGAAGAGGCAACAGGAATCAAGAGAGGTAAAATGACTTGCCCACAGTCAGCCAGGGTTCTCAACCCAGGCTTTTTGGCTGCAAAGCCAGGGCTCTCTCTATCACACCACACTGCCTCTCACCTTTTTAGGATGCAAACAATGTTTGAGGAGTTTTCAAAACCACGTTTGCCTTTTAAAGCAGGACCCACCTGTCTTCTGTTCTGGAGCAGAAATCTCTTTCAGCCTTCCTGCCACCTTCTTGATTGAAAACCACTACAGCACGCACCACCCAAGGACCACTTTTCTTCCCACCAGTGATTGTTGATTGCATGTGCAGCTGCTTCCCAGTGTTAGACTCGGAAGTAAAGCAATCAGGCTTTCTTTGTATCAGCAGGAAAAAGAGGAAATCACATATAACCATTCCTGACTGCCTCCCACCTGCCTTTACCAAGGCGGCAGCATCTCCTGACTAAATCTCCCAAAGTGACTGCTCAGAGCCAAGTTACCTTTAATTCACTGGCTAAGCTCTAAAGCCCTCTGCTAATCACATTGACCCTGAGCAATGATAGCAGCTGGTCCCACCTCCCCCTGAAAGGCCTGCAGCATTGAAGCCTGCCAGACTATGCCACTGCATGAATAACATGGTAGAAGTTGGGAGAAGCTGGGGTGTGACTTGAGGTGAATCCCTTCTCTCTGGGCCTCAATTACTACTTCTTGTAAAACAGAAAAAGGAGGTGCTTTCTTAACTATTAAATGAAAATGGCCTCTGAAGGCCCTTCTAGCTCTAGATCTATGTTCCTATGACTTAGAGTGGGAGGATGTTGGATCTTTATGGTTCTTTGTAACTCTGACATGCTATGACTCCCATGGGTGCCTTCGGTTTACCTCCCTCAATGTATTTATCCTAATAGCAGCTATATTAAGGACAATGTACATAGAGGGGCAATGTAGTGTAGTGGATAAGGTGTTGGCCTTAGAGATAAAAGATCTGAGTTCAGATTCTGCTTTTGACCCATCCTGGCTTATGTGACCCTGAGCAAGTCACTTACCCTCTCAGTGCCCCCAGAAAACTCTGAGACTAGAAGTGACAGAGAAGGTGCCTTACCTGCATTGGTGCAGGGAGTTTCCTGATCTGGAAGTTCCCTAAACCAATGAAATTACAGGACTGGTGCCTATTCCCTGTCCCTATATAGATATGAATCAGATTGGGCTAGCCAATCTGTAGATTAGTAGGTAGGGCCTATATAAATAAAAAGGACCCATAGTATAGGATCTCTGTTCCAAACTCACATGAGCCAAGTTCAATCATCAGGGCCTCTCAGAAATGACCCCATAATAAGTAAGAGGTTCCAGGGTTAACTCCTGGAAACATCAGAAACTGGACTCATATCATCTTTTGAAGGATTTCATTCCTTATTCCTCCTACTACCAGGAGGAGTTATAAGACATCAAGCGAAGAGCAGGTTTATTTAAATAGTTGTAACAAAAAAAATAATTTAAGTAGGAACCTCTTCCCCTTCTTCATCCCCACCTCTGGAAGAACTCAACTACCTCTGATGTTCAATACCATTTGCCCCCAAAAAAACCTCATAGCAAAGAACTTATTCATGGTGACTTGGTGGCTAAAGAGTCAGACTACTTCTCAGAATCCTTTTTTTAGATGCACAGAGTAAAATACATAGGATCCCCAAAAAACAATTATATTGAAATAAAGTTACCAAAATATTTAAGAGTTCACAGACCAAGTTTAAAATGCTTTGGATCAGCTGATCTCCAAGCAGACCTGGTGACTAACGGGTCAGCGTCTCCTTGAAATGGACATCCTGATTCTCTCTTGGTCCATGCCTCCATCTACAGTCTTGCTCTAGGGAGTCTGTCTAGGGAGTCTGGTAGCTTTCATTCTAATGCCCTGGAGCCCCTAGAGAAGCTTTTAGCCCCCCAGAGAGGAAGCACATGCAGACTACTGGCTCCCAGATAAGCACCCGCCTCCTAGACAGGAACTGGTTCCTACTCACTTCAGAGAGTACATCAAAAAGTCAGTCCCCACTGCACATGCAGAAATGAGCGTGTTAGCAGTCGGGTTGGCCAATCTGCAAACCAGCCAGCCAACAGACTCTACCTCAGTATCAGGGACATCAGAAATAGAGAGAATCCTCACACAGGGCAATGATACCATCTCACAATTTGTGCTCAATGAGTTTGGAGCACCAGATTTGCCTAAAACAGTGTCCACTTCCCCAGCATCCTTCCTTTAGAAAGGTTCATGATGAACTCACACTCACTACGGGAGAAAATGAGAGATTAAAAAGTGATGCCATTCAAACCACATTACTACTTTCTGAACTCAGTGTTTTTTAATCATTTACTCAAGGTAGTGTGGGGCAATGTAGAAAGTACTTGATTTTGGAGTCAGAGAACCGAGGTTTGAAATTTTTCTGCCATTTATGACCTTAGAGAAGTCATTTTCCCTCTGGGCCTCAGTTTTCTCATTTGTAAAATGAGTGGCTTATACTCAATGGCCACTAACGTCTCTTCCAGCTCTAAATTTTGCTCCAATAACTTCACATATTAATTCAAAGAAAACATAAAATAGTCATTTTTATTAACATTATTTTTGAACTTGTTTTAAATGATCTTTTTAATTAAAAAGAGGCCTCATTTTGTGTTTAGGTCCTTGTGACATTTGGCAGCACTTTGTGGCTCAAATTTACAAGTATAGTTTACAGTTAACATGTTTACAATCCTTCTAGTACAGTAGAAACCCCTAGAGATACACCAGGCTAGTCCTCCCAGAGGCTTCCTCAGCCCCCACATGCTATTCCTACAATTTGGCAAAGCTGTCGCCAGGACGACAGTGGTGACTACACCACAACATGGTGGCCAGTAGAGGTGGCTAGACTTCCCATTGGCATAGTTAATAGTTAAAGAGTTTAGCATCATTACTGGCTAAATTAGAGGATCTTAGGTCTAGACATGGAGAGGACCTCAGAGTCCATCTAATCCAACCCCATCATTTGACAGAGGAGGAAACTCAGGCCCACAGAGAGGAAGTGACTTGCCAAAGGTTGTGCCAGCTATACGTGGCAAAGACAGAATTTTAGCCCACATCATCCTCCAACTCCTTCAACTACATCACATTTCCTCCTAATTTTTTTGTCACATCAGATCTGGAACTTGTTATTGAAATAGCTAAGTATCAACTGACCTCTTCAGGTCTAAAACCTGTGACCTCACATTCTTCTCTATTTGAACGCAGTGATTTACATATTAAAGTGTGTGTGTGTGTGTGTGTGTGTGTGTGTGTGTGTGTGTGTTTATAGGACTCACACACAGAAAGATCAGTCAGTTGGTTCGGTGAGTTGGAGCACTTTGTTAGTGAGGTCAGGTCATAGGATGGATCCTTGGGTGGGATAGATAGTTTTATTCTGTTTCTTGACCAACCACCTTACAAATGCACACCGCAGATAACAAGGAAATGGAGTGGAGAGTTAGAAGAGAAAATATAGATGTTCAGTATACTATAAACCAAATCCCTAGACTAGAAATGCATTTTGATGCTAAGGAATATACTGTATTTTCTTTTAAGTATGAGCTATTATTATGGATCTTATTACAATGAGAGAGGCAACTTGGTATAATGGAGAGAGGACTGCCTTGGAGCCAGGAAAATCTGGATTCCAATCCAGTATGTGACCAAATGGGATTTTGAATCCAGTATTGTTTTATAATGTTACAAACATTATACAGCAATGTCTTCCATATGTTATCTTATTTGAGCCTCAACAGTAACCCTGTGAAGTAAAAACCGCAGGTAGAATTATCTCCGTTATATAAATGGGCATATTGAAGTCCCCAGGGGTGAAGTAATTTGCCTGGAGCCACACGGCCAGTGAGTGGAAGGGTCTAGCTCAAAACCCTTGTCTCCAGCCTCAGAGTCCTGGGCTTTTTTTTCCCTGCACCCCACTGGCCCTATTAAGACAGGAGCTTCCCAGTCTATCCCTGCATCAGACTAGAGTTGTGAACAGGGCAGCTGGCTATCCTGAAGGGTAATCAATGCCTCTGTAGGCTTTGCCTTCAGCTCAAGCTCTCTCAAATTGTAGCATGTTTCTATCTATAGATTTTCTTTTCCCTAGAAGTCAGTTACAGTGGCACCGGTTCAGTCTCTTGCTGTCCTTTCCCGGCCTCCTGGAGGAGATGACATTTGCCCAACTAGAGAACAGACACTTTCCAGTGAGTTGCTCATCATACTGATACCCCAAGGCCTGGCTGATTGGCTGTCAGAGGCCTCCAGCTGTTCAGCTGCTGGAAGATGTCTTTCTACAGGAAAAGACATTTCCTGGAACATCAGCAGCTCGTTAGGGACTGGGGAGTGCAGAGAGAAAAAACTTGAAGTTGTAAGGGAGACAAACATTTTGAACTTAGTGGAGGAGCCAAGATGAAATGGTAGAGGACTAATTGGGAGCAATTTCTTGTCCCTGTGCTAGGTAGGGCTTATTTCTCTGGGTGAGCTGGGCAAGTTGGGATGCACGGCCCTCCTCAACCCGTAAGGTCAAGTGCTGCTTTGAGAAACAGCGTCTGGCTGTTGCCCCAGGGCTCACTGGGCAGAGATCAGAAACAAGCCAGCCAGCTGCTCAAGGTTGTTAGCAATTCCATTTCCATCTCATGTTCTCTGCTCCTTGGTTCCTGCTAGTAAATACCAAAGTTCAATGCAATCCAACAAAGGTACCAAAGCACCTCTTATATACCAGGCACTATGTTAGGCACTGAGGATACAAATAACAAAATAACAAACAACAAAAATAAATGAGTCTCTGCCCTCAAAAAACGTCCTTTGCCCTGGGGTGGGGGTGGGGGGTTATGATATTTACACAGGTAAGTAAATACTAGGTAATTTGAGAAAGGAGAGGGACCAGGAATGGGTTCCTCTAGGAAGATGCACCCGAACTGAGTCTTAAAGGAAGCTAGGGATTCTAAGAGGCAGAGGTGATGCAGGCAGGCATGTAGGCAGGAGATGGAATGTTGAGTTCAGGAAACAACAAGGGAGCCAGTTTGGTTGGAATGAAGGAAGGTCATGTGTAATAAGTCTAGAAAAGTAAGCAAGAGGTAGAACATAAAGGACTTGAAATGCCAAGCTGAGGAGCTTGTATTTTACCTTGAGGCAGTAGTGAACCATCGAGCTTTCTTAACTAAGGAAATGACATGGTGAGACTTGGGCTTTAGGAAGATTATTTTGGCAGCTCTGGGGAAGATAGATTGTAATGAGGAGATCCTGGAAGCAGGAAGACTAGTTAGGAAACCATTTTCATGTATAGTCTGGGCAAGAGGTAGTAGAGATCAGAGCTGGGTGGCACATGTGAGATCAGAGAAAAGGGGACAAGTGCCTGAGAGGTTGTGAAAATAGAATAAGATTTGGCACCTGGCTGATTGTGGAGAGTGAGGGAGAAGAAAGAGTTGGGGATGACTTCTAAAGTAGGCGACAAAGAACATAGATATCCAGCACAAGGACTATTTCAGTTTTGAATAAAAGTAGCAAGATGGAGAAGTAGAGAGAGCCCTGGACTTGGAGCCAGGAAGACCTGAGTTCAAATCCAGCCTCAGACACTGACTAGCAGTGTGACCATGAGCAAGTTACTTCACCCTATTTGCCTCAGTTTCCTCATCTGTAAAATGAAAAGGAAATGGCAAACCACTCCAGGATCTTTGCAAAAAAACAACAACAAACATACAAACAAATGAGATCGAGACAAATCTGGTCTCAGACACTTACTAGCCATGTGACCCTGGGCAAGTCTGCCTCAGTTTCTTCATCTGTAAAATGAAGATTAAAAAATATCTACTTCATTGAGTTGTTGTGAGGATTAAACAGCATGTGAAATACTTTGAAAAACTGAAAACACCATATAGTTCTAGTTTTTATTATTGTCGTTTTGTCTTGGTATCACCAGGGCCCAGGACAGTGCCTAGCACATAGTAGGTGCTTAATACGTGTTTAATGAATTCAATTAAAAGACCTATCCTTGCCTTTCTATAAATATTAGACCCTCCATCAATGCATATTGTGACCCCTACATACTTTATTAGGGTCCTAGACTTGAAGCTGGAAGAGACCTCAGATGTCCAACCCTCTCATTTTTAGACTAAGGGAAGAGTAGTAACTTGCCTAAGGCCATGTAGGTAATAAAAAGCAGAGGCAGGATTTGAACCCAGACCTTCTGACTCCAAAGCCAATGTTCTTTCCACTACCAATATAGTAGATCAGTGGTTCTCAACCTTCCTAATGCCACGACCCTTTAATACTCGTATGTGGGCATATCTGCATGTGGGCGGACCCGCCTGGAGACAGATAGAGGAGCCGTGTCTCCGTTCCTAAGATCATCAGAAATATGTGTTTTCCAATGGTCTCAGGCGACCCCTGTGAAAGGGTCGTTTGACCCCCAAAGGGGGCACAACCCACAGGTTGAGAACCACTGTAGTACTTTCATGACTTTGTCCAGTCAGAAACCAAACCCTCTAACCTCTTGGCCAACCCACTGGTGATGGAACCTTTTCTGGGCTACTCCTTAAATAACCAATGTAGTTGTTCACCACCACATACCCAAAGCCCTTCCAGCTGGGTAGGCTCTTTCACAGCTTGGGATAGAAAGAACCCAGGGACTCACCCCTGTGATATGACGAGACATTAGAGGATGTCTTGAGTGGAATGGAACTAGAATTATTGTTATTAACCAAGTAGAGGCTTTAGAAATACATTTCCAGAAGCCATACACTCGGGGGTGAAGATGACATGTTGTATGTGCCCAGAGGAAAAAGAAGAAGGAAATAGAGAAATGAAAGGCAAAGAAATGATTCATTATGAGGGAGCAAAAAATGAGGAGAAAATGGAGAGTTTCAAAAGAAATCGATGTCTGGTTATTTTAATTTACTCTAAATGAGTCAAGAGCAACTGATAGGCTGAAGCCTGAAAGGTAAGTTCAAAAAGACTCCCTATGATTTTCAGTAGTAGAGCCTGTTGCCAAGCCAGGCAGGGAAGATTCTCAGGTGAATCTTGAAAAAGCTAGCAGCTGAAGAAGTACTCGTAGCAGTAAGCCCTTCTCATCCAAAATTAGCCTGTAAATAACCTAGAATTTAACACTTCATTTAAGGGATTGTGGGCACTGATTGCATCCTTTGTGAGATGGGGCTAGTGCTTGTGAGAGAAGTGACTAACCAGGCTCTAGCTCTCCCACACACTTGGCCTTTGACCAGTCGGATATGGTGCCTGGGTGGCTAGGCTTAAAGGGACAGCTCCCTGTGATAGGAAATGCTCTCATTTCCCAGAGACTTTGAGAATTCATATCAAAGTGAGTCTACTGCTGTCTCTGGCTAGAAGCCCCCACCCATATTTATTCAAGGCACTGGTACTGATAATAGAGCTATGGGTTCACTAAAAGTTTTCATTGGGGTTATGAAAGATGTCTCCCAGAGATGATCAATCAACAATGAATCTAGATGCATTTATTAAGCACCCTACTATGTGCCAGGCACTGAGCTACACACTAGAGATACAAGTACAAATATTAAATCACCCCTTCCCTCAAAGAGCTTTCATCCTATCAGGGAGACAAGTGTGCATATTTAAGTGTAGACAAAATAGACACAAGATAATTTGAGGGGTGAAGATTAGTAGCCAAAGTGAAAAGAAAAATCAAGATAGGTTTCCTATAGAAGATGGTACCTAAACTGAGACTTGAGGGAGCTAGGGATTTAAAGAGGTGGAGGTAAGGAAAGAATATATTCCCAGCACAGGACAGACAGTCTGTGCAAAAGCACAGAGATGAATGATGAAATACTATATGTAAGGAACAGCCAGGAGGTCAGTCTGGCTGGACTGTAGAATGTGTGAAAGGGAGTAATGTATAATAAAGTCAGAAAGACAGGTTGGAGCCAGGTTGTGAAGGGTTTTAAATGCCCAATACACTATAGACCTTCCTCAGTGAGATCCACAGCCACTCCAAAGAGAGCAGCCTAACAAACCACATAGAAAAAACAGAATGGATGAGCAGTGCTCATTGCCCATATTCAAACAACTAATTCATTGTTCTTGTAGAAACACTGCAGATAAATAATGAGCTGGATAAATATCGACATAAGGCAAGGAGAGTGATCCAAGTGACATTTGGGATTTGTGCACAGCACTTTCAATCCCCAACCTGCTATCTGTCACAAAGACTCATCTTCTCAAAACGAATATTCTCCAAAAACCCCAACAATATTCTCTAAGTGATGCTCTATGAATCAGGGAACATCACTGGCATAGCCTCCCAGAGCCCAGGGTCATTTCCACACCATCAGGACCACAGAAGAAGGGTTTTACTTAGCCCAATCAATCTGCTCATATCTCCAGAAGGCACTCCAGAGTGAGACAGCTGCTGGAATTTCAGACCGTGGAAGATTAGCAGGGCACTGTGATCAGGTGGGCATTTTCCCTTACATCATGGCCCAGTACCCAAGCAGCTACTCCATCTCCTTTGGTCTAAGATTGGCCTCGCCAGGGGCTACACTGGTACCCATGACAAATACAGCCATTGATTGCAGCCTCCAGAAACTAAATAAGTTTCCACTGACATCTTTTCAGGCTTGGAGGTTACTTTGGGTCCTCAAAGGCTGGGCCAATGGAGCGTAACATTGGGCAAGTCTTATTGAACCGGAAAGGCTTTGAGGGAAGGCCTAGCTACCAGTTGTGGAATAGCCTGGTGAAGTTCAGGGAGAATCAGCATGGGAAAGTTAGACATTAGCTGCTAGTGGTTTTCTGCCACCGAAAAGTCAGAAAGATTATGTACTAAGGATTGGAGGCATCTCTGGCTGCCATGACAGAGGAAAGATTCAGAGCTGATAGTCATAGGGTCCCCAGATTGAACACTGGAAGAGACATCAGAGGCCATCTAGTCCAACCCTGTCATGTTATAGAGGAATCAGGTCCAGAGAGGGAGAGGGACTTTCTTGAGGTCACAGGGCTAGGAAATTACACTGTCAGTTCTTGAACACAAGGCCTATGGCTCAAATTCAGTTTTTGATCCCCATTGCCTCTGATAAAATCTTTAAAGCACTTAAGTAAAGGAGTGAGACATGGCTCCTTTAAAAATTCCAGAAACACACACACACACACACACACACACACACACACACACACACGCACGCACACACGCATGCATGCCAAATTCTCACAAAATTTCCCATTCTCAATTAAAAGAAATATTTCTCCATCCATTGATCTGTCTCTGCCAACTATTTATATTTTCAAGCTGGAAGTGTCATTATTGGACATTTTGCAGACAAGTACTAGGTCTGGTAACTCCCAATCACAAGACATGAGTGTTTTTTCCATTAGTCTAAAATGGATGGGGGAGGGGAGAGAGTGGGAGAACAGTTAGAAAGGAGTAATGAGAGAAGGATGGAAGGAAGTCCCTGATGGGACTCAGGGGAGAAGTTGCATGGGGTAGTACCAAGACCTGTGTATTTAGAATCCAGAGTCCTGAGCTGGAGAACCTGCTTTCCTAGGCACTGGTTAAAGCATCAGTGTCCTCTTTGTTCAAATCACTTCACATCTTGGGGCCACAGTTTCCGATTTGTAAAATACAGGGGTTGAACTATATAGTCCTATAAGTGATCTTGGGGAAGTTCATTCCTCTCTTTGGGCTTCAGTTTCTCTAATTATCTCTCAAGTCCCTCCCAGCCCAAGAGCCTATAGCAGGCCATTGGTGTTTCTTCTTCAGTGATAGGAGATTTAAGTATATTTCTGCCCAGCCCAGCCCCAGTCCCAAAGGAAGGCCTACAGCTTTCCATCTTTAAACAACTGCTCATCCACATTTTGGCCCTAAGTCAAATGAAAAATTTGTTATAGTTTATAATGCTTGTAAATGAAGAACATCAAAAATTAATGCTCAATCGTGTGCTCATTAACATTCACAGCGCTTCGCTCCGTTCCAGCACTGGGGTCCTATAGGGAGAAAAGGCCAGCAGCAGCCACTCAGAATTAATGCAGGGGTCTTAATGAGGGCTCTACTCCCCTAGGACAGCCAACTTTTCTGAGCACTCCAAGTATTCAACAAACAGGGAGTGCACACATAAGGGCACTCCCTGGGGTGTGGGGAGATGGAGGACAGGAGCCAAAGGAAAGGCTGTGAAAAAAGAGGGGTTAAATGAGAGGATGTAGCTAGGAGAAATGGAGGAAAATGAGAGCCAGGCAAGGAGAGAAGAGAGACAAGAGATGGAGGAAGAGAGAGACAGAAATGCCTACATGGAGAGCTGTCTAAAGACAAAGGACCATAGATAGTTATGGGGCTTTGGAGTTGGGAATGGTGGCTCAGACTTGGTTCTGTCCATTTGGGCTTTGGAGGCTAACCTCAGGGAAAGAGAGCTGGACATAGAGTCAGGAGAGATCCAAGTATGAATCTGGCCTCTGGAACTTCCTAGCTATGTGGTCTTGGTCAAGGACTTTACCTGTCTGACCCCCAGTTTACCCAATTATAAGACAGAATGATAATAGTGTGCAGAAGTCACCTATCTCCTGGGATGGTTGGTTATAAGGTTCAAATGAAGGGAACTTTGAAGCATTACATAAATACCCCCTATTATTACTACTCATGTTAGAAGAAGTTATATGTATCTCACCTTTCCCGTCTCACCTTTCCCATCCATTGCTTACATAACATTACTGTGGGTAAAGCCAGGAACCAAATTTTAGGACTAGAAATGTCCAATAATCTTTAGGGAGCCATAACTTAGGGGCAGCTCAAAGGATCTCTAAGTAAGCATATATGTGAATAATCATGAAACAATGTAGTATAGTAGAAGACCATAATTCATATCTCACCCTTAGACATTCACTAGCTATCAGATGCTGGGCAAGTTACTTCATCTCTTCTAGACTCAGTTTCCTCCTCTGTAAAATAAGAGTGCTGAACTGGATGGCCACCAGCTCTAAATCAATGATTCGTTGAATTGCTTTTTTATATACAATAGCAGCATATGAACAGCTAAGTTCTGTTTCATAGAACTATACGACTCTAAAGGGGATAGGAGCATTGTGGTATAGTCAAGGATCTAAAGAGTAGAGAGATTACATTTGCTCTGTCTGGCCCCAGTGGGCAAAACTAAAACAGGAGGGGAGTTGCCAAGAGGCATATTTGAGCATGTAGGTGGGGCTGCAGTGGATAAAGAGCTGGGCCTGGAGTTAGGAAGACTCATCTTCCTGAGTTCAAATCTGGCCTCAGATACTTACTAGCTGTGTGACCCTGAGCAAGTCACTTAGCCTTCTTTGCCTCAGTTTCCTCATCTGTAAAATGAGCTGGAGAAGGAAATGGCAAACCACTCCAGTTTCTTTACCAAGAAAACCCCAAATGAGGTCATGAAGAGTCAGACACAACTGAAATGACTATCATCATCATCATCATATTTATTTGTGCTGAATGTCAGTAAAAATTTCCTTGTGATGGAAACTGTCCAGAAGTACAACAGGCTAACTTGAAAAGTGGTGAGTTCCCCAGCACTGGAAGTATGAAAGCAAAGTCTGGGTGTCCCTGGGCTAGAGAGGGAGATGGCAGAGAAGGGATTCTAGGGGAAGAAGACAGTCTCTGAAGTCCCCTCCAGGTTGGGAGACCTGTGATTTTTCTGTGAGTAACAAATTCAAGTGGCTTCTTCCTGCTTTCAGCCTCCAGGGTCTTCCTCTGGCTGCCTGCTCAGGGTCTATCCAGTCACCATTTGCTCTAGTCGGTTGCCTTGGATACAGGTAATACTGCTGTGAGAAGTGGCACCAAGGACAGGTGTGACCAGAAAAGGATGTAGGCTGGTCATGCAGTGAGAGCAGAGGGGAACAGATGGCCAGCCCATGGGCTGCCCTGGGAGCCAGGGATTAGCAAAGAAACCAGAAGCCAGTTTCTAGCTCACTCAATGAAGCTGATTTCTGGAAGGATAAGGTCAAGAGTCACAGAGGATAAGAAGGTGTATACTGGGGGAGGGAAGACCTTCAGCCATGGACACATGGAAACAAGGTTAACATTTTTTCCTTTAGTTCTCAATAGGGATTCCATTAGGGGAAGGGGACTCCCAGTGTGGAAACTCTCCCTACCAAGGCACATGAACAACTGTTCTACAAAGTAACAATCTTCCAGAGTTTCCTGGGGCATCAGGAGGATAAATGATGTGGAAGCCAAACCCTAGGTCTGTCTAATTAGCTGTGCTTCTAGAGGGAATGGCATCTGTGCAAAGGCCTGTGGGGAGACATGGTCTATGATTATGAATCATGGAATTGCTAACCCCCAAACTCCAGGGAAATAGGTTTCCAAGGAATAGAATACTGTCTCTAGACAGGATAGATAACAGAAAGCCCCTGTGAAAACTTGTATTACTTACTCCCAGAATGTTCTAATCCCAGTTCAATCAGTGTGACCCACTGACTACACCTTCACCGATCTCCTGACTTTGTACTTCCCTCTCCTGGCATTGTACTACTCTTCCATTGACCTTTCGACTCTGCATTGCCCCCAATTTATTCTTTCTTTGCTTTTTGGATGGGTGAAGGCAGGGCAATTGGGGTTTAGTTACTTGCTCAAGGTCACACAGCTAGTAAGTGTTAAGTGTCTGAGTCTGGATTTGAACTCAGGTCCTACTGACTCCAGGGTGGGTGTTCTATTCACTGAGCCACCTAGCCACCCCTCCCCCAATTTATTCTGCATCTTCCCAAACTCCACTTCAGGGGAGAACATGCCTATGAGAACTGCTCAAGAGTCTTTGGCCCATTTCTCCTCTTCCATACACAAATAATAAAATGCCTTGACACAGCCACCAAAAAATTCAGGGTACCAAATGAATTCTTCAACAGAGACTTGCCTGGCATCACACAGCCACAATATGTCAGAACTGGGTGCCTTCCTGACAAGATGTGTCCTCTATATTCTGAGCCAAAGTTCACCCTCAACGTTCATATCACACAGAGTCCAGTGGATCTTCAGCCTTATCAGTTCAAGAGTTCCCTCCAACGACACAGATTGCAAGCCCTCCATGTTCGCCCATGCTGTGCAACCCTTGTCCACATTCTCCTACAAGCTTACCACAAGGAGTCCTCTCAACACAATGGAGGCCTTCCTCACTCTCTCCCCAAATCACAAGGATACCAATGAAGCAGTCAGGCCTTCAACCTGTTATCCCCCTGCCTTGCCATCTTCTCTGTCAAGATGCAGCTGGTGGCATAGAACATAGAGTGCTGGGCCTGGAATCAGGAAAACCCGAGTTCAAATCTGGCCTCAGACACTTACTAGCAATATAATCCTGGACAAGTCACTTAACTTCTATTTGCCTCAGTTTCCTCAAATGTAAAAGAGGGGATGATAATAGCAACTTACCTCCCAAGGCTGTTATAAGGATTAGAAGAGGTAATATTAGTAAAGCGCTCAGCAGAGTGCCTGGCACCTAGTAGGTCCTCAATAAATGCTTATTTCCTTCCTGCATAACATCTTTTTCTCCTATTCTTTGCCCTCCATTCATAACCATCATCCCAATATTTAAGGCAAAGTCAAATTCCAAGCCCCATTCTCGTGGATATATACCACCTTCTTAGCCAGTCCTTCACCTTGGAAATCAATTTTTCTCTTCTGTATTCTTTGCTTTCAGTGGATAGTAAATAGAAAAAGAATAGCATCCGTCCTCTCCCCCGGTCCCGTGGTCTTCAGTTTCTTGCACAAGACTTGGTAATCTCTTGTCAATATTAATTGCCAATAATCCTAAGTTATTGATGATCATTTTCAGGCTCCTTTGGAAAGCAGAATTTGTTTCTACATGGATCAGACATAGAGAGAGGTCATCCATTTTGAAATAGCTTAATGCACTCACTGTTACATCTCTGTCATTGTTATCAGGTCAACAAATTGCTGCCCCGGTGCCCCTGGGCAGTGACTCACCAACTGCTATTAACCCTTACATCTTCTTCTGACCCTTAACAGATGATGTGCTAGCTGGTACCATCCGTGACCCGATTTCATCACTTTATGTTGCTTTGGGGGACAAATAGCTACTTCCTCTTCAGAGTGAGAGAGCTCAGGAAGAGCCTCATCTTTGTTCCTTAGCTATGTTTTCCTTCCTTTCCTTCTCTTGTGACATTCTTTATTCTCCGACCTTTAGACGGTGGTCAAGCTTCATCCCTTTTCCTTCCTTATCTCGCCATCCACTTTAGGCAGTTTTTGTTCTCACTGCTGCTGTTTGGAACTCGTCGTCATCCCTGATAACCTGGAGTGTGGCCAGATGCTCAAGACCCTTCACCTTCTCTTCCATGAGGGAGACCCTTTTACATTCGAATTATCAACAGCAGTCACCTCAGCTAGATCAGATAGACTAGGCTTTAGAACCATGCTCTGGAACAAATGCAAACATCACACACTGTGCAGAATCACACACTGCAAGCTTCACCCTGCTCTCTGCATTTAGTAAGATTTTAGCTTCATTTTTAATCTCCTTATGGGGATTTATATCTCCCCGTTTAAGCATTTTCAGACCTTTACAATCTTTTGTTAGGTTGTAACTCTCAGGAGCCTAATAGCCACATTAAACTTCCCTTCCTTAGTCTCAACAACTACATAGGTACTTCACCTTCCCTTCTATTTCACTAACTTCCAAACCAGGGGTGGGGAACCTGCTGCCTGGAGGCCACGTCTGGCCCTCTCCGTTCTCAGGTTCAGCCCTGACTGAATCCAAACTTCACAGAACAAATCCTCATAATAAAAGGATTGGTTTTGTAAAACTTGGACTCAGTCAAAAGGTCGTACCCAAGGACCTAGAGGGCCACATGTGGCCTCGAGGCAGCAGGTTCCCCACCCCTGCTGCAAACTATTTCACATATTTGCTTTACCCACCAATTTGTTCCACCATCTTCTCAGTCACCCAGGCTCACAATTTAGATGTTACCCTCAATTTCTCAGGGCAGCTAGGTGGGGCAGTGGGTAGAGTCCTGGGCTTGTAATCAAGAAGATTCACTTTTATGAGTTCAAATCCAGCCTCAGACACTTACTAGCTGTGTGACCCTGGGCAAGTCACTTAACCTTGTTTGCCTCAGTCTCCTCTTCTGTAAAAATGAGCTGGAGAAGGAAATGGCAAACCACTCCAGTATCTCTGACAAGAAAACCCCAAATGGGGTCACAAAGAGTCAGAAACAGCTGAAACAACTGACCAACAAAAATCTCTACTTCTCACTCTCCTTCATCCCCCATATCCGATCAGTTGCCAAGTCTTGTCTTCTCTACCTTTGCACTATTATAGTCAGCTAGGCCCCCTTCTCTCCTCTGACACTGCCACCACCCTGGTGTGGATTATATAAATAATTATATTATATATAATTATATTATATAAATAATCCTCACATGGATTATTTAGGCAGCAAGCTAGTTGGTCCCCTTCCTCAAGTCTCTGCCCACTCCTGCCCACCCTCCACTCAGTTATCAAATTGATCTTCCTAAAGCGAAAGTCTGACCATGTCAACTCCCTCTTCAAATAACTCTCGTGGCTCTCTATTATCCCCAGAATCAAAGATAAAATCCTCTGTTTGGTTTTTAAATACTTTCACAACCTGGCTGTTTGCTACCTTTCTAATCTTCTGGGGCATCTAGGTGGTACAATGGCTAGAGCACTGGGTCTGGTATCAGGAAGACCTTAGACATTCCCTAGATGTGTGACCCTAGGCAAGTCACTTAATCTCTGTTTGCCTTAGTTTTCTCATCTGTTAAATGGTTGTGAGAATCAAATGAGAAATTAATTGTAAAGTACTTAGCACAGTTCTTGGCACATAGTAG
Source organism: Pseudochirops cupreus (assembly GCA_028627135.1). Lineage (NCBI taxonomy): Eukaryota > Metazoa > Chordata > Mammalia > Diprotodontia > Pseudocheiridae > Pseudochirops > Pseudochirops cupreus. The sequence goes on from CM053582.1 coordinate 21,170,522, forward strand.
GCACTATATAAACATTAGCTATGATTGCCATTCTTTTTGGGGGGGGGGGGTGGCGGTAAAACCTTTGTTATATTAGAGCCAGTAAGCAGAGGGTCATGGGCCGGAGGGAGCAGACAGAAGGAAGGTATGATTGCCATTCTTACACTCTACTCCCATTATGGACTTTACAATTCAATGACACTGACCTCCTTACTACATCTCCGGACTGGGCATTTTCAACGGATGTCCTCCATGCCTAGAATGTTCTCACTCCTCATCTCTGCCTCCTGGCTTCCTTCAGGTCTCAGCTAAAGTCCTACCTTCTGCAACAAACCTTTCCTGGTTCTCCTTTGTCTTAGTGCCTTCCCTCTGAGCTTATCTCCAACTAATTCTATATGAATCTTATCTGTACATCTCCATTTGCAGGTCGTTTTCCTCATTAGCCTGTGAGCTCCCTAAAAGGAGGAACTCTTTGGGGTCTTTATTAGTCACCTCAGTGCTCAGCACAATGTCTATCACACTTTTGTTGCTTTTAATGAATGCTGGTTGACTTAACTTGCCTTGCCAATTACCTTCTCCTTTAGACCGTCTTCTTGAGTATTTTTCTTCAGATGCCTACCCCTTAACTCTTTCTCCTCTTTCAACCTTCTCCCATAGCAGTTAAAAGTAATAGAAAATTTTCTTCAAAATACTCGATTTTGCCCAACTTTCTCTTCCACAACCTCTGGCCTTTTTGACAAGTCCCAATTCCTCCAAATCATCTACACAATTTCCTTCTTCTTACTCAGCTCTAACCTTTCTTTCTTTTATTCCCCCCACAAAAACCAATAAGGTCAATGAAGATTGGAGTTTCTAAGCCTGCTAATGAGATAATGGTCATGGCCTTGAGCCCTGCATGAATCAGTTAACTGCTTCTCAGCATCCACTATGTCCCATCTTACTCAGAAAACCAACCCTACCAAGAAAGGAGTCTTTTTACAGTTTCCCAATCACATAACACTTCCTAAGTACAATGTTGTCCATCCCTCTTGCCCTCAATTAACCTTTAACCTTGGTCAGTAGTCTTACTTTGATCACAGAAAGCAGGACAGGTGAGAGAGTGTGGATAGCTCAGTGAATACTCATCTTTACTACTGGAGACATAACTCATAGTTGTATTGGATCCAACTTTATTTTATCATTTTTTCTAGATTAAAAAGCATTTATTTTCTCTCCCTCACCCTACCTTCACCTCACCCATTGAAAAACCAAAAATAAAACCCCATAAAAATATTCATATCCAAGCAAAGCAAATTCCTGCACTGGCCATATCCAAAATTATATGTCTCATTCTTCATCTTGAGTCCATCATCTATCAGGAGGTAAGTAGTATGCTTTATCTTTGGTATTTTGAAGTTATCATATCAGTCATTATATTGATGAGAATTCTAAAGTTTTTCAAAGTTGTTTTCCTTTATAATGGTGTTAATTATCTAAATTGTTCTCCTGGTTCTGCTAGCTTCACTCCACATCAATTCACAGAGGTCTTCTCAATTTTCTCTGAAACCATTCATTTCATCATTTCTTATGGTGCAATATTTTATTACATCTGTATTACCGTAATTGGTTCAGCATTTCCCCCAATGGATGAGAACTCCCTGAAGTCCCCCCTTTTTTTTTACTACAAAGACAGATGCCATAAAAATGTTTGTACGAATGGGTCTTTTTCCTTTCTCTTTGATCTCTTTGGAGTATAGACCTGGTAGTCTTACCCAGCTTTGATATGTTTCCTGTATAGGTAAAAACCAACTCCCAAGCAAGGCTAGTTGTGTGAGGTCACTAGCTGGAGAAAATCTTTGGAGAGTACAAAGAGAAAGAGTTTCTGACAAAAGGGAATTGGGATTGGGGGAAGTTGCAGACTTTGAGTCTGATCAAGGGAAATCAGCTAGTAGTAAAGGAAATGCACTAAACAAAATGATGCTTAAAATCTCTCTCATCCCCACACCACCCCTGTACCTTACCTCCTCTAGGGAACAGAACATTACACTATATGAGGATAATTTGCGTTCCATTCAGCCCAGCTAAAAGCTGCCTAGCAAAATGTCCTTGGCACACATCCCTAAAGACCGTAATGCCACCTCCTTTGATGTGTGCACTGTGTCTGTCCAGCCGGCAATCTCACGTTTGCTTTCTCCTCCCTAAGTGACTCAGGTGGCCTGATGAGAGGGGATTTCGGTAACGACTTTCAGCCCTGCCTCAGCCCTTTCCCTGCTCTGAAAATAGGCCCTCTGTGGCCCTTTTGTTTGGTGACTTATTAGTACAAATTTACATCGAGCAGATTTCATTGTTTCTCCACTCACTGTCATGCCTCCAAATTTAGCCTGTATGAAACTTGGGATTTTGCTTGCTGTCTCTTCCGCTGGCTCATGAATGTAAATAACAAAGGGGCTGGTTTCCGCTCCTAGTTCTCTTTCAGAAGCTTATTAATAATTCATCTCCAGCTTGACAAAGTCCTTCTAGGCAGTGATTTTGTGCATCCCTGGCTTTATACCTCACCATTGCCCAGGGTCAATTATCTTACGGCAAAACTGGACCTTAGGGCTAGAAAGGACCTTTTCTATTCCCATCACAAGACCCCATGGGATGAATGGCACTCCAAAAACTACCCTTGGCAGAGTCTGTTTTTTGTTCAAACGCTGGTGCCCAACGGGCATGCTGTGGTGATGAGGAAGAAGGCAATGAGCTCTGTGCTTAACTGCAAGAACTAAATCCCCACGAGGGTTGTGAGAGAATCTAAGGCTGGTTTTTTTTTTCCATATGGCATTCTATCCTGTTCCAAATTCTACTCCAATCTTGAAGAACTCAATCAGCTGTGAGTCATTGTTTCTATGGAACCATCTGCCCCCCATGACAATGTTTCACCTAACATGTTTTCCTAAAAACAATTAATGACATTAGGGTGTATAAAGCTACAGTATATATTAAGGCATTTTAAATAGTAAATCTGGATTCTAATAAAGCACTTTCCTGGGGCATAAGAGTTCAGGAATAACAACAATATAAAAACAAGAATTTTCACAGCAAAAATTTCTCTGATAAAGGTCTAATTTCTATGACATATCAAGAATTGATTCTAATTTATGAGGCTAAGAGCCATTCCCCATTTGACAAATGGTAAAAGGATATGGAAAGGCAATTTTCAGAAGAAGTCCAAGCTACTGATAACTATATAAAAATGCTCCAAATCACCAATAATTAGAGATATGAACATTAAACCAGTTCTGAGGTTCGGCCTCACACCTTTCTGATTGGCAAAGATGACAAAAACCGCAAATTATCAATGTTGGATTGGCTGCGGGAAAATTGGTACATTGATGCACTTTTGGAGTTGTAAACTGAGGGAACTACACCAAAAAGTAATTTGGAACTGTGTCCCCAAAGTCACTCTACTATGCATGCCCTTTCACCCAGCAATACCCTCGAAGAAATCAAAGAAAGAGGAAAAGGACCCATATGACCAGAAGAATATACTAAGCTCTTTTTGTGTTAGCAAAGAACTGAGGTGCCTAACAACTGGGAAATACTACATGAATGTGTCACATGACTATCAGGGAATATTATCGCATTCTAAGCAATGAAGAAAGAGGTGGTTGCACAGAAACGTGGGAAGACTTGTAAGAACCAATACTGAGCGAGCTGAGCAAAAGTAGAACTACTGTATACAGTCACAAGGACACTGTGCCCAACCCAACGACCAAGGATGATTCCTGAGGACCCATGGTGAAACATGCTTCATACCTCTTGACAGAGAGGTGGGGGACTCAGGGTGCAGAACAAGCCATACATTTTCACAACCAACGTGGGAATTTGTTTTATTTGACTATATGTATTTGCAACAAAGACTGTTTTTCTTTTCTTTTCCCCCACTAGGTGAGGGGAGGTGAGAAGGAGAGAAATGTAATGCTTGTTAATTGAAAAAAAAAATGAAAGTCCTAAATCTGGTGGGTGGTTGAAATCAGTTGCATGTCCAGAAACATATGCCAAGTGTTCATTTATCTATTTATATGTACAGCCGGCACCAGTTCTAGAGGTAATTAGATGGGAGGAGAGCACAGTGGAACAAAGCAAACTGGAATACAAAAAGTGTTAGACTGGAAGTTAGAAGACCTAGGTTCAAATCCTGACTCTGATGCTTCCTAGCTGGGTGCTCCTGGGCCCCTTTTGGTCTCCATTTCCCCCTCGGCAAAATAGGGGTGATATTTCCTACCTTACAGGGAGTGTTGGTGATGGTGAAGAAGAAGAGGATTCTGTGGCCTAGGACCAGTCAATCCAACAGGTAAAGCTGTTCAGGTTTAAGCCTCAAAAAAAAATGACAAACTTCCAGTCCCCCAGTTCCCATACCTCCCCCTGCCACAGATATCCTCTAGGGCAAGGCCACCCTGGAAAAGTGCTCTCTGTCTGTGCTAGAGCAGGCCACAGCCCACTAACCACACAGCAAGGACCAGCTGGGCTTTGCTCACTTGGCAACTCCGCTCCTCCCCCTTGCTGCCTCTTCTTTCCTGCTTAATCAACTCATGCTCCAGCCCAGCTGGCTAAGGCTGGGTCAATAAAGCACATATATCAATTAATCAGAGCAGTGCCCAGGCCTTCTTTAGCTTTTTTGTACCAGGGACTGTTCCTTGGCGGGGGATTGATCATGGGCCCCACCCTTGTTCTTTGTCCTGTTCTCCCTTGGAATCCTTTCCATCACAGCTGATTCATGGCCCCTGATGGTCTCCGGGAGGCAGTCCTTGAAGGATTTTTCATCCCACTACTTCCAGATCACACCTGGAGACCCTGTCTGGTTAATGCATATGGTTTGGAAGGCTCAGCAAGGCAGTGGTCTCCTTTGGAAAGAAAAGACTGGCAGCAGCACAGGTTTCTAGCTGTAACAATGGACAGAGTCCTGCCTCTGATACCTACCAGTTGTGGGGCCTGGGCCAACTCACCTCCTACCTCTGGGCCTCTGCTTTCTCACCTGTAAAATGGGAATGATCTTTCTACTACTTGTAAACCTTAAAGCTCTAGAAAAATGGGTGCTATCATTATAGACTGCAGAAGGTGAAATGCACGCATATGTATGTATGATATCTGCATCTTTAATACAGAGTAGGGTCACTTTGTATTTCCGGGTCATAGATGACGTTGCCTATGAGTCATTTGCTAGAAGCTTCCATAATACTTTCCATATTCGTCACCTCTCTCCAGTAATCATTCCTCTAGGAACCCAAGTAGATTCCTTAGAGACATTCCTAAATCTACTCTCTATCTCCTCTCCAATCCATTTACATCCCTCTACCAAACTTCTTGTATAACTTTTGTATGTAAAATTTCTTTTAAATTTGACATTCCTTTGTTCAAAAAAATCTTCAATAGCTAACTTATTACCTATATAGTTCAAATTCTTCTTTCTGTCATTTGAGACCCTCCTCAGCCTGGGGCCAACCTACATTTCTAACCTTATCTTATATGATCCCATTTCATAAACTCTACCCTCCAAGCAATCGGAACAACTTTTAACCTTTGCCATTCTATCCCACCCCTACCCTGGCCCCATCTCCTGCATAATCCCATCTCCCTGACTTTAATCAGGATGTTCCCTATACCTAGAATGCCCTCCCTCAACCTTTTTACCTATTGAATCACCACCCTTTAAAACCCAAATCAAATGCCACCTCCTCCAAGAAGCCTCCTCTGATTTCCTTTGGGTCAATAACAACATTCCCTTTTGGACCCTATATAGCACTTCATTTTGCATATCTCTGATTCACGTGTAACATAACGTTGTACGTTGTGTGTTTCTGCCTTATCCTTCTATGAGACTTTAATTTCCACAAGGACCGAGACTGTCTTATAGCACTGGGTAAAATGAGGCACGAAAGCGTTTGTCTAAGCTGGCTTGGCAGTGGCAGGAACAGATGCCAGAGGACAAAACCTTGTAGCAACCAGGTCCAGACCCCTATGTGGCTACAGAGGGTAATTTACCTCCAAAAGAGCTGCCTAGAATCCCCACTGCTGGTGTTAGGAGCCTGCATGGACTGAGAAAGCAGAGATTAGCCTTCCAGTCAGGATCAGGTCCTAGGCTCATAGACTAGCTGAGCTAAAAGGAAACTAATCCAACCCCCTTATTTTACAGAAAAGGAAGCTAAGGCCCAAAAAGGTTAACAGATTTGCTTAGGAAGTGTCAGAGTCAGGATTCAAACCCAGCTCTTCCAATGTCCATTCGGCTCTTTCTACTTTAGCACACTGTTCAGAAAGGGCCATCCCCAAAGCTGCCAAATATGTCACTCTCCTCCCTATGCCTCCTAGGCCCATTCCAACTCATAAGCCTGAATCATGGGAATTTCCCCACCTATCCTGCCTCAACTTCTTCATGATTCTGATCTCATTTCCTAAGCGTTGTATCTGCTAGACACCAGTCCCAATTTCTGTGTTTAAGACCCCAGCCTAGTGGCCCAACTGTGGACCAGACTTCAAGTCTAGAGCTACTTAGCAGAAAAGGTCCAAAGCCCTTCTTTCCTAGTTACGATTATTCTTTTTCTTCTCATCCTATATTCAGGAGAGTTTGGATAAGGAACAGTCTAGGGATGTTTAATATTCACTAGACTATTGTTCAGGGCAGCTAGGTGGCATTGCAGTGCACAGAGCGCCAGACCTGGAATCAGGAAGACTCATCTTCCAGAGTTCAAATCCAGCCTCAGACACTTACTAGCTGTGTGACCCTGGGTGAGTCACTTTACCCTGTTTGCCTCAGTTTCCTCATCTGTCAAAATTATCTGGAGAAGTAAACAGCGAACACCAATGTCTTTGCCAAGAAGACTCCAAATGGGGTCACAAAGAATCAGACACAATTGGAAAACAACTGAACTGAAAATGTTTATTGTAGGAAAATATGGATGGTTATCTTGGACAAGCCAGTTACATGATTATTATCACTACTGTATTTTTTTGGATCTTTCTGAATAAAGTTTAGGTAGAAAATGTCTGAGCACAAGTCACTATCCTGTTGTCATTCCTACGTACTTAATATTCTTCAGACCGTTGCCTAGGTAGGTAAGATGGCTAACTTTTATACTTTAATAAGAGTATTGGGATATAAGCTCATGTTTGGGACAACTCCAGGAGCAGACAGGGCAACATGGATGATGTGTATCTTAACCTAATCCCACATGGTTTTGACTTCTTCTGTTTATTTTGAAAGCTTTTAATTCCATACACCTTGGGAAATAATGAGTATTCAGTATGACAACATCTATTTCAAACGACTATATTTTTTGGGCTATCAGGGTTAAGTGACTTGTCCAGGGTCACACAGCTAGTAAATGTCTAAGGTCAGATTTAAACTCAGGTCCTCCTGATTCCAGAGCCAATACTCTACCCAACTGCTGCACCACCTAGCTGCCCCCAAACAAATATTCTTATGTTTTTATGGAGCAAAATTATATCCAGACAGGTTCAGTCTACAATGATATTTGGATCTGAGTACAACTCATTTATTATTAAATTCTCAAGGCTATTTATGATTTTCTATGGAAAAGCAGCAGGAGTAGTGGATAAAGAGGTAGCCTTAAAGTAAGGAAGATCCAGGTTCAAGTCCTGCCTCTGATACTTATTGGCTTTATGAGTCTGGGCAAGTCACTTAACCTCTGAGTGCCCCAGGTGATTCTCAAGTTGCAGAGAAGTTGTTGACCTGCATTAGTAGAGAGTCTCCTCCCCCAGGAATTCCTTGTACTCAAAAGATCATGGTCCAGGTCCTGGGGACCAGGATGGGGATCTCTTGGCTGTTAGTTTATAAAGGGTATTTTTACTATCATCACATTTATTCAATCATGTTTGTTATAGTTCATATGTCTATAGACCTTTAAGATTATAAAGTGCTTCTCATCAAAATAACATCATGTTATTGTGAATGTGCATTTCAACCAATGAAGGAAAGAAGTAAAAATGATGGAAGCTGTTAGGGACGTATTGACTCTGGGGGTCCTAGCAAGTCATCTAGGTTGAGACACCCAGTCGGCAGTTAGAAATGAGACTCTAGAGTTTGGAAGCGAGGCCAGGGCCAAAGGGATTATATTGCAACTTAGCCTAGAAAGCTAGTTTAAGCTGAGGGGAAGCACAGAGATCCCCAGAGGGCAGAGAGAAGAGAAAAGGGCCAAAGACAGAGCTCAAAGTATACCTACATGAAGGTGGTAGATCATAGAAGAAGTGGAACCTGAGAGAGAGGAATTTCTGAATTCAGAAGAGAATCACAAGTATGTGATGGCCTTTAGACCAAGGAAGGAGAGAAGATCCAGAAGGAGGAGGAGGAAAATGAAGACAGAGAAAGAGTCACTGGATTAGGGGCTTAGAAAGTAGCTGATGGGGGCGGCTAGGTGGCGCAGTGATTAGAGCAGCAGACCTGGAGTCAGGAGGACCTGAGTTCAAATCCAGCCTCAGACACTTAACACGTACTAGCCATGTGACCTTGGGCAAGTCACTTAACCCCAATTGTCCTGCCTTCCCCCTCCAAAAAAAAATAACAACAGCAACAAAGAAAGTAGCTAATGAATTGAAAAAAGCAGCTTCATTTGGATGGTGGGAACAGTGAGGATGGACACCAGATTGCATCAGGGTGCAGAATGAATGGGCAATGAGGCAATAGAGATAAACACTAGTGGACTGCTCGTTCAAGGTATTTGGCAAAAAAATGCACAAAATAAAATTCGCATTTGATTCCACGAGCAACAAAACTGCCGATGGCCTGGGTGACAGAGCCAAACAGGCAGGCAGGCTCGTTGGAGATGGGGGAATCTCTGCAAGCCCCCAAAGAGCTATCAGAGCACACCTGGACCTCTTGTACATTTCCTGGTCCATCGCTGTTGCTTTGGGGCATCAAGAGATTTCTATAGAAAAGGCATGCAGGGAAGTGGGTTCCATGTTGGAGGCAATAGGACTTTATTTGGAGATGCTCATGAGATAAGAGGCAACAGAAGAGGGAAGAAAGATGTGGCTAGTCACTAATAATAGTGACAATAACTGTGTAGTGAATGTGACTGTGTCACAATCAACAATTTCATCATATAGGAACTATAAATAATCATAACAATCGTCATAGCTAACATTTCTATAGAACTTTAAGGTTTGCAAAATACTTCATATATTGCATATTATATGTAACATATATATTATATGTTATAGATAATATATAACATGTTATAGAGTAATATATACATATATATATATATATATATAATCTCATTTGAATCTCACAAAAGTCCTAGGAGATAGGTGCTATTGTTACCCCCATTTGACAGATGGGGAAACCAAAGACCAGAGAAGTTAAATGACTTGCCAATAGTAGCAACATCTAAGACAGAATTTGAACTCAGGTCTTCCTGTCCCCAAGTCCAACACTCTATCCACAGCACCACCTGTCTAATGAGATAGAACAAGATGTCCAGAGAGGAGGGAGACATCTGTGCTCAAGCCAGCAGAGAGGAGCCTGAGCCTAGGGTAAGATGATCTTTGGGCCACAGCAGGAGGATGGGAATGGACAATATAACGAGAGACACCCTCTAGCCTTGGCAAACACATTATTCCAGGCTTTCATAATTCTTCCTAGTTTGGTTTCAGTGGACCTGGCTCCATCTCCTACAACAGGGCTGCTGCCCATTACTGAAAAGGTCTAGATGTTGTAAAGGATGGCATCCCTAGCAGGTACAGCCAGCTGACCTTCTACCTCTGGCATCACAGGAAGGGAAGTGTCAATCGAGGGATAAGATTTGAGCTAGAAGATTCCTGGCATAAGAGATTCCAGGAAAGGAGAGAGGGAAATGAGAAAAATGAGGAAGGGGGCCTGCCTAGAGCAGACAGTCTATCACAAGAAACGCTTAGGGGCCCCCACCTTACCCCCCCAAAAAAGGGAGGATTTTTTGGACAACCATGCATGTCCTTTTCCATTTTGAAAGCTGACAGTAGAATTTAGCTTAACTGGACTTTGTGAGTTACAGGACCAAACTCCATTAATTTTCTGAATACAAAATGTTATTTTAGCTCATCTGAAAATCAATCTCCTCCCAAGCCTATCCTTCTTAATCTTCTTCGCCCTCGACTTCCTCATAAATGTATTATATAATTCAGTCCCTATATTATTTATTATCTATGATTATTTATTAATTCACTAACGCTATCATATAATTCAGGCACAGAATTTGGGCTGGAACACTCGGCTGCATTTGCATACTGAGGAAAACCATATTGATTCTCGAAAAGCTTGCCCCAGACAAATTTGCAAACAAATTTTTATTTAGTTTCCAAAGACATTATTTTGACACGATTCCAACTGATGCAAACAAATCAAACTGAGTTCTGCAACAAATGCCTTCTTAATGGGTTCTGTGTTATTTGTTTTACTTGACACCATTTATTATAATGTAACAGCGTTTCCTTCCCAGGAAAGTCCAAAATCAATAAAAAATGGTGACATATGCTTGTATTTATTTGGAAGTACAAATGCAACCAAAGGGTCTGTCAGCATGCGATTAATAGAGTACATGAGGCTGTGGTTTGGGGGTATCTGATTGTCTGTCTCAGAATATGAATTTGGAAATAGCTTGGGATTCTTGCTCCTTGACTCTCGGGTTGGGATAGAATTTCACATTAACGATAAATCACCCTGGACGCATGGTTTTCTGTTTCAATTTACTGCCACACAGCTTAATCAATTCGCATGGGGGAGAAGTGGGACCACACGTGGGATGAGGAGAAATACAAGTCGGTAATAAAATATTAAGACAAAGAAATGAACACATTTGAAATGTTATTACCGGGAGAGGAGATGAAACTGACATATCTGTCCCTTCTCCCGACTATGGTGGTACAGCACATGGCAACTCATCAAAAGCTGGGCACTGAGATCCGGCAGTTCAGCACGGAGACTTCCTCTCCCCAACCCTCTATTTTTACTATTTGGATGGTTATTTCTTCCTAAAGGCAGATGGGAGAAATGATCAAGAAAATGTGTGCAGACCGTCAGGTTCCACCCGCTTGAGACCTTCATGGACTCAAATTCAAATCATGAGACCTTATAATATTAATGTACCAAGCTTGGCCCATTTGCCTCCACTCAGTTCAAAACTGGGAGTTCTGCCCTAAGTATTCAGCCATTCACCATGTTAACAGATCCGGGTTGGTTTAGGACACAGACGATTGGTAAAACAACAGAAAACCTCAGCTACATTTCCAAATGAGGAGCTTCATGCCCTTTCCTCCTAGAGTAATTTGGGAAATGAAATATTCTAAGAGTAGGGAAAGGAGAAGAAGGGATAGGAAAGGTCCCCCTGCTTCTATAACCAAAACGGGCTGGGTTGGGGGCAGAATAGCAACTTTCACTGCCGACAGCTTTGACATCATTGCTTGAAAAGTGCTCCTGCCAATAACTGCTAACAACTTGTCACTCACCTAGCCCATCCCAGGCTCTGCTGCAGCTCTTGGTTTGGATTCCCTAAAGCACTACTCATTACTCCTGATTGTCATCACTAGGCTGTTAACCTGGTTCGTCTTTCCCTCCTCATGGTCACAAGCTACAGCCAAGATTTCCAACTAATTTCCATATCCTTTTGGGGATACATGGCCACCTCACTGCCTCTTCTGGTCATGCATGCCTTTGTGTTGCCTTTTATGCCACTTCTTTCTACCCTCATTGGTAAAAGGCTTCAGGCTACTGAATCTATCCACTGGCCCTCTAAGTGACCCAGAATTGGGATCCTTTGAAGACTGTGATGGTCTATGATTAATGACCATATAGAATCACTACTGGTATTCAAGATGGGCTTTAGAGTTGGGAAGGAATTTGGGATTATTGAAAGCACCCTTCCATTTCCCAGATGTGGAAAGACATATAACCAAATTGCACAGAATAAGAATAGCTGTGTTGCAATAGGCACTAAGAACAAGAATACCCACGATGATGAAATCATGGATCCCTGCAAGGAGTGAAGCATTGTCAAGATCTCTGCCTGAAGGTAAGAAATCACCAAGTGGGAAAGCAAAAACCTTTTGGTATTTTCCAAGTCCTGATTCCCACATAACTTGTACTGAAATCAAAAGGGCCTATTGATTGGTAGGCATGACTAGTAAACAGGATAAATAGCTGCAGGACACAATCATTGGCGTGTCATTATGTGGAAACAGAACTAAGAGGTACAATTTTCATAGCACATTCAGCCATCAAAGTTACAAGTAAATCAGGGAGTAAAGGAATTAGTCTTAAAGGTTTCCAACTAAGGTTGATTGAACAGCCTTCTGGCACTTTCACTTTCCTTTTCTGTTCTTAAAATTTCCTCAGCTAAATGTTCCCCATAGCTTTAAACCAACATAGTCCCTTTAAAAATAAAATGCTTTTCCTCATTCACTGGGTGAAAGGAACTAGACCAAACTCTATTTTACAAGTGACCTCCATTAGAATGTTAAATGCATCCCCATGGGGAAATAAATTTTCCCCCAGTAGACTGAGTTCACAACTCTTATCAAAGAAAGGGTTAAAACCATTGCTCAGTTGATGACATACCTGGAAAGGTTTTGAAGAACTTTCAAAACTTAGCAGCAGCTTCTCAACTTTAGAATCTCCTCTCCACTTTTCCTCCTTGTCTTCCCTCAAATTTTGGAATTTTCTCCCATGCCTATGGATTCCCTATGGATCCGCCATGGTGATTTCTAGAACTTGATTCTTCTCTCAGTTTGATTATGACAAGTCTATTAAAGCTAGGTTACAGTGTAACACTTCACCACTAGGGGAACTGTCTAATACTATGTACTCTGGTTGGAAAAGTCTTGACACTCAAGTCTTCACAAACTGGAAAAGGAAGATCGTAAGACCTAGAGCTGGAATATACCTTAGAGAACAACGAGGCCAATGCTTTCATTTTACAGGGAGGGAAAATGAAACTCAGAGAGGGGAAGAAAGTTGCTCCAGGTCACACATTATAGTAAGCAGCAGAACCAGGAGTTGGACCCAATCTATAGTTGGACTCCAAATCTGTAACTCTTTCTTCTTTACCATGTTGCTCTCCTAGTCTATGAAGTCTATATATTAGACCGCAGATAAGATGAGTTTATTTTCAATTGATACCTAAATCTTCGTTCACTTAAAGTTCATGTTGCTAGTCTCTTCATTGTTTCTGCTGAGGTGAGTTTGCAGCTCTGACCAAAAGCTAAATACATATAATTCCTGACTTCATTCAGTAGTTTCTTAAAGTATGCCCTCAGTTAGACATACCTGCCAACATTTCTGAGGAAACAAGCTCTCTTCATAGTTATAGGTGATAAAAAGCAGGATTTAGAAACAAAACGCATTTGTCTCAGACTTTACATGCCATGCTGTGCAACCTTAGAAATGTTCTATTGCTTCTCTAAGACTAATACTGAAATAAAGACCTCAGTTTTCTACTGAATTGTGTAAATTATTGTTTTTGGTAATAATTATCCACCTCTGTAGAGATATAGTGTGCTACAGTGGATAGAGAGTCAAAAAGTCCTGAGTTCAAATCCTGGCATATACTATCAGAGTGACTGTGGGCAAGTCACTTAATCTCCTAATGCTCTGGGCAACCAACTAAGACTACAAGTTACAGCTGAGTTGCCAATCTCTATCAGATCAGTGAGTCCCCTAAATGGAAGAGGAGAGATTAAAAAAAAAAAATCAGCTGTGTGACCACTTAATTTGTCCAAGTCAGGAAATTTTCTAAAACTATATGTTATGATTAGGTTGAAATCTACATCAGGGGAGAGAGTTTCCATACCAACAAAACCCAAATTCTGGGATCTCTTAATTTAATATTAATCACAACAGCTTACATTGCAGGAACACTTTAAGGTTTATCTTGTAGTATAAACAGTGATAACAATATGCCCATTTGAGACATGAGGAAACTGAGGATCTGAATCAAAATGACATTTTAGAGTTGGAAGGGGCCTCAGTGGCCATCTAAATCCATACAATATCACCAAAAGAATCCTGGCTTTGCTTTAACATAACCAACAAGTGGCCATCTAGACTCTGTTTTAAGAATGACAGGAAAACATGGTCTCTGGAGATAACTCATTTCAGGTTTCCATAGGATTATGGTTACAGAGCTGGAAGGGACCTCAGAGACCAAAAGTTCAACTCTTTCTCTTTAAAAATAAATACTGGACCTGTGATTTCATTAGTATAGGGAATTCTAAGGTGAGGAAATGCCCTCTACCAATGTCTCTGCAACTGATAGTCTTACAGAGTTCCCTAGGGCATTGAGAGGTTATGTGACTTGTTCAAGAACACACAGTCAAGATGCAGCAGAGGCAAAACCCAAGTGAACAAAGTTTCCACACCAACAAAAGCGAAGGTGCTTAACCTATTGATATTTTAATAAGAACAACCCAGTTAGCAATCTAGAATTAAAAACAATACCATTTTCAGGCTGGCTGTCTACCCATTACATGATATTGCTTCTCCAGGTTAAGGGACTTTCCCGAGGTCACACAGCTAGTAAGCATAAGAGGAAGAATTTGGACTGAGATCCTCTGACTCCAGGTATCAATAGAAGGGAAAGTCAATGCCTAGGATCACCCAACTATGAAGTGATGAATTAGGGACTTGAACCCAGGTTTTCTGATGCCACGACCAATCAATCCATCATACCATGCTGTCTGGTGAATTCAGGGGTTAATGGTAAGGAAATGCCACACAGTTCTGGAGTAAATGTTTTCTTTGTGTAAGGCATCTCTGAGACACGCAATGTCATCCTTCCCAGTAGACTTTGGAGTACCTTGAATGTCACACCATGACTGTGCAGTACTCTCTGCCTCTCCAGCTATCCTTCAAGGACAGAGGTGTATGAAGAGGCAGCTTTCCTGTTTGTTAAATTTTTACTTTGCATCAACCTAGCAGGAATCTAGGGCAGCTAGGTGTTGTAGTACATAGAGTGCCGAGACTGAAGTCAGGAAGATTAATTTTCCTGAGTTCAAGTCTGACTTCAAACACTTACTAGGTGTCTGACCCTGAGCAAGTCACTTCACCATGTTTGCCTCAGTTTCCTCATCTGTAAAATGAGGAAGAAAAGGAAATGACAAACCCCTCCAATATGTTTGCAAAGAAAATTCCAAATGAGGTCCTGAAGTGATGCTTTTGAACAACAAAAACGGGAATCTGTTGGCACTGTCACTTGGGACATCAAGCAGAATAGGGAGGAACTGGTGAAATTCACCTGGAGCCATTGCATCAAAAGATGGGGCATAGGGGTGTGGTGTTCAGCATCATAATAAAAGGTGAAAAAAGCAGCTGATGATTTGCAAGACTTGCGGTAACCCCCTTGCTTTCATTGTCTTCTTTGCCTTCTGGAAGTTTGGACTATCAGCAGCAGAAAGAGCAGACCCAAAGAAACCTTGGGAGGTCAGCTTGGGTATTGCTTCATCACCTGTCTTTCCCAAGGACTGTCCCTTTCTGGGCACATTCTTCCATGTGTTTACCCAGTAGCTGACTCCCAGAAGGCAGCTGGGAAAGGCAGGGTTGTATATAGATTTTGGTCCACCAGTCACTGTATACTGTAGAAGCACTTGGTCCCCTCCTCAGAGTAGGGGTCAAATGGACAAGGATTGCAGGTTCTGGGCTACTCCAAGTCCTATATAATAGACAGAAGCGAAGCCTGTGCAATAGCCATGATACAAGGACAATATAATAAGCTTCTTGACTGGGGCTGCTTAAAATCTAGGCTAAAACAATCATGTCCCCTTAATCCTAAAAGATATTTTAGCTCCCATGGGCCACCAGTGACTGAGCTATAATTCGTTATTAACCACACTGTACACACACTGCCTCCTCTTTTTACACAGTGAGGGGGCAGCATTTCCAATGCCATTAGCAGTTGCTGAAGCTGTTTCAACAAAGGAACATTTAAAAATGTTTGCTCTGATGGCAGCAATGAGCATTTTTTACTGATCTCAGGGGATCTGGGGCTCCATCATCTACTTAGAATGGGGACCAGCTCTTAGTTTCTGTAGCGAAACCAGGAAATCCTACCTTTAGACTTAAAAGCACCTGGAAGGTGGGGGACATCTGACCCCACTCTTGCATTTGATAAATGGGGAAACTGAGGCCCAGAAAGGGGAAAGGATTTGCTCAAGGATTCCCAGGTGATAAATAGCAGAGTCAGGATTCACGTTCAGAGCCTCTGGTTCTAAGTCCTATGCTCTTTCCACTAAATGATACTATCTCCCCTGCCTTGGAATATTGGAGAGAAGAAAGGAAACAGAAAGACTTGGGTTCAAATTCTGCCTCTGAAACATAACAGCTGTGTGACCAAGGGCAAGTCACCTCTTATTGCCCAAAGTAAATTTCTTAGATTATAAATTTCCCTAGCTTATCCCCAAAGAAGAGATGGGAAAATGCACCTCCCTCCCTTCTTGGAGAGGTGTTCAAGTAGGGATGTGGAGTATTGTATATACCGTCAGACTTGATTGGATTAGTTTTATTAAACTGCTTTTACTTTTCTTCTTTTTTGCAAAGAATGGATCATGGGGAAGGGGAGGGGAGTTTTCACACTGGTAGTTCTCCATACCAGAGTACCCATAGATGAGAGAGAGACAGAGACAGAGACAAAGACAGAGAGACAGAGAGAGACAGAGACAGAGACAGAGAGAGACAGAGACAGAGACAGAGAGAGAGA
>CM053582.1:21187697-21203055 GCA_028627135.1 Pseudochirops cupreus
AATATATATACTTCTAAGTTATACATGAACCAATCACAAAAAATGACTATATACAGGGGCATAAAGATCTCAAGCAGAAAAAGTAAACATATTACTTAATAAACATAATGCCACAAAATCATATTCATTAAGCTTCCCTTAGAGAAATAAATTAGAAACTAATTGGAGACTAAATAACATAATTCTAAAGAACTGGTAATTCAAAGAACAAATTATAGAAACAACATAAAATTTCATTAAAGAAAATAACAATAATGAGACGACACACCAAAACTCATGAGATACAGCTATAGAAAATCTGCCAGGAAATATCATATCTCTAAACACTTTTATCAATGAAAGAGAGAAAGTGCAAATCATTGAATTGGACATGCAATTAAAAACTTTAACAACAACAAATAAAAAATCTCCAACTAAATAAGAAAGTAGAAATTTTGAAAATTAAAGAAATGATTAAAATCTGCTTTTATATTTTTTTAAAAAAAACTTTAGCAATCATAAGAATAAATGAACTTTTCCTTACAAAATCAATGACATTTATCTAGATCCAAGAGCAAGCATTATATGTCATAGAGAAAAGTTAGACAAGACTTTCCAATAAGATTAGCATCCCTATTATTCAACACAATAACAGAAATACTAGCAATAGCAATAATACAAGACAAAGAAATCAAGGGAAGACACATTGGCAAGGAGGAAATAAAATTATTACTTTTTTGCAAATGATAGTATACTTAGAGAAATTTAGAGAGTCAACTAAAAGTAAATAAAATAATCAATGATTTCAGGAAAGTTGCAGGACATAAAATAAATTTACACAAATCATCAGCATTCCTATATATAACCAACAAAATTCAGTAGGAAAAGCTAGAATGAAAAGTTCTATTCAAAACAACTGCAGAAACTCTAAAATATTTGAAAGTGCATCAACCAAGAGTCACCCAGAGACTATATGAATCCAACCATAAAATACTATTTTCAGAAATGAAGACAAGCCTAAACCATTGGAGAAACATTAATTACTCATGGGGTAGGTCAAGCCAATATGATAAAAATGATAATACCACCCAAATTAATCTATTTATTGAAGGCTATACCAGTCAAACTCTCAAAATAATATTTTATAGAGTTAGAAAAATACTAATAAAATTCATATGCACAAAGGGTCCAGAATCTCCAAGGTAATAATGACAAAAAGTGGGAAAGAAAGGGACTATCAGAATGAGATATTAAACTGTAACACTACAAAGCAGTAATTGTTAGAACGATCTGGTATTGGAGGGAAAGGAGGGAGGGAGGAAGAGAAGGAGGAGAGAAAGAGAGAGAGAGAGAGAGAGAGAGAGAGAGAGAGAGAGAGAGAGCAGTGAAACAGATAAGGTCCTAACACAGAGAAGCAAAAAACCTAGTATTTGAGAAACCCCAGTTACTAGAGGAAGGACTCAATTTTTGACAAAAATTGATAGGAAAATTGGACAACAGTTGGCAGAAATTTAATGGTGCACTAAGATAAGTTTCAAATGGATACAGGAACCATATTTTTAAAATTATATCATAAATAAATTAGAGAAGCAGGGAAAAATTGCCTTTAAAATCTATGGATAGGGGAAGAATTTATGGGTAAACAGGTGATAAAGAGGACCATACAAGATAAGATGGACAATTTTGATTATATGCAATTAAATCACATATAATTAAAAAGTTTTCATAAAAACAAATTTAATGTAGTCAAAATACTAGCTAACTGGAGGAAAAAATCTTTTCAGCATATTTCTCAGAGAGAGATCTCATATCCAAGGTATATTAAAAAACTGATTCAAATTTTTAAGACTAAGAGTCATTCCCCAATAGAAAAATGATCAAAGATACGAACATTTTTCTAAAGGAAAAAATCCAAGCTATCAACAGCCATATTAAAAATGCTCTAAAACACTACTAATTAGAGACATGCAAATTAAAGCAAATTTGTAGTTCTACTTCACACCCATCAGATTGGCAAAGATGACAAAAGAGGAAAATGACAAATGTTGGAGTAGTTGAGAGAAAATAGGCACATTAATGCACTTTTGGTGGAGCTAAGAGATGATCCAATCATTCTGGAAAGCAATTTGAACTATGCCTAAAATGTTACTAAAATGCTCTTTGCTCCTGCACTATCAGTTCCAATCCTATACCTCAAAGAAGTCAAAGAAAGAGGAAAAGATTCTGTGTGTACAAAAATTTTTTAACAGCAATTTTCATGGTAGCCAAAAATTAGAAACTAAGGGGAAACTCATCATTTGGGGAATGGCTAAACAAACTGCGATATATCAGTGTGATAGAATGTCACTGTGCCATAAGAAATGACTAAATGAACAGTTTCACAGGAAACTGTAGGTTCTTCTATCAAGTTATACAAAGCCAAGTGAGTAGAACTAGGAGAATAATTTTCATAATGACACCACTATAAAGAAAAACAACTTTGAAAGATTTTAGAACTGTGATTGAAGCAATGATGAACAAGGAGTCCAAAAAGGGAGACAAAAGGAAGATTCATCTCACTTAAATTAACTTAAAATTCAGAAAGAGACATATATTTTTGGACCTGGCCAACATGGGGGTTTTGTTCTGCTGTTTTATGCAGCTATGTATAGAGAAATTTATTTTTCTGCCTTTTTTTTGCTCAATGGGAGGAAGGGGGGAAGGGCAGTGTGGGAGGAAATTATTAATAAATAAATCGTTTTTAAAAGATAGACCCAAAGCTCCCTGAAGGCAAGGACCCAAAAGTCCAGTGCCTAGTGCTTAATAAATGGTTCCCCAGTGATCATTTTCTGTTCAAGTCTTTTCTGTCCTAGTTGAAACATTCTCAATACATTTAAATAATCTTCATTTATTTTGATCTTGAGGCACTTCATCATTTTGACTGAAAATGCTGAGCAGCAAGAATGGAGAGGTAGCATGGCAGAGTGGACAGGGCATTGGTCTTAGAGTCAGGAAATCCTGGATTCAAATCCTGCCTCAGACATTTCCTAGCTGGGTGACCCTGGGCAAGTCACTTAACTTCTCATTGCCTCAGTTTCCTCAGTCATAAAATGAGGGTATTATACTCAAGGTCCCTTTGACCTCTAACTCTATGATGCTATGTGACAGTAGAATAAAACATGGTACTCCAAATGCAATACAGAATATTTCTACATTATCAAATATGCCAATAGATTTGAAAGTGCTTAGTAACCATAAGCCTCTATACAAACAGAAGTGTCATCAGACTTCTTATGTGTGATTTCATCAATGTGGCCAGTTCTTCTACTGGTGCAACCTCTTCCTCCATGTTCCTCTTATACATATCTTGCTCACATCTTAATGATATCCTTCAGAAGAACCTGCCCAACCTGCTAGATGCCTTTTTTTTGATGTTTTCCAAGGATGTCAAGGACATCTGTAGGCTGTCATCCTTCCTTCTACCTAATTGGACTATGTCCTTTCATAGTCATACCTGTCTTTAGTTTGATTTTGTTTTTTTCAATTAATGAGCATTTATTTCTTCTCCCTCCATTCCACTCATTGAAGAAGAAAAAAAGAAAAAACAAAACCCTACTAACAAATTTTCATGGTCAAGTGAAACAAATTTCCTCACCAGCTATGTCTAAAATTGTATGTCCAATTCTGCATCTTCAGAGCTGTTTTTTTGATGGGAGTCTTTTTTATAGAAATCATAATTTGTGAGTAATATGCACCAAACTCCTTACACTTGAAATGAATCTCCCCATTGCCCTTTGGATCACCTATAATCATAATTATTCTGGGACTACTATGTTCTATGATTTGAATCAATATTCTTTTTTTAATCAATATTCTTATACCACTTGGAATAAACCATAAATATCAGAGCCAGAACAAACCCTAAATGCATGAACATAACAGAATGGGTTTACACCATAAGAAACAACAGCTATGAGATATGCAAAAAAACATGGGAAGATTGATATAAGCTGATACGGAGAGATGCAATCAAAGCTGGAACACATGCAATGAATATAAAAAAAGAAGAAGAAAATTATGTTGGACACTGTATAATTATAGTGACCAATCTTTCACCCAGAAAAGAGATAAGGAATTTTTACCATGTTCCTTTTCCAGGAATTGGGGGTGTATGGATATTAAATGTTATATATACTGTGTCCGTTGATTTTTTTTAACTGTTTTGTTATTGTTACAGGGCAAGATTCATCAGAGATATATCTAGAAATGACTATGACATAAAAACAAAGAGTATCAACAAGGTTTTAAAATATTTTTAAAATTCAAATTTTAAAGGAGAGCCATGGGAATGCTCCTGTTGTGAACAAGGGACAAAGAAGATAAAATGGATGATTTTGTTTACATCAAATTTTAAAAGCTCTTATACAAGAAAAGCAATGTAGTTAAACACAGAAGTGAAGCCATTAGGTGGGGGAAAGATCTTTGCCTTATGTTTCTCTGATAAAGACCTCATTTTCAAGATACATAAGGAACTTATTCAAATGTATAAGGATAAGATCCATTCCCCAATATATAGTGTTGGGCAAAGGATAAGCAGGCAGCTTTTTTATGGAAGAAATCCAAGTATCAAAAGTTGTATTAAAAATAATTAATAATTAGAGGAATATAAATTAAATCAACTCTGAGGTTCAATTTTACATCCACATGAGTAAGTGGTGAAGTTAAAAAGAGCCCATGACAAATGTTAGAGGGACTAAGGGGGGGGGGGGGGGAAGATATATTAATGCCATTTGGTAGGGCTAAGAATTTCCCTAGCCATTTTGGAAAGCAATTTGGAACTAAGCCCCCAAAATTATGAAACTGAGTTCTCTTTTACTCAGTAATACCCTCACTAGGTCTATACTTCAAAGAGATCAAAGAAAGAAGAAAAGTGCCCATACATACAAAAATAATTACAGCAGCTCTTTTTGTGGTGACAAGGAGCTCAAAGCCAAGGGGTGTCCATCAATTAGGGAATGGCAGAATAAATTGGGGGGTATGACTAAAATAGAATAGTTTTATGCTGTAAGAAAGTAAGGGCTCTTTCCAAGAAACCTAGGAAAATTTGAGTGAAATGATACAGAGCAAAGTACAAAGAACCACAGAAACAATGCATACAGTAACATTCTCAGAACAAGCAACTTTGAAAGATTTCAGAACTTTGGTCAATTCAATGACCAAGCATAATTTCAGAAGATCTGTGATGAGGTGTGCTACCTAATCCTTGTAACAGAGTAGGGGGGGGAGGGGGGAGGGAGAGAGAGAGAGAGAGAGAGAGAGAGAGAGAGAGAGAGAGAGAGAGAGAAGAAGGAGGAGGAAGAGGAGGAGGAGGGGAGGAGGGAGAGAGGGAGGGAGGAAGGGAGGGAGGAAGGAAGGAAGGAAGGAAGGAAGAGAAAACTTCCTGTTACTAGGTACAGTTGGGTGCATTTGGTGAAGTGGAAGGAACAGGGATTTGGAGTCAGGAGATCCAGATTGTAGACACTTACCATAAGTGACCATGGGCGAGTCATTTCTGAACTCTCTGAGCTTCTGTTCTCTTATCTTCTAAGCGGCAATAGCACTGCTTGTACCACGCCCCTCACAGGGCCATTGTGAGGAAAGTACTTTGTAAACCTTCAATCACCAAAGAAATGCATAGAAATAATGGTTGCTCCAATTCCTTGTGGAAGCAGCCATCAAAGGAGCAGGAGGAGTATGAGAAGTAGCAAAGTAATGGTTGTCATGGTAACAGTGGTTATAGTTGTACTTATCATAGTAGTTGTAATAGAAGTAGTGGTCAGAGTGGTGGTGGTCAGAGTGGTAGTAGTTGTTATGATGGTTCTGCTAGTGAAAGTAGTAATTGTCAGAGTACTGATGGTCAGTGTACTAATTGTGGTGCTCATGGCAGTTGTCGTTGCCATGATAGTAGTCATCGTGGCAGCAACACTGATAATAGTTGTGTCAAAAGTAGAAAAAGAAGAAAGGGGAAAAAGAAAGGAAAAACAAGAGAGAGAAGTTATTAGAGGCAAAGAAGCCAAATTGTACAGGGAATGATGGCCTTATGGCCTGCAGACATTAGGAGTGATATGGCCAGAAGGACACATGAAGGGACTGGAACCTCCATGACAAAATTTCTGGTAAGGTGGCAACAAGATAGCCACTTCCACCCAGATCCATTTGTCACCAAATTTGGCACTAAAATACCACCAAACCTCCTCACTATCCCATTAAAAAAACAACAACAAAAACCAGAGTGGGGGAGGGGTGATGACTAGAAAAAAAACTGTTCTGGAAAAGGGGAAATTAACTCTCCCAGACACTTCCTATGAACCTCTGGAGACTCTGGCCCTGCAGCCCTCAGAACTGGCCTCACTTACTCCCTCTGAGCCCCAAATAGGCCCCTCAATCACCTCCCCACCGTCCTGCCTCATTGGCTTGAGGGCCTCCAAGTTCCTAAGGCCTTCTCCCACCTCAAGTGTTCACTAGGCCCAGTAGGCTTCAAAAACCTCCAAATCTAAGACCTGGATAATCACTGGGAAGGTTCTCCCATTCCAAGAGCCAGAAGAGGCTTTCCTCTCTTTTCCCCCTCAAAAATCTATATCAAGGTTCCCCCCTACCTGACCAGATCGCAGAGCCTGATTCACCTCCCTAGGGAGCCTCCTGGTACTTTTCAGAGCTATGAAAAGGCGTGGCCTCTGGTCTCATGACATCCCGCCCACCTTCTTCATGCCTTTGCTAAGGGAGGAGGAGGTGAGCCCTAAGGAAAAGAAGCAGGGGCTCCCATTACTATGGCCCTTCCTGATAAGTTTGTGCTATGAATTGAAATACATACATATATATGATATAATTTAGACTTATATAATAGATATAATTTATCTGTGTGTTTGAATATATACACATGTGTTTATAATGTGTTAGATTCTAATTTGTGTTAAATATTCAAATTTGTGACTTTTTATGCATAAATATGTATGTATTTTCGTCTTCTTCACCCATTTGTATTAGTCACATGTACACTGTAGCCCAAACTCTTATTTGTTTTTATTGTAAGTAGAAAACCTGATAATAATATAACACATATGTATATATAAATATATACATTATAAATGTACTTGCATATATACACAATTGTATTCATGTATAAATGTAAGATATTTTATGTATATATGTATTGTATGTATTCCCATATTATATATAAATGCATGTGTGGTGTATATAAGCACGTTTATTCATCATATATGTGCCTCTACATTTCTATACGTAGATGTATGAGTGCTAAATGTATATGTCAGTGTGTACACAGTTGTGTTGTATGTGTACATGTGTATACTGTGTGTGTGCTCGTGCATGTATTATTGCATATGTACACACAGGCATGAGTACATA
This sequence comes from Pseudochirops cupreus, assembly GCA_028627135.1. NCBI lineage: Eukaryota > Metazoa > Chordata > Mammalia > Diprotodontia > Pseudocheiridae > Pseudochirops > Pseudochirops cupreus. The sequence goes on from CM053582.1 coordinate 21,195,060, forward strand.
GATATGCATATTGAGATAGAGAGACAGATACATGTATATCACCATAAGGTTTTCTACTTAGTAACAATTCAATCAAAATTTGAACTAAAATGTGTAATGTGATTAGCACAAATAGATTATACTAAAATACACATTTACTAATAAAAACGCATTTAGCACAGCCTGGTGTGGTAAAATATAGGACTGGAAATAGTCATGAATACCTGGGTTCAAGTTTCTCCTCAGACATTCATGAAGCTCTATAACCCTGAACAAGTCATTTTCCCCCTATCAGCATCAGTTTTCCTATCTGTAAAATGGAAATAATAATCACATCTACCTCACAGGGCTATTGTGAGACTAAGACAACATATAAGCCAGCCTCTTAGCACAAGGGCACTGTAGGCACCTGTGAGGTGACTAGACTAGGGTAAAAAGGAAATTCAACTCATTTCATGTACTCATTTTACCCACTGAAGTAGATTTAGGAAATTAAGCTAGGCTGCATTCTCTCCAGGCACAGTCAGGAGCAATAAAAAACACAAGATTAGAAATCTTAAAAGGTAAATCAAATGTATTACTTGTAGCCATAAATGAGTAGCAGATCATTTTGTGGTAGCATAAGCTGGAAACGAGATGGTTGTCCATTGCTTAGACAATGTTTGAACATGAATGTAAGGGAATATTATAATGCCATGAGAAAGGACATAGAAATAAAATAGATGGGCTTGGGTGCGTTAAAATTGAGAAATTCTAGACAATAAAGAACAATATGTTTGAAAAAGAAAATAAGAGACCAGGGAAAACATTTACAGTAAATAAAACAGATGATAAGCATGGCATCTACATTTTTTAAAAGAAACATAAAATTTTACAAAGGTAACTCCCAGTCCACAATAAATAAATGGTCAAAGGATAAAAGTAAACACACGTATGCATTGTGTATGTGAATATGTATGTATATACACATATGTGTGAGTGCTGTGTGCATATATGTGGGTATATACATATATTTCATTGCATGTACGTATACATTATATGTGCATTGTATGTATATGCATATATACAGTGTATTATTGTGTGTATACATATAAATGGATGAATGCATGTGTTGAATTAGAAAAAGAGAGATAAAGAAAGGAAGGAGGGAAACAGGAAGGTAAAAAGAGAGGAAAGAAGGAAAGAAGGAAAGAAGGAAGGAAGGAAGGAAGGGAGGGAGGAAGAGACGAAGGGAGGAAGGGAGGGAGGGAGGGAGATGCATTATATCACCATAAGGTTTTCTACTTAGAAACAAATCAAAGTTTGGACTAAAATGTGTTCTTGTGGAACACATTTGGTCTGTAAACAGATCATTTTCAAAAGAGGAAACATATTGTTAATAATCATTTGAAAAACTGCTCAATCTCACTAATAATCAGAGATAAAAATTAAAACAACTTTGAGGTAGCACCTCTCATCCATAAAATTGGCAAAAATCATTTGAAGCAATGAAACTCAATAGTGTATAATGTCAGGCTTTTTTCAATATGTTGCTTAGCTTTGCAAGGGTTTCCCCCCTTTTTTATCCTTTTGAGTAGGAATTGCTCCCTGAGAAGGAGGGAGGAGGGAGGAAAGACATTGGGAAATGTAGCAGATGTAAAAACAAACAACATTAATGAAATTTCTTTTTAATCACAAATTAATAAATGAACCAGGTTGGAGTTACTATTTGAAAACGAACTCATTGTTGGTGGGATTGGAGATAAACAGGTACACATATTCAGCCCTAACAGAGTCACAACTTTGTAAAATCTTTTGAGAGAAAAACATGGCTTCCTGGAGGAGCAGGTGACTCATGAGCTGGGCTGGGAAAGAAGTAAAAGATTCCAAGAGAGAGCTGTGAAGAAGCAAAGTATTGGAGGATGGTTAGTGTGAATAACCAGAGTCAGGAGAGAGAACATCTGGAAAACAGCTGGGAAGACAGAGTGGATGGAGTATATAATGCCTGAGGGGAGGGGAGTAATGTGCATTAAGTCTGCAAAGGTAGGGAACCTTTAGTTTCGTCAATAAAAAAAAAATCCCTTCTAGGGGCAGCTAGGTGGCGCAGTGAATAGAGAGAGCTCTGGCCCTGGAGTCAGGAGGACCTGAGTTCAAATATGGCCTCAGACACTTAACACGTACTAGCTGTGTGACCTTGGGCAAGTCACTTAACCCCAATTGCCCTGCTTTCCCCCCTCCAAAAAGCAAAAAAAAAAAAATCCCTTCTACAGGATAGAAGAGAAACTGCAACTTCTCCCAAATGTATCCCTATAGGGGGACTTCTCAAAGCAAAGTTCCCAAGGATTTATGTTGTACATAAGTTCCTGATGCATCATCATCATCAATCAACAGCAAGATATCAAGAATAGAGATAAATTTTTCCAATCATTCTGGGAAAATCAAGAGTCATAAGGTCCTAGCTCTCAATTTGGAAGGGACCTTGGAGGACATCAGTCTTACTTTCCTAAAGAGTAAACCAAGACATAGATGTTAAGTGATTTGCCCAGGATCACACAGCCAGTGTCTGAGATGGAATGTGAACCCAGGGCTACCTGACTCCAAGTCCAGTGCCTCACCCACTACATTCCACAGTTTTCTCCAGTGTAGCAGAGGCCAAATGAATGGAGAATAATTTTCTAAAATAAGATTGGAAGGGAATTGGGGAATGGAGAGACATAAGAATGGTCTCTGTGCTTATCATGTTAAACACTTTCCTATTCATGGATTCTGGTGCCACACCTAAAAATGAAAAAGAAATCCCATGGGAATTAGAATGAGAAGGGGGAGGTAGTCTCCTCTGGAGACAGTTTTTCCAAACATAGGTTCAGGAACAGTTAGTTACTCCCTTCCCTAATGTGACCAAAGGAAATTAATTCTCTCTGGATACTGACCTTGCTATGAAGGCTTGGGACATCATTTCACAGATGCCTTCTTGCCCAGTCACTGGTGTGAATCCATATACTAAGAACAATTCCCACTCTGCTTGTGTTTTAAAGTCTCCAAACCTACCCCCCACAACAACCCTGAGGGCTAGGCAGTGTTTGTTGGGTTTGGGGGTACATGTGATTTCACCAATTAAAGGAATTGGTGGGTGAGGAAACTCTTCCTCCCAATGCAGATCTGCACCTTTTCTGCAACTCGGTGCTTTGGAAAGCTGCCCGAGGCACTTAGAGGCTAATTATAAAAGTAGTAATCTAATAAGATATAGCACTTTAAGGTTTGCAAAGCATTTTACATGTATTGTCTCATTTAATCCTCACACCAACCCTTTGAGGTAGGTGTTATTATTATCCTAATTTTACACAAGAGAAACTAAGGCAGATAGAGGGTGACTTGCCCAGGATCACACACAGCCAGGTAGGACTTGAACCCACTCCATGTTGCCTATCAGGTACATGGTTTCGGTATAGAATGGGGATAATAATCCCATTTTATAGGAGAGGAAACTGAGGCTTAGGGAGGTGAAAGAATTTATTTGGCATCTCATCACTAGTAAATGACAGACAGCATTTAAACTCAAGCCTTTCCCAGTTCAAATTCTGGGCTGCTTCCCACTGCACCCACAGCCTCCATTACCAAAGAGTTTTGTGCACTTGGCTTCATCAAATTCTCACAACCACCCAGGGAGAGAGGCAATTCAAGTAGGATTATGCCTATTTTCCAGATGAAGAAATTAAGGTCCGATGAGTTGTCCAAAGTTGCACAGGTGGCCATCAAGAGGCAGAATTTGGATGTGGGCCCAAGTCTCATGACTTTTGAGTATGACAGTCATTGGACAACCCATAGCTGCCTCTCTGATTTGAGTTACAGCAAGAAACTCACACTAAGAGACCTTTCACCAGGGAATCACATTTCAGCTAGAGGCTAAAAAGAAGAAATCAATAAAAACCAGCATAGTGACAACCTGCGCAGAAGAGTTTACGTTTCTTAACCAGACAGCCCAGGATGGCTCATGAATACCAGATCAAGGGTACACGGGAAGTGCCAAGACTCTGCGAGATTGTCTGTTAAGCATTCTTCTCCACTGGCTTAGTCCCTTCCTAAGAAGGCAGCAAGCGACCAATTAACAAGCATTTATTACTCAGCCTACTCCTGGGTCTGCGCTGTATTTGGGGGAACAAGAGAAGGAAAAAAGCATGCCTCTCACCTTTTACATCTTGGTTGAGAAGAGACTCAGGTATAAGACAATAGAAGGGAACGGCCGACATCAAATATCCAAGTGCCAATTGATGTGCTGTGAGCAATCAGGGAAGGAAGAGGGTGACCCAGCAGGGAGAAGGTACAGATGAAACTTCCTGCCAGAAGTGGGCCAAGTGGGCCAAGGAGATGACTTAGTAAGGGATGTGAATGTCATCTTCACCCATCAAGTGGATAAAGGATCAGAATTGTTCTGCTGGGTCCCAAAAGATAGAAGGAGAAGCAAGGAGTGAAAGTTGTAGAGAAGCAGGTTTGGGTGGGATGTCAAGACCAACTTCCTAACAATTATAGTTGTCCCAAAGAAGTATGGGCTGCCCCAGGAGGATGTCATTTTCTGTCATTGGAGGTTTATAGGCAAAGGCTGTATGACCAGGACAACCTGTCTGGAATGTTGTAGAAGGGTATCAGTAGAACTTCCTGGTGTCTTGTCACCACCCACCTCACCCCCTTCCTTGACTGAAAGGAATGGTCAATCCATTGGCAAGTCAAAGAATTGGCTGGTAACATCCAAAGCCACCTTCTGATTTGTCTGTTTCATAAATTTGTGCTTGATATAGCAAATTTTCTTCAAGTGGGACCTATCGGCCTTTACAAGCTGAGGAGCCACTAGTTTGAGTGAGTAAAACAAAGAGAGCGTGATGGAATCTCCACCTGGGTTTGCCCTCTACTCCCAGTGTCTAAAAATTTTCCTGACCCTTTCTTTTATTCAGAACAACATAATCTTCTGTTCTGGTGCCTCTGGGCCCTTTTTAGAAGCACATAGCAGGGATAATAATAGCCAACATTTATATACATTATCTCATTTGACACACCAATGTTGCGAGCTAGGTACTATTATTATTATTCCCCTTGTACAGAAACAATGACATCATATAGCAGAGAGGATGCTAGATTCAGAGTCTAGGAGATTGGAGTTCAAATCCTGCCTTAGTCAGTTGTTTTCTAGTTGGGTGACCCTGGGAAAATCACTTAGCCTCTTTCAGTCTCAATTTCTTCATCTCTAAAATGTTGTGAGCATCAAATGAAATAATCTATGTAAAGTGCTTTGAAAATCTTAAAATCTTATACGGGGGTGGGTAGGTGGCACAGTGAATAGAGCACTGGTCCTGGAGTCAGGAGGACCTGAGTTCAAATATGGCCTCAGACACTTAACACACATACACACACACACACACACACACACACACACACACACACACGCACACGCACACGCACACGCACACACACACACACAAAACTAGCCATGTGACCTTGGGCAAGTCACTTAACCCCAATTACCCTACCTTCCCTTCTCCAAAAAGCAAAAAATAAAAAACAACCTTATTATCATCTATCATTACTACAATTATTGCAGAATACCATTAGAAATAACCAGGAACAGTGGGGCAACCACTACTTAAACACCTCTTCTACAATGTCACTGACAAATGCATCACCCAGACTCTGCTCAAACACCTCCAGAGATGAGGAGCTCACCAAGTCTCAGGACAGTCCACTCCATGTTCAAACAACACTGTTAGGAGGTTCTTCATTAATCAAGCCAAAAGTTGTCTCTTTGTAACTTCCACCAGTGGGTCCTAGATAACGTGTTTAAGATTAGAATGTGGCCTACCTTTGGGAATAAAGGTAAGGATAGGGACAGGGATATATTAATATATTTATAGTATAAAATTACTTCTTACAATATACGTCAAAATAAACTCCATTTGGATCCATGATCTAGATATAAAAGATCATATCTTTTAAAAAAGAGTAGAATGAAAGGGATATCCTCACCGTTATAGCTAAGAGGAATTTCTTAACCAAATAAAGAATAGAGATGATCATAAAAGTAAATTGGACAATTTCAAATATATAAAACTCAAAAACTTTTGTACAGACAAAATCAATGCAGCTAGAATGAGAAGAGAAACCACTGGGTGGGAAGAAAAATCTTTGCATCTTAAATCTCTGATGAAACTGATATCCAAGAAATATAGATAATTAACAGAAACCAAAAGTTTTTTTGACAGAAAAGACACAAAACCACAAGAAACACTTAGTCAAATAATGGATCAGTTTTCAAAAGATTCACAGGCTATCAAGAGCAAAATGAAAAAAATGCTCTAAATCACAAATAATAAGAGAAGTGAAAATGGAACAACTTTTAGTTTTAACCTCACACCTCAAAGGTGCAAAGATGATAACAGGTAGAAATAGTCAATAGCAGAGGGACTGTTGGAAGACAAATGCACTAAAACACACCATTAGGAAAGCTGTGAATTGGTCCAACTGCTCTGTAGAACAATTCAGAATTATGTAAGAAAAGTCACTAAACTGTTCATATACTCTGACCTAGCAAACTAGGCATATAACCAAAAATGCTCAAAGACAGAAAGAAAGGTCCCATTTATATCAAAATATTAATGCCAGTACTTTTGGGATAGCAAAATTAAAAATACAGAAAATCCCAGTGGATGCCCATCAATTGCAGAATTGCTGAACAAATTATGAAATATGAATGTACAGTAACAAAATATACCATTCTGTAAGAAATAAATATAAGGAATTTAGAGAAGCATAGAAAGATTTGTATGAACTGATACAGAGTAAAGTAAGCAGAACCATGAGAGCAATAAACACAATGACTATAATAATAATGAATGAATGAATGAATAGAGCATTTAAGTGTTTAGTATGTGCATGTATTCAAACAGAAAAGTCAGAAAGTCTCTACCATCACAGAGCTCACACTTGTAATAAGGAAAAGTTTCAGTTGCAAATTAGATAGGTAAGTCCCTGGTACTTAGGGTACACTGACAAAGATGGTAAGGCCTCTTCTGTAATGTCATTTGCACTAATAAAATGTTTTCAGTTTTTGATGTTAAACCATTTGACAGGGCCAAGGTATTTGTTACAGACTTTCTTTTCTGGGTCTTCAGTAGCTGGGTCTGTATGTAGCTCCAGTAAGGGCAATGACCAGGCTGCATCTCCACAAGGGTTCCTTCCCTGAATGGTTCATGGGCTAGAAGCACTGCTTCTTACAAGGTTCTTGGGTTCAGGGGGCTAGGATGTCTCCACTGGGGTCCTGAGGGGTGATGGCAGATCAAGGTAGTGGTGGTGGTGGTAGTTTGATCTACCTTGCATATGCTGCTTCCTGTTTCCCCCTCAAGGTCCCTGGCTGCTTCAGCTAAGTTGGCTTGCCTGCTCTGTGGATGGCAGTTGGTTGGCAGGTGGTGGGGATGACTGATCCCTTCTCCATAGGAATTGCTTCTAAGGATAATATGAGTGAAAGTAACACTGAACAGATGATGAAACAATTAATTACAAATGTGGATTATTGTATATACTTTCAGATGCAATAGCAGTGTTGGTAGGTTTTGCCTTTTTTCTGTTATTAAGAAGGATTCATTGGTAGGGGATGGGATAAAACTGAAAAATAAACCCAATGGGAAGACAAAAGATATCAACAAAAACACCTTTTTAAAAAAGGTTAATAGGTTACCTCTCCCATACCACTTAACAGTTAAGTCTTAACCCTTAACCCACTTAAAATACTTTCAGTAGAGCCATTCCCCAATTGATAAATCACCTAGAGATATGAACAGGCAGTCCTCAAGGGAAGAAAGCTATATTTATAGCTATATTAAAAATACTCCAAATAATTAGATGAATGCAAATTAAAGCAACTTTGAGGTCTCAACCCATACTCATCTGATTGGCCAACCTAACAGAAGGAAGGAAGGAAAGAAGGAAGGAAGGAAGGAAGGAAGGAAGGAAGGAAGGAAGGGAGGGAGGGAGGGAGGAAGGAAGGAAGGAAGGA
>CM053582.1:21203555-21232742 GCA_028627135.1 Pseudochirops cupreus
AGGAAGGGAGGGAGGGAGGAAGGAAGGGAGGAAGGAAGGAAGGAAGGAAGGAAGGAAGGAAGGAAGGAAGGAAGGGAGGGAGGGAGGAAGGAAGGGAGGAAGGAAGGAAGGAAGGAAGGAAGGAAGGGAGGGAGGAAGGAAGGATGTAAGGAAGGATGTAAGGAAGGAAGGAGGGAGGGAGGAGGGAGGGAAAGAGGAAAGGAAGGACGGAAGGAAGGAAGGAAGGAAATGACAAATTTTGGAGGATCTGTAGGTAACCAGTCACATTGATGCACTGTTGGTAGAGCTGTGAACTGGTCTAAACATTCTGGGAAGCAATTTGGAGCTATGCCTCAAAAGTTTCTAAACAGTGCATGCCCTTTGATTCAATGATACCACTACTAAGCATATACTACAAAGCCATCAAAGAAAGAGGAAAAAGACCTGCCTGTACAAAAATATTTATAGCAGCTCTTATGCAGTGGCAAAGAATTGGAAATTGAGGGGATGCCCATCAATTGGGGAATGGCTAAATAAGTTGTGGTATATGATTGTGATGGAATACTACTATGCTGAGATGCTAAAATAATATTATGATACTGAAATGAAGAGATGGTTTCATAGAGACCTGGAAAGATTGATACGAATTGATGCAAAATTATGTGAACAGAAAAAGATTAACAATTGTGAGAAATAAATAGTTCTCTGTTACATTTAATGATTAATTACTGTATTAGGACCAAGGTTTTTCCACTTTTCTACTTCCTCATCCAGAAACCAACCCAGTGTGAGCCAAGTTTAGGCTAATGGGTATATTTCTGCTTGGTGTGTTCGCTCCGACAGGTCTGGAGAAGGGTTAATTCTCCCTATTATCAAGACAGGTCATATAGAAATTAATGTCTCTTTGACCAAGATTTGAGTGACCCAGTTCACATACCCCGAGACTTTCATTTTAATATAACCCACCTCCCATCACGTTAACCAATTAGATTTGGTTGCTGTTTGATGGACCGCCTTTTGTCCAAAGACATAAAAACCCAAAGTGGCCATGCGTTCTCTTTAGCTACCAAGGGAACAATGAACCCTTTTTGTTCACTGCTTTCTAGACGTAGTCAATAAAACTGATTTCAATTTAACCAGAAACTTGGTCTCTCAGAACTTTTTAAACATCACAATTTATACTTTAACATCAATTCGTAAAAATGAAAAATTTTAAAATACTTAAGAACCATGATCAATTAAATAATCAACCATAATTACAGGGGAATGATGAAGAAGAATGCTATCCATTTCATGACAGAGATGATATAATGGACTAATACACAGAATGAGAAACACATTTTTGGATGTGGTCAGTATAAGAATTTGGCTTGAATATGCCAAACATACAACTTTAAATGATACAAAGATTCTATCTTTCTTTTCAGTGGGTGGGTGGAGACAGATGGGGGAAAAAATAAATACTTGAAAAAAATATTTTTAAATGCCTCTGTTACATTAACAGCAGGGATTTCAGATAGATCTTCTGGCTTTGGCAGGGGAAAGGAGACTTCCCATCATACCATGTGGGCAGTTCTCTAGTCCAAGGCACCAAAGACAAGAAATAAGCTACAGGGGTGGCTAAGGTGGCACAGTGAATAGAGCACCGACCCTGGAGTCAGGAGGACCTGAGTCCAAATCCAGCCTCAGACACTTAACACTTACTAGCCATGTGACCTTGGGCAAGTCACTTAACCCCAATTGCCCTACCCTCCCCATCCAAAAAGCAAAAAAAGAAAAGAAAAGAAATAAGCTACAAAACACCCAACAAAAATGAAGCCAAAAGGATTTCCTTTTCCACATCCTTCCAACTTCTTAGGACTTAGAGGTAGAAAAGGGGTAGAATCATATGGTTTCTAAGCTCCCTTCAAACGCTTACATTCTATACCTCTTTAAAGTCAAGGGAGATCAATTGATACGATTACAGAATAGCAGGGTTGCAATGGCATGTATCGGTCTTCTAGTCCACACCCCAGGCAGCCAGGTGATGCAGTGGATAGAGTACCAGGCTTGGAGTCAGGAACACTCGTTTGTATGAGTTCAAATCTAGCCTCAGACACTTACTAGCTGTTTGACCCTGGGCAGGTCACTTACCCCTATTTGCCTCAGTTTCCTCATCTGTAAAATGAGCCAGAAAAGGAAATACCCCTCCAGTATCTTTGCCAAGAAAACCCCAAATGGGGTCACAAAGAAACAGACAGGACGGAAATTGACTGAACAACAGGAGTCCACACTCCTCACTGCACAGAGAAGGAAAACAAGGCCCAGATCATCTGGGTAGAGAGTAGAAGACGTATTCAACATCAGGTATTCTGACTTTATATCTAAAGCTCCTTCCACTGGAACCCACTTATCATAAGCTGACTGAATCAGAGATCTATTATAGAGCTGTAAGATACTTCAGAGGCCATCTAGCCCAATTCCTTCATTTCTCACAGAAGAGGAAACTGAGCCTCAGAGGGCTCAAGTGATTTGGCCAAGGTCACCCAGTAAATAGCAAAGCTGGGATTCAAACTCAGGTCTTCTGACTCCAGACTCAAAACTCCTTCTGCCAAACCACATTGGTCATTCTGCATCCTTATCCTTATACCACAGCACCTAGACCAATGGCAACTGGGGTTGGGCATCTCCTTGTCCCACCCTTGGCATTCCATAGACAATGGACAGCCACAAGTGGCTGAGTCATCAGGACTGCTCCCCAGGGCCTCTAGGGTAACCTGGGGTGGAGTGCAGTGGGGGGTATCCCAGAATAAAAAGTTTACAGGAAAAGTCAAGGTTTTGATGAATGTCACACTTGAAAGCCAATTAAGTAGGCTGAGAGGAAGACACAATTTCCCATTGTCTAATTGACTAGCAGCACCTTCAAGGTAATAAATTTGTCACATTGAATTATTAATGAGAAACGAGTATTTGACTTGCCGCCCTGAATAGAAAATAGTTCATTATCAGGAGGCATTGTTCCTTCCCAATAATGAGTCTGGCACTAGGGGAGTTAAGAAAAAATGAGACAGAAAAAAACCCTGCCTTTTCCTTCATCACTGTCTATCACATCCTAGACACCTTTTTCCCCCATTTAACATCCTGTGAAAATTTCAAATGAGTAGTGGGGAAGAATGGGAGGGGGGTGCCCATTGGAACTTTTATTTAGAGCTGAATTTTACATGAGTGAATCCTGAATTAGGTACAGTATATCTGTTATTGGCATTCCCGGAAATACCTAAACTAGCTGTATTCAATATTTAACCCTGATTTGGTATCACAGAAAGGGAATCCCTACAGCTAGATTCAGTTCACCTTGAGATATTCCCTAGCTATCCTTCATGCCAGAGGATCAGTCACACATCTAAGACAAGAGAGGCCGAGTAGGAAATCTGATGTCTCCTCTAGGCCGCTCCTGGCCTTTAGAAACACTTGTTGAGTTAAACAAGGTCTCTGGCTGCACAACCTTGAATGTCACTTTCCCCTCACCAGTCCTTGGTTTCCCACTCTGAGGGGGTTGGTCTGGATGCTCTTTAAAGTCCTTTCCAGTTCTAATATGTTGGTATCTGAGATCTCTCCCAGGCTTGACATAAGGTCATAATCATAGTCATAATCACAGCTAGATTTAGATAGTACTTTAAGGTTCACAAATCACTTTACAAAGCACTGTATCTTATTTGGTCCTTGTTAGAAACTTGTGAGGTAGGTGTTATTATTAGCCCCATTTTATACCTGAGGAAACTGAGGCAAGCAAAGGTTAAATGACTTAACCAGGGTCACGCAGCTACTAATCGTCTGAGGCCACATTTGAACTCAGGTCTTCCCAACTCAAGGCCTAGTGCTCTATCCACTGAACCACACTACCTATGTCCTAAAACTTCCAATATGTGACACTCCCTCAAACATCGCATCTCTGCCTCCATGCCTTTGAGCAGGATGTTGCTGATGTCTGGAATTGACTCCTCTCTACTTCAAAGAAACTCAGTTTTAGGGGTTTTTTCCTTTTTTTTTTCTTTTTGCCTTTCTGGAGGGAGGAAGGAAGGGCAATTGGGGTTAAGTGACTTCCCCAAGGTCACACAGTTGGTAAGTGTTATGTGTCTAAGGACGCATTTGAACTCAGGTCCTCCTGATTCCAGGGCCAGTGCTCTGTTCACTGAGCCACCTAGCTGCACCTCTGTTTTCCTTTAAAATTCAACTTGCGTCTCCTTCTCCAGGAAGGCTATTTTTATCTTTCCAGTTGCTAGTGCCTTCTATCCAGAAACACTTTGTATCCATTTTGTATTTAATGTTCTAAATATGCATTGTTCCCCAACAGAATGAAGCACTTTGGCTTTTGTATCACAAGTAAAGAGGGAAGCGCTTGCAGAACAAATGAAATATGGACTTGAGGACAGTGATTGTGCCTTTAAAAAGTTTGTTCTTCTCTGTATTATCACAGTTATAGAGCAAGAAAAGACCTCAGAGGGCATGTGTCCAGTCCCTCATCAAGAGATGATCCAATGATGGAGACCAAGTGATTTGGCCATGGTATTGTCATCCCACTTGTGATGGGATTTGAACCCACATCTTTTGATCCCAGAGTCAGTGCTCTGTCTTCTGCACCATGCCACCAAGGCCTTTTGCCATACTGGTCATTGACCTCTAGATACTCTTCAGCTTATTAATATCCTTCCTAAACAGTAGTGTCCCAAATTGAATATGATATTCCAGATTCATTCTTTTCTCTTTTTTTTCTTTTTTGGAGGGGTAAGGCAGGGCATTGGGGTTAAGTGACTTGCCCAAGGTCACATGGCTAGTATTAAGTGTCTGAGGTCGAATTTGAACCCAAGTCCTTCTGACTCCAGGGCCAGTGCTCTATTCACCAAGCCACCTAGTCACCCCATTCCAGAGTCATTCTAGTCATTCTAATCAGCGTGGATTAAAGTAGGTCTATAAATCTGCACAACGTAGTTACTCCACCCTGCCAGACAGCATTAGGTTTCTTGGCTTCCACATCACACTGCTGACTCAAATTGATTTTGTAGTCCACTGAAACCCCCCAGATCTTTTTCATACATGCTGCTATATAGTCATGCTTCCTTTATCCCTATACTTAAGAAGTTGACGGTTTGAATTGAAATCTCAGTCTTTACATTTAAATTCATCAAACTCTGTGACCTATTTAGTGGGTTTAAGAAGTAGCAAATGTATTTTTTTCATGGACCAAATGTAATTGGAATGTCTTGATCGCTCCTGGGTTATTTTTATGGCTTTGTTTCCCTAGATGTAAAATCCTCATCTCAGTTCTTATCAATTTGATTTCTCCAGCGATGCAGACCTCATCTTGCATCCACACCTGCCTCTCCTGTAAGAGTCTCAGCCGTGTTCTCCCATGGGTTCAATACTAGTAGTCCACTCAACATACAGGTGACCTTGACTATCTTCTGACATCTCAAGGAGGACAGGGAGCATTCTGGATGTCCACCAGTCACCCCTTGACCATGCCACATGACCATCCCATATTTTTTTCTTAGCAAACATTTCCCCAATGACAACTTTTACTCTTGTTCTTCAAAGTTCCTTATTTGTTATTATCTGCTATAGCCTATCCAAGCCCACCATGTACACAATGTCTCAGCAACCATCCGTGATGCCTCATTGCAGTGTGGAGCTCACCCTAGATTCTCTAAGGCTAGGCCAGTGGAGAAAAGTTTCTGGCAACTTCTACCATACAGGGAAGGCTTGAAGCATAGCCTTATGAACATCAAGAAGTCCCTTCTTTAAAAAAAAATTTCCCATCAAAATGATCAAAGGACATGAACAGGCAGTTTTCAGAAGAAGAAATCAAAGATATCTATAGTCATATGAAAAAAAGTATTCTAAATCACGACTAATTAGAGAAATGCAAATTAAAACAACCTATCAGATTGGCTAAAATGACAGAAAAGGAAAACGACAAATGCTAGATTTGATGCAGAAAAATGGGACACTAATGCATTGCTGGTGGAGTTGCAAACTGATGCAACCATTCTGGAGAACAATTTGGAACTATGGCAAAAGGGCTATAAAACTGTGCATACCCTTCAACCCAGCAATACCACCACTAGGTCTGTATTCCAAAGAGATCAAACAAAAGGGAAAAGGACTATTTGAGTAAAAATATTTGTGCAGGCAAAGAATTGGAAATTGAGGGGATGTCCATCAACTGGTGAATGGCTGGACACATTGTGGTATATGATTGTGATGGAATACTATGGTGCTCTAAGAAATGCTAAGCAGGATGGTTTCAAAAATACTTGGGAAGACTTATATGAAATCACACAAAGTGAAGGGAACAGAACCAGGAGAACATAATATATAGTGACAGCAAAATTATACGATGATCAATTGTGAATGACTTAGCTTCTCTGATCAAGACAAGGATCCAAGATCATTCCAAAGGATCTGTGATGAAAATGCTATCTACCTCCAGAGAGAACTGATGAACCCTGAGTGTCAACTGAAGCATACTTACTTTTTGCTTTTTTGTTATGTTTTGTATTTTCTGTTGCAATATGACTAATATGAATATCTGTTTTTCATAATCTTACATGTATATGTGAAATATGCATTTCTTGTCTTCTCAAGAGGTGGGGAGGAGTAGGGGAGAGGGAAAGAATTCTGAACTCGAAATTTTTTTAATTAATTTTAATTAATGCTCAAAATAAATAATTGTTACTGATACATCTTCTTTTTAAACTACCTAAATTTTCCTTAGAATCCCTCTCCTTTCCAATCCTGGAGAGCCATCTAATACAACAACAAAACTTTTAAGAAAGAAAAAGAGGGAGAAAGAAATCAGCATAACTGATCCCAAATTCTGAAAATACATGCAACATTCCATACCTTTGTACTCCCCATCTGCAAGAATGGTGTGAGTCCCTTCTTATGTCTCTCTTTTGGGGGCATAATGGTTCTTTTTAATTTTGCAGCATTTGATTTTGATTATTTTGTGGTGTCTGTCCTTTCCGTATTGTTGTAGTTATTGTATATATTGGTTTCTGGTTCTGCTGACTTCACTCTGCATCAGTTCATGTAGATCTTTCCATGCTACTCAGCATTCATCACATTTATAATTTTTCTAGCACAGTAATATCCCATTACATTCAAGTACCACAATTTGTTTAACTAAACCCACATCAAAGGTCATCTCCTTTTATTTCAGTGTTTTTGTTAGCATAAATATGAAAAGGTGCTAACAAATACTGTGTATTTAGGGATTTTTTTTTCAGTGGTCTCCTTGGGGTATCACCCTAGCAATGGAATCTCTGAATCAAAGCATATGAACGTTTTAGTTACTTTGCTTGCATAATTCCATTTGTCCTGATTCACAGCTTCACTAACAGTTCACCAGTGTGCCTATCTTCCCATAACCTTTCTGACACTGATCGTTCCCCATTAGTATCTTTGCCATGCTATAGCATGAGAAGCAGCCACACCCCAGTAAAACCATCTCAGCAGATTGGCTAAACCAGGTCGAGGGTAAACGACAGGCCTCATACCCATCAGGGAGGTAGGGGGATGTTTATCCCAAGCATGTGAAGACTTTCTCTCGAAGAATGGGTGGATGAGAACAAATTTGTTCCAATGGCCATGAAGGCGGCTGAAGCCAGTGCTGTGGAGTGCTTAAAACTGGGTCACACATCGAGAACACCAAGGTCAATCTGACTCTGTGACCCCACTTGGGGTTTTCTTGGCAAATATACTGGTGTGGTTTGCCATTTCCTTCTCCAGTTCATTTTACAGGTGAGGAAACTGAGGCAAGCAGGGTAAAGTGACTTGTCCAGGGTCACCCAGCTAGCAAGTGTCTAAGGCCAGATTTGAACTCAGGGAGATGAGTCTTACTGACTCAATCCAATGCACCACCTACCCACTTTCTATTCAGTCTTAGGATACATCAAAAGCAGCATCACTCCTAGGACTAAATAAGTGATGCTATGATTAGCTCTGCCCTAATCAGACCACATCTGGAGCATTCAATTTTAGTTATGGTGCCACAATAGGACATTATTAAACCTCTCAATCTCCTTATCTATAAAATGGAGATAATATTTAAATCATATGGTTGTCAAGAAGATCAAATGCAGTAATACCTCTAACACCCTCTGCAAACCTGAAAGGGCCATAGAAATGCAAGCTACTGGGGCGGCTAGGTGGCGCAGTGAATATAGCACAAGCCCTGGAGTCAGGAGGACCTGAGTTCAAATGTGACCTCAGACACTTAACACAAAAAAACTAGCCATGTGACCTTGGGCAAGTCACTTTTAACCCCAATTGCCCTGCCTTCCCCCCTCCAAAAAGCAAAAAAAACCCTACAAACAAATGAAATGTGAGCTACTGTCACTATTATTTATTAAACTAAAGATGACTAGCCAGGATGGTGGCAGGCCTGAAGATGAAAGCATACATAGGAAGATCCATTGCAAGAACTGGGAATGCTAAATAGAAAGAAGAAGAGATTCCAACGGAACATGATCCAGCTATCGTTTTCTGTAATTTGTGTATGGAAATATCTCTTTTATTTGGTGTTTTAAGTTCAAAATAAATACATAAATGCACACAAGATCAGAAGACTTTAAGTAGGATGAGAGGACTATAGAGATGGAAGGGGACCTCCGAAGTCATCTAGTCCAACCTCTTTATTTTACAAATGAGAAAACTGAGGCCCAGAGGGGTAAAGTGCCTTACCTAATATTAAGTGGCAAAGTAATCTCTTCAATCTGTTCTGTATCATGTCTGGTTCATAGTAGGCACTTAAATGTTGCTTGATTGACTGACTGATATTCTATGATTAAAGCCCTTTCTTCTATTGTTTCATTCAAAGTATGGTGGAGTGGAAAGGGTATTGGACTTGGAATTTGGAACTGTGGGTCTGAATCATAGCAGCTATGGGCATGGGTGTGTTAGATTGCCTCTCCAGGTCTCAGTTTGGGCACATATGAAACAAGGATTATAATACTTTTACCATCAACTTCATAGGGTTGTTGTGAGAAAAATACTTGGCAAACCTTAAGGGCTTGCAAAAATATGAGTTGTTAATCCTAGAGATTCAACTAAACACTAATTAAAACAGTTACTAACTAGCATAGTAGCAGGACGAATGACAGAAAAGGATTTATGATTCATTCCCCAATAGATAATGATCAAAAGATACAAGCAGAGGGCAGCTAGGTGGTGCAGTGAATGGAGCACCGGCCCTGGAATCAGGAGGACCTGAGTTCAAATCCTGCCTCAGACACTTAATACTTACTAGCTTTGTGACCTTGGGCAAGTCACTTAATCCCAGTTGTCCTGCCTTCCCCCCTCCAAAAAGAAAAAAAAAAGATACAAGCAGGCAGTTCTCAAAAGAAGAAAAGCAAGCTTTCAACGGCCATTCACACAGACAAGCTTTGGAAGTTACAGGTTAAACTGATTATATATTTTCAAAGAAAAGTAAGATACACAGAATGGAGATCTGCAATCTCATTTACAAGCTTTTTTTTTTTGTTCTTTTATACATACACAGAAACATCTATTTTATTTGGTGCTTGTTAAGTTCAAAATTAAAATTTTTTAATGCACACAAGATCAAAGGAAAATTCAGAAGAGGAAAGAGTCATTTTGTAACTGGCCTGTTAAATTTAATAATACTTTTTTTAAAACTCTTCAAAGAAGTTAATAATTTCACATAAAATTCTCTTTTCTCTTCTCTTCTGATTATTGAAATGTTGATAAGTATGGATTTTTGAGTTCATAGTAAAAAAACTCAATCCTATGCAAACCAAATAACTACATGAAATGCTTCAACTAACTAATATTAGAGGAAATACACGTTAAAACAACTCAGTTCACTGTCTCAGGGAGGGAGTAGGGGAGGACAGGAGACAATTCAAAACTTAAAATTTTTAAAAATGAATATTACAAATTATTTTTACATGTAATTGGGAAAAAATAAAATATTATTGTTGAGGTTTTTTTTTTTTTGCCTTTTGGAGGGCAATTGGGGTTAAGTGACTTGCCCAAGGTCACACGGCTAGTAAGTGTTAAGTGTCTCAGGCCGCATTTGAACTCAGGTCCTCCTGACTCCAGGGTCAGTGCTCTATTCACTGCGTCACCTAGTTGCCCCTAAAAATAAAATATTATATTTTTAAAAAATTCTAAGGTTCCACTTCATACTTATGAGATTGCCCAAGATGATTTTTTTAAAAAGGTAAATTGTAATTTTCAGAGGTGGTGTGAGAGAACTAGCATACTAATGCATTGTTGGAGTTGCTACAAATCTGTACAAAAATTCTGGAAAGCATCTTCAGACCACCACCACCTCAAATCACTAAACTGCACACATCCTTCCGTCCTGAGATTCCTCAAATAGAATCATACCCTGACAGAGTTAAAAGTCAGAAAGGACTCATATGTGAAAAAAAAAATCATAGCTATGCTCTTTTGTTGTAACAAAGAACTGGAAATTAAGGGGATGTCCAATAATTGGGGAATAAGAAATCATGAAAGATTGATTCAGAAAAACATGGGAGGACATGCAAAATGAGATGAGCAGAACCAAGCAAATAATTACAATACTATGAAGAGAAACAATTTTGAAAGACTTAGAATCTCTGATCGCTGCAATGACCAATCATGATTCCAGAGGATTGTTGACTACAAGCTGTCTTGCCTGACTCTGAAGAATCTGATGACCTGGGGCAGTGATGTCCAACTCAAATAGAAATTAATCCTGAGGGCTGCTTATTCACTTAGAAAACCACAAATTAACATTATCTATATCGTGATGCATTCTGATTTATTTTGTTAAACATCTCCCAATTACATTTGAAGCTGGTTCTGGTTGCACTGGAATTTTGCAGGCTTGACATCTTGACCCCAAGGTACAGAATGAGACGTGTTTTTTGAACAAGGCCAATGTGTAGGTTTGTTTTGATTGACTATAATTAGGATTACCAAGGTTTTTTTTAGAAATCCTTTGGTGTAAAAAAGGAAAGGGGGAATGATGATGATATTATATGATACCCCCTCCCCCAAAAAAATAGTTAAGCAGAAAAAAAAGAAAAGAAAAAGCATGCAGAACAGAAGAAGGGTTAAGTGGGACATCTTAAGAGCTAATTTACTAAATGAATGATATACTTTAAAAAACAAGTTGAAAGGAATGTAGATTCAGTTTCAAGTAAAATCTTCTTGTGTTCTTTGTTCATGCAAATGGTCATATATGCTGGTGTTTGTCAAGGTGAGAAGAAGAAAGAAAAATGTAATGAGTTATTATTATTCCCACCTCCACACCTTTACCCAGAGTCCCAGACTGTTCCCCTCCCCTGGAATGCCTTTCTATGTAAATCTTATCCTGTCTTTAAGGCCCAGCTCAAGTCAATACCTCAGACTGGCTTATAATCTGATCATAAAAATGACGGAGATATTAGCTGCTTGTCTGAAAAGATCAGATATTTCCAGCACTAGTTATTTTAAAGTTAGGCTCCTTGTTCAGCCTAGATCAAAGGTGAGTTCATCAAGATGTCAGCATAGTATTTATATGGCTGTTTTGTTGAACAATAGCATGAATCCTGCACAGCGGCCTAGACGTCTGAGTCTATAACATCCAGGATTCTAAACTAAATGAATTGATTTTTTTAATGAAAATCTCTTGAAATTCCAGAGGCACCCTTTTAAAAGGTGTTTATTTGTTGCAAAACAACTTGGCACTCTCAGATTTGCTTTCTGAATCGCTCAATTGTAGGAAAACCTGGATAGACACTCACAAGTTTAGTAATTCCAAGCAGTGACTCTTTGGAAGGAAGGGAACAAGAATTTACTTAACATCCACTATGCGCCAGACATTTTACAAATATTATCTCATTTACTCCTCACAACGACCCTGAAAGGGTATGTGCTATTACGGTCTCCATTTTACAGATGAGGAAACTGAGTCAGACAGTGGTGAAGTGACTTATGCAAGGTCACACAGCTAGGAAGTCTAAAATCAGATTTGAACTCAGGTCTTTCTGATTCTGGCATCAGTGTTCTATCCACTATACCAGCTAACTGACTGTGCTAAATCACAGAATTAGGGGATCAGAAGGTCATTTAGTCTAACCTATACCCGCAAAGGAAACGTGCCCAGTAAATGGTGATTCAGCCTTGGAATTAATTTCAAATTTATCCAATAAGGAAGACCTCCAAGCATCATAGATTCAGGGGTGGAAAGGACCTTTGAGGCCATGAGATCCAACGCTTATCATTTTCTAAATAAGGAAACTGAGGCATAAGGAGATTGTCCAAGTGACAGAATCTTGTGTCCAGGGTCTTGTGTCCAGAGGCTGTCAATTGCCCTTTAGGGCAATGCTCATTGGTTGGAGACTTTTCTAGACATTGAGTTTTGGTTGGTCTTTTTGTACCTTCTTCCCTATTGCTTCTGGTGGGGGCCAAGCATAGCATGTGAATGGTTTCTCCTTCATATACCTCTCTCAAATCTTTTCTTTTGCAGGAAAAATCAGTGTTCATGTGGCATAGCTCCCAGGGCTCTCACCGTGCTTGTTACTTTCCCTGGATGCTCTTTGCCTTGGCAATATTTTTCCTAAATGTTTATTAACTGACTTCAGGTGTGGTGTCCAAAACTGAACTCAATATTCCAGGTAAAGGCAGAATAGGGGGACCCTATTACTTCTCGATTTCTGGAGGCTACACCTCTCTAATGCAGGCTAAGATGGAATTTACTTTTTTAGTAAGCATATTTTATTACTGAGTCATCTTCTGCTTGTGGTCCTATAAAACCCCCAGTTCCTTTACAAACTGTTCTTTAATCAAGCCTCTCACATCTTGTATTTGCATAGTTTTGTTTTTATCTAAGCATAAGACTTTATGTTTGTTCCTATCAAAACTTGGTCCTATTCTAGGCATTTTGGCCTATTATGTCCTTTTTGTATCCTAACTTGGTGATCTAATGTGTTAGTTTTTCCTCCCACTTTTGAGTCATCTATAAATATGAGAAGCATGCCATTCTGAGCCTTTAACCAAGGCAGTGGTAAAAAATGTTAATTAGCTGGAGAGCTAACAGATCCCTGTGGCACTCCACTGTAGACATCCTTATAACTTGCTGTTGAACTTAGTGGGTTTTTTAGTCCAGAGGGTCAATTGCTGCTAATTCATGTAATTATGATCTCATTTAGGCATGAGTTGAAAGCCTGACTTCAACACCTACAACTTTATAACCCTGGGCAAATCATTTATTTTCACGGTCCCTAAGTTTCCCCACCCCCAACCCTGCAGCTTCATAGGCATTGTTTGTTTTCAGGGGGAGGTAACTGGGAGGAGTCAGAGTGCTTTATAAGTGAAATCCAGCAGGAGGACCCACTTCAAATAAGAGATCTGATGCCACCTTCAGGGGGTTAGCTGTCCCTGCAGGAGAACCTACTGAGGGAGTGGGAGAGGAGCTGAGTCTGAAGGCCCTGCTAACGTGAGTAACTTTTTAGACCCATTTATTGAGATTTAACTTGGAAACTGGGGGAGGGTACTGTATGGGGGAAGGGGTCTTACTGCCCCCTACCTCGAACTTTATTCTGAGTTTTGCCTTTTCCTTGTTTAAAATAGATTCAAGACCAAAAACTGAAAGCGGTTTGGGTGGTACCTCCCCAAGCAGGAAGCCCTAACCACTTACAATGGGACGAAAGCATACCCAGGCCCAGGCTCAAGTACAAGGCCAAAAGCAGAATAGGAAAGCCAAAGGCAATCCCAAGGTCCAGAATGAACCAGGGAAAGCTATACAGAAGTCCAAGATGGACAGTGAGGAAAATGAGAAGCAGGCCCCTAGCCAGTCTTGCATGTCCAGTGACTCTGAATTTAACAGTGAACTTCAAAAAGCTGAGCCTGATCTTAAAAAGAACCCCAACATAAAGGCCAGCACCCTTGGAAAAGCAGAAATTAAAACCAAGAATCTCAATGAAAATAAGGATGAGAACAAAAAGCAGAAGCCTCTAGCAGACAAGCCCCCCACAGAGCAGGCACCAGCAATTATTCCGAATGGAGTCAAACCCAAGCCTTCTGATTCATTCAGTAATGAGCACAAGGACAGAGGGCCAGATAAGGACAGCAGTGAGTCTGAGGATGGCTATACCACCCCTAAGAAAAGGAAGGCCAAGCGCAACATCACCAGGGCTGACGAAAACTTTAACATAGTGAGGTTCAAAATGATTCCTCCAGGCCCCAGGTTCCCCATCCTACAGCAGGGCTTTGAGAACCTCAAACTTTATTCTAGTAACCAAAGGGGCATCAGATTAGAGAGCCCCAAGCCTATGTGGAAGTCTGAGAAGTGGGCAGTAGGGGCAGGCCGTGGTAGATCTGGGCCTGGGTACACACAGGAGAAGGCTTTCAATACGACCCCTGGCCCAAATAGCCCAAAGGTGGATCCATTGCCCACAACTGTGCCCACAGCCCCTGTTGTCCCTAAAGAGGAATCATGGAGCCTGTTTAAACAACCCACAGTTTTCTCAATGAGCACCAGCAACGTTCCCAAAGTCACTTATGCCAGCAAAGTTAAACAAAACCTAAACATGGCTGAAAGCTCTGCCATATCCCTAGGGTCATGCCCACAATCAAAATTGTCACCAGAGTCTGCGGCAACCCTGTCTTCGGCATCTATTATGATAGGGTCTCCCATCCTAATGCCCAGCCACAGGATGACCCAAGTCCCTATGTCTGCCTTGAAGTCAGTTAATTCTCTGGATTTTGCTAATAGTCCTGAGAAAAGCATGGATGTTGAGAGTAGCCAGGTCTTGCCTCTGGAAGCTCGCCTGATCAGGCGACCTTCTCCTAGCCTCAAGTCAGTGACCCGCAAAACGAATCCAAGCTGCCCACCTATAGAGCCAAGCCTCTTTCCCTTCCCCTCAAATATGCCAGCTGCACCCATGGGTCTGATGCCAAACATCACACCCCCTCAAACAGAAGTCCAGATGCTGAGGGAGATCTTCCAAAATGAGTGGGGCTTATCATTTATCTCTGAGCCAAGCATCCGCCCTGAGATTGCCCAAGAGATGGCACCAGATCCTAAAGTCATACAGCCGCCACAGCCATACAAGTATACCAGCCCTCTGGCTCCCCAGGAGCCCAGCAAAAGCTCCTGCATACCTGAGCATATATTGCTGCCCAAAGTCTATGACATGAACAAATGGCTTAACCCTCAAGGTTTTGAGGACATCATCAAACTGCCAGCCCCAGTAGAAGAGAGTGAAGCCTTGATTCTGGATCCCAGCCTTGGAGATGAACACCTACAGCAAGCAGACCCCAAGAGCCATGAGGCATTCATACTTCTCCCCAGTAATTACAAGATGGAAGATTCAGAGCAGAAAAATGCCTGGGAGCCATTCAATGCCAGGGCTGCTGTTGAGTACCACATGGCTGAAATGCAATCTGTCTTGGATATGCAGAAGCAAGATCCCCAAAGAATAATCATTTATGATGAGTCCATGGACAGTTCAGCACCATAAAGATCCAAAGACAGGCTTCCTGCTCACAATCTGTTTGCAGCATTCAAAGCTTTCAGAGGAAGGGGAGAAGAGGTGGATTCTTTTTCTTACATAGTTGTTCAAAGGGAAAGAGACAATTGAAAATAAATGCACTTCATAAAGAATCTTCAAATTAATTTCAAGAACTACACACTCATAGTTTCATCTCCAATCCAGAAAAGGTTTTTTGGGGGAGAAGGGATCATTTTTATTTTGTTTTGGTGCATGGACTTTTTTCATTTTTTTAAACTTCTGCATTTGATTTTGATTTTGCCAAAGATTTGCAGACATGGACTTGAATTCCCAGTGAGAGTTCAGAAGATCCTGGTGACATCAATTTGGACAATAACTGACCCCTTACCCCAGAGACAACTCTGTGGGGAGGGTCACAAACTGTTCTTTGACTTTGTTCCTCAGACCCAGAGCAGATGAACATTTTTCTTTTCCAACTCTTCCCATCCCCCCAGTTCTATGGTTTCTTTTCTTTTCTTTTCTTTTCTTTTCCTTTCTTTTCTTTTATTTCCTTTCCTTTCCTTTCCCATCCTTTTCTTCTCTCCCCTTGCCCTGACTTGGGCAGGGATTGACTTTTGCATGGTACTGGCTGATCTTGCCAGAAGTACAGCAGTCCAAGCTGAGGGGGAGGGAAGAGGGTCTGGGGAAAGATGGAGGGGTGGAGCAGGATGAGAAAAGAGAAGAAAACCCTCTAATTCTGGAGTAGTATGTAGTACATAGCTGTCAAGGCTTCTCTTCCCTATTTGGGGTTTTACAATGGAAGAATTGCTAGGAGTGGTGTTTGAAGATAAGTTTTAGAACAAATAGTTGTTTTAAGGTTTGATATGAAAAGGAAAGAAATAGTTCCTGCATTTTTCTATTGTTGTATAACTGAGATGAAAGGTCTACACTGCTTGTCACCAACACTAGCCTAACCTGATCTCCCAAAGGCTAGATGGGCAGGGCTTTTTGTGTTCTTTCATGACCCATCTTGAGAGAAATGCAACGCCTCTACAAACCTTTTCCACTTACATTTTGTTGTTCTCTTAAATTACTGACAAAAAGAGTTGAGAAGGGGTCGGGATGGGAGGCAATTGAAGGTGGGGGAGAATAGAATTTAGCCATGTTTGTTTCTGGCATGTGAACAGTGAACAAAGGCACACCGTGGAAGGTACCCTGCTCCACTTTCCTGAAATCTGTGTGTTTTTAAACTATGTTGCTTCTAATTTTCTTAAATATAGATAGAGTGGGGTATGCCAGCCTCCCCCTGCCAGGAGCTTGGTATTCTGGCATAGTCTTATTTGACCAGTTTGCCCCCCAAGATTTGTAGCACCTGGAGAGACCCACCCTAGATGGCATTGAGAGATGACATCACCCGCGGCACCAGTGAGAGGCCCAGAGGGATTCAGTCGCACCAAGAACCACCACACTTCTCCTGCCACCATGGTCGCCAGGTTCCTGTCCAGCAAAGAAAGAAAGCCTGCTCAAGTTTTTGCGTGAATGTTTATGGTGATTATTTGGCCATTTCTATTAAATTTTTTAAGAGTAAAGCCGTTGTTACATGTGATTCAGTACAGCAAAGGAGGGTGCAGAAGGGAGGGGGTCGCATGTGGATGGGGGCAGGAACAGAGTGGTATGGTTGGCACTACCCACAGCTTCCCCCTCATATAAATGAGGGTACTTGGCAAGGGCCGAAGCTAAGGAACAGTCAACAGCTAGATGTCCTGAGATCTGGGAAGAAGCGAGCAAGTTGACCCATAACCCAAATCTCCTCAGATAATTCTTGGCATTCATTGCATATTTTCTTACTAGAAAGAAAAAAAAAAGATCTGGAAGGATGCCCACTCATTTTACAGACAAGGAAACTGAGGACCAGAGACAAGGCAAGGACTTGCCTGAGATCACACAAATAGTAAATAGCATAGGCAGGATTAGAGGCCAGATCTATCACCACCACAGACAACCACATCCTACATAGGACAGATATCAGCAAGCCAAACTCCTCATTTTGTGGGAAAAGAAATTGGGGCCTACGAATAGAAAAAGATTTAGCAGATATCCCATAGGCAGCAGCAGAGGGAAGATGCGAACCCAGGCTGGCTGCCTGCTCCACTTTCAACCACACTGACCATGGTCTACAAAAAAGAATAGGAAAGAAGGGAAGGGAACCAGCGTTTTTGAGCACTTACTCTGGGCCAGAAACTGTGCTAAGCAGTTTAGACAGATTATTTTGTTTTATCCTCAAAGTGTCGCTATAAAAGAGAAAGGGATAAGGAAAGAAGGAATAAGCATTGAGCAGACACCAACTGTAGGGTGGCTAAGGTGGTTCAATAGATAGAGCGCTGCGCCTGGAGCCAGGAGGACCTGAGTTCAAATCTAAGCTCAGACACTTCTTAGCTGAACAACCCTGGACAAGTCACTTCACCCTGTCTGCCTCAGTTTCCTTCTCTGTAACATGAACTGAAGAAGGAAATGGCGAATCACTCCCGTATCTGTGCCCAGAAAACCCCAAAGAAGTCACAGAGGCCGACGCGCCCAAACTGAAAAAATGTGCTTAGCACTTTCAAGATATGGTCTCCTTTTCCTCCCAAAGCAGCACAAAGCAGAGGAAGGGGAAGGAAAGGAAATTAATTAGCAATTAATAGGCTTTTACAATGTGCCAGTTGCGTCTCAAAAACAGAAAACAGGGAAGAGAGATCTAGCTGGGCGAGGCACTGTGATAAACACTCCGCTGATAGCTGCTCATTTTATCCCAACAAATCACTACAAACAGGACATGGAAAGGAAGGGAAAGGCATTTATTAAGCACCTATTGTATGCTTCACACTGTACTATAGGAGTGCTGTATGGAGAATGTCTGATCTTGTCCTCATAACATCTCTAGGAAAGGGAAGGAGGGGATTAGATGGGAACAGGCATGACACAGGAATGTGCACTACAAAGGAAGGGACAGAAAAGCACTTATTAGCCTCCTACTAGGTGCAAGGCATTGTGCTAAGCACTTTGCAAATATGGTCTCATTCTCCATCATATCTTTAGAAAAGAGAAGAGGGAGGGGGAGGGGAGGAGAAGGGAAAAGAGGAAAGGGGGGAGGGGAAGGGAGAAGAAGACAGGGGAAGAGAGAGGAGGGGAGAGGAGGAGAGGGGAGGGGAGGAGAGGGGAAGGGAGAAGAAGAGAGAGGAGGAGAAGGAAAGGGTGGGGAGGGGAGGAGAAGGTAAGGAAGGGGGAGAGAAAGAGAAAAGAGGAGAGGGAGAGGAAGAGGAGGGGAAGAAAGGGGAGAGAAAGGAATCAAAGGGGAGGGGAGGGGAGAAGAGGAGGGGGAGGAGAAGGGAGGGGAGAGGAAGGGAGGAGAAGGCAGAAGAGGGGAGGGGAGGGAAGGGAAAAGAGGGGAGGGAAAGGGAGGAGAGGGAAAGGGAGGGGAGGGGAGAAGCATTTATTATACATGCAATATATGCCAAGCAGTTTGCTAAATATTCCCAGATATTATCTCTTTTATCTTCCAAACATCTTTCCAAAAAGAAGAGGGTATGGAAGGAAAGAAGCATGTATTGGATACCTGTTCTGTGCCAGACTGTGTGGTAAACACTCTACAGATATCACTTTTTATACTCAAAATATCTATAGAAAAGAGAAGAAAATAAATGGATATATGCACTTATTAGAGGCCCACTATATTCCAGGCCCTATGCTAAGCACTCTACAAGTACTTTGGACATTTGATCCTCACCACATCTCTACGAAAGAGAAAGGAGAAGCAAAGGGAAAGGAATAAACATATATTAGGTGTCCATCATGCACCAGACAATTTGTTAAACACTTTACAAATATAATTTCATTTTATCTTCAAAACATCTTACCAAAGAGAAGGGAGTAAGGAAGGAAACGGGCAGCTAGGTGGGGCAGTAGATAGAGCCCTGGGCCTGGAATCAGGAGGACCTGAGTTCAAATCCAAACTCAGACACTTACTGTGTGAACCTAGGCAAGTCACTTTACCCTGCTTGCCTCAGTTCCCTCATCTGTTAAAGGAGCTGAGGAAGGAAATGGAAAATTGCTCTAGTCTCTTTGCCAAGAAAATTCCAAATGGGGTCACAAAGATTCAAATATGACTGAATAATATCAACAACAACCAAAAAAAAAGAGGAAGGAAATAAGCATTTATTAGGCAACTACTTTTGAGCAAGCACTTAGTTAAATACTCTACTGATATTACCTAATTTTTCCTCCAAATCTTTCTACAAAGAGAAAAGGGAAGGAAGTATGTGGCAATAAGCACTTATTAGACACTAACTGTATGCTAGGCTCTATGATGAGCAATTTACAGATATTTTATCAGCATCTCCAAGAGAGAGAAAAGGGAAGGGAAGGGAAGGAAATAAACATTTATTAGGCCCCTACTATGCTCCAGGGACTGGACTAAGCCCTCTGTTCATATTTCATCATTTTATCTTCAGAATATTTCTACCAAAGAGAACAGAAGGGTAGGAAAGAAATATTTATCATGCTCTTATTATGTAGCCAGGCATTGAGAACTTTATAGATACCTCATTTTATACTTATAACATCTCTAGAAATGACAGGAGGGAAGAAAATAGAAGGTAATAAACACTTATTAGACACCAGTTGTATGCTAGGTCCTATGGTAAGCACTTTACAGATATTTTATCATTTTATCCTCACAGCATCTCCACAAAAGAGAAAAGGGAAGGGAAAGAAACAAGCATTTATTAGGTACTTACTATGTGCCAGGAACTATGCTAAGCCCTTTACAAATATCTCATTTTACCTTCTAAACATCTTTACAAAGAGAAGGAGATATGAAGGGAACAATCATTTTTAGGCACCTACTATGTGCAAGGGACTGTACTAAGTCCTTTAGTCATATTTTGTCATTTTATCCTCAGAACATCTCAACCAATGGGAAAAAATGGAAGGGTAGAAAACAAGCATTTATTATGCTCTTACTGTGTGCCAGGCATTGTGCTAATATTATCTCATTTTATCCTCAAAACATCTATTTTTAAAAAAAGAAGAGAGAAGGAAATATAAGGAAATAAGCACTTATTAGACACCAACTATATGCCAGGACACATATTATCTAATTTTACATCCAAAACATTTTTATAAAAATGAAAAGTGAAGGGAATTATAGGAAACATGCATTTATTAGACACCATCTTTGTGTAAGTCCTGTGAAAACAATCTTACTAATTTTTTTGTTATTTTATCCTCACAATATCTCAACAAAAGAAAAAAAGGAAAAAGAAGAGAAGGAAAAAACATTTAGAAGCACCCACTATGTGCAAGGCAACGTACTAAATAATTTAATGATATTAATCCATTTTATGTAAAAAAACATCTTTACAAAAAGAAGGAGATATGGAAGAGAACAAGATTTGTCAGGCATCTACTTTGTGTCATGCAGCATACTATTTCCTGATGTTACCTCATTTTATCCTCAAAAGGTCTCTAGAAAAGAGAGAAGGAAGGATATAGATGAGAATAAACAAACACCTATTAGGCACCAACTATATGCCGGGCCCTAAGTTAAGCAATCTAGAAATATTTTATTATTTTCTTCACCACTGTGTTTCTTAGCCAGTACCAGATTGTTTTCATGATTACTATTTTGTGATACAGTTTGAGATCTGGTAGGGCAAGGCTACCTTCCTTCACAGTTTTGTAAAGATGTTTTAAAGATAAAATGAGATCATTATCTCCCTAGCATACAGTAATAGCATAATAAATGTTTGTTCCTTTCCTCTCTCTTTTCTCTTTTATACTGATATTGAGAGAATAAAATATCTATGAAGTGATTAACATCAGGCCTAGTATGTAGTTGGTATCTAATAAGTGCATATTCCTATTTATTTTCTTCCTTTTTCTCTTTTCTAGAACCGTTGAGAGGATTAAATGAACTGGTATCTATAAAGTGCTTAGCATAGAGCCTGGCGTATTGTAAGAGCTAAATAAAGTACTTTTCCAGTTCCTGTCCCTAACATTTTTGTAGTGATGTTGTGCAGGAAAAAAATGAGATATCTATAAAAATTCTAGTGTTGTGCCTAATAAATGCTTGTTTTCTTCTATTCACTTCTCTTTTCTCATTTATAAAAATGCTATGAGGATAAAATAATAAAATATGAATAAAGGGCATAGCACAGTGGCTAGCATATGGTTGATGTCTAATAAATGTTTGTTTCCTTTTCTTCACTTCTCTCTTCTCTCTTTTTTGGTCTTTTTGGAGGGGGGAAGGCAGGACAATTAGGGTTAAGTGACTTGCCCAAGATCACACAGCTAGTAAGTATTAAGTGTCTGAGGCTGGATTTGAACTCAGGTCCTCCTGACTCCAGGGCTGGTGATCTATTCACTGCACTACCTAACTGCTCCCTCTTTTCTCTTTTATAAAGATGCTGTGAAAATAGAATAATAAAATATGAATAAAGGGCATAGCACAGTGGCTAGCATATAGTTGGTATCTAATAAATGATTGTTCCCTTCATTTCCTATTTTGTTTCTCTTTCACAAAGATGTTGCGAGTATAAAATGAAAAAGAGTTTGTAAAGTGCTTAGCATAGGACCTCACATATAGTTGGTGTCTGCTAAGTACACGTTTCCATCTATTTCCTTCCCTTGTTTCTTTTCTAGAGATGGTTGGAGGATCAAAAGAAGTAATATCTCTAAAGTATTCACTGCCTGGTACACATTAGGTACTCCATAAATGCTTTTCCCCTACAATATTCCCTTCTCTTTGTAAAGATGCTTTGAAGATCAAAATAAGACAATATTTTA
Organism: Pseudochirops cupreus; assembly: GCA_028627135.1. NCBI lineage: Eukaryota > Metazoa > Chordata > Mammalia > Diprotodontia > Pseudocheiridae > Pseudochirops > Pseudochirops cupreus. The sequence goes on from CM053582.1 coordinate 21,225,830, forward strand.
TAAGGTGTTTAGTACAGTGCCTAGTAAATAACAGATGCCTAAATAAATGCCTGTTTTGTTAAATGGCTTAGGTACAACAATACACAGTAGTAAATGACCATAGAAATCTAGTGTTTGATAAACCCAAAGATCAAAGCATTTGGGACAAAAACTGCTGAGAAAGACAGAAAGCAGTTTGACAGAAACTAGGTAAAAACCAACATGTACACCATATACCAAGAAAGGGTCAAAATTGGTACATAATTTAGACATAAAGGATGGTATCATGAACAAATCAGGGAAGCATAGAAAATTTTACCTGTCAGAAGAATTTATGACTAAACAGAGATAGCATTATGGGATGTAATGGATAATTTTGATTATATTAAATTAAAAATGGGTTTACACAAACAAAACCAATGTAGCCAAGATTAAAATGAAAGCAGGAAATGGGATGGGGGGGAATTTACACTAAATTTCTTTGATAAAGGTTTCATTTCTCAAATATATAGAGAACTGAGTCAAATTTATGAGAATACAAGTCATTCCCCAATTAATAGTTAAAGAATATAAACAGTTTTCAGATGAAGAAATCAAAGCTATCTATAGTTATATGAAAAAATGCCCTAAGTCACTATTGGTTAGAGAAATGCAGATTAAAACAACTCTGAGACAACGCCTCACACCTATCAGATTGGCTAATATAACAGAAAAGGAAAATGACAAATGTTGGAGAGGATGTGGGAAAATTGGGACAACAAACACTGTTGGTGGAATTGTGAACTAATCCAACTGTTCTGAAGAACAATTTGGAACTATGCCCAAACCGTGCATACCTTGTGGCCTAGTATTACCACTACTAAGTCTGTATCCCAAAGAGATCAAAGAAAAAGAAAAACAAACTATATGTACAAAAACATAGCAGCTCTTTTTGTGGTGGCAAAAAATCAGAAATTGAGGGGCTGCCCATCAATTAGGGAATGCCTGAACAAGTTGTGATATATGATTGTGATGGAATACTATTGTGCTATAAGAAATGATGAGCAGGATGGTACCAAAAAACCTCATAAGACTTATATTAACTGATACAAAGTAAAGTCAGTAGAATCAGAACATTAAAAACAATACTGTATAATGATCAACTGTTGAATGACTTAGCTATTCTGAGCAAGACAGTAATCTGAGACAGTTCCAAAGTACCCATGATGAAAAATACCACCCACCTCCAGAGAAAAAAACTGATGGCGTTGAAATGAAGATTGAAGCATGCCTTTTTCCTTTCTTTTTTTCCTGGGTTTTATTTTGGACTGTGTTTTCTTTCACAACATGGCTAATATGGAAATACATTTTTGCAAGATTTCACATGTATAATTTATAACAAATTCCTGGCCTTCTCAAGAAGGGAGGGAGGGAGGGAAAGAATTTGAAACTCAAAAATTTTTTTAAATGAACATTAAAATATTTTTACATGTAATTGAGAAAATATAAATATAAAGAAAAAAACATCTTTACAAAGAGAAGGGGGTATTGAAGGGAAAGAACATTTATTGGAAACCTACAATGTGCTAGGCACTGTGCTACATGCTTTCTAAATAGTTATGCTGTTTTATCCTCAAAACATCTCTTAGAAAAAAAAGAAAAGGGAAGGAAAGAGAAGAGAATAAGCACTTATTAGACTCCAACTGTATGCTGGGACCTATACTAAGCACTTTACAGATATTTTATCATCTGATCCTTACAACATCTCTACAAAAGAGAAAAGAGAAGGGAAAGGAACACACATTTATTAGACAACTTTGCGCCAATCAACTTGTTAAACACTTTGTAAATATTTCACTTTTTCTCCACAACATCATTACAAAGATGATGGGGAAGGGAGAGGTGAAAGTACTTATTATGCTCTTATTGGGTGCCTGGCACTGTGCTAAGCACTTTACAAAGAGTATCTTTCTAGAAAACAGGAAAGGAAAGGACATAGAAGTAAACAAACATTTATTAGATGCCAACTATATGCTAGGACTCTGTACTAAGTCCTTTACTTATATTTTATCATTTTATTCTCACAACATTTCTACGAAAGAGAAAAGAAAAGGGAGGGTCAGGGAACAAGCATTTATTACACACCTACTATTTGCCACTAAACACTTTACAGATATAAGGTATCTCATGTTATCCTTACATCTCTTAAAAGGAGCAAAGGGAAGAGAATAGAAGGAAATAATTACTTATTAGACACCAACTACATTCTAGGCATTGTACTCTGCATTTTACAAACTGCATCTCATTTTAGCCTCAAAATTTCTTTAAAAAAGAAAGGTAAGTAAAGGGAACCTACTATGTGCAAGGCACTGTGCTGAATATGGTACAGATTTTATCATATTTTATCCTCATAGAAACCCTGGCTGGTAGGTCCTATTACTACTTCTGTTTTGCAGTAGAGAAAATTGAGATTTCCAGAGTTGTTAAATGACTTGCCCAAGATCACACAGTAAGTGTCTGAGGCTGGATTTGAACTCAGGTCTTCCTGACTCCAGTCTCCCCCTTCTCTCTACTGTGCCACCTCACTGCCTCATTAAAGGCCTTTTAAAGAAATTTGTTTTTATAGACTAGTTGTTTGCAAGTGGTATGCAACTGAGGTACAGTGTACCCCCAGAAACATTAGAAGTCATAAAAATACTTAGAAATCTGAACTGTTAAAACACTAATAAAATATTATCTGTACAACACCAAGAAGCTTATAGGAGCCAGAAGGGACTTTAGAAAGCATCTAGTCCATCCCTTTCACAGAGGAGAAAATTGAGACCCAGGGACAGGAAAGGGCTTACCCAAGGTCACATAGCAAGCAAATGCACGAGCAAATGGGATTTGAACAAGCATTTTTTTTTACTCTACTGGATTGCATGATGGACCTCAGCTTCCCTATCTGTAAAATGGGGATAATAATATACCATATGGTTTTGGGAGAAAAGCATTTTATCAACCATACAGGACCAGAGCCCCACAAGAAAGTCAGCCTCAATAAGCAGATTTGCTGACTTTCTATAAATGGAACTTTGGGGCCGTTCTCTTGAGTATCTCCCCCTCCCCCTTCCAGTGGCCCTCTCCTCCAAAGAGGGGCTGTTGGGAGTAGTCGTTGTGCTAGAAAATGCTCGTATCTCATGGGCTGGCTTTTGGAGTCAAAAGGAACTCTCTAGTAATCTAATGGAAATAATGAATCATGCTGAGATAGCATTTTATGGGTTAGAAGCACACTTCATGGCTGTCCACTCATTTCACCCTCACAGTGTAGTCAGGCCAAAAATGATCATCTTCCCATTTACAAATAGGGAAAGTGAGGCTCAATGAGAGCAAGAGACTTGTCTAGGGTCACACAGATAGCAAGTAGCAGTATCTTAACCCAAGCCCAAGTGGTTGAAAGTCTAGCTGTCTATATACTACCAAATGCATTCTCCTAATCCAATGCCCTCATCTGAAGGAGATGGAAAAGAGACCCAGAAAGGGGAAGGGACTTGTTCTAGGTTTCACTGGCAGGATTGACCGATTAACCGAAGCCTCATGGGCATTTTTCACTCTCCCCCTCCAATCCTTGCTTCTGCACTAGGTTGCTTCAAATTGTAACTGGAGCCTTGGAAAGAATTATGAACTTTGAGTCCCAAGACCTGAATTCCAGTCATGATTCTATCACTTGCCACCTACATGACCTTGGGCAAGTCACTCAGCCTCTGTTTCCTCATCTGGAAAATGGGAGGATTGGATGAGGTGGTCTCTTCCAGATCCCCATCTAGGAGTTCATGCTCTTATAATCCCTCTTTGATGAGCTGTGTTTTCAGCTGTTGGCATATGAACTACTCATTAAGGAGAGGAGAATTTGGAAGAGCATCTACCCTCAGAACCTGCCCTCAAGGCACAATCTGAAGATGGTCAGCATGTAGGCAAAAGGGGAAAAGTCCCCTTCCTCTTCCCGGGTTGTCTTAGTTAGACAGCTACCTATTTATTCAATAAACACAAACAGAGAGGAGATATTTTCAGGGAGGAATCAATACTTTTAAAGATAAAACCTGTCAATGGAACTGGTAGCCATGGCCTCAAGTAAATTAAGTTTACATCTTGAGCAGACTGTCATGCAAGAGTGTGACAGCCACTGACAAATTGAATTACCATAGGAGTGCATCATTCACCAAAGTGTTACTGATGGTGACAGAGGGATATTGAATTTAAATTATTCATTTTTATTGATTGGACAGCCAGTTTTTACCAGGAAAAGGGGGGAAGGGAGCTTGGTTGTCAGAATTGGATTGGCCATCCTCATCCTCAGGGCTGGGCCCTCCATAGCCCTTGGCAGATTTGTGAGACTGTGGGTGGTCTTGGGGGGGTTCTTTCTCATTTCTGTTGGTAGGCCCCTTCCCACTCAGGAGGTGGACTGTTGCTCTCCCTGCTCTCCTGCCAAATCCCACGGGAATGTCAGCTTTCCCAGCTCCTTCATAGCTAGGTCCCAGAGAACCAGGGAGTCAGCCAGAAGCTTCCCTGGGCATTTAGACAGCGGCCATGCCTAAAGAGAAGGTACCATACCCTCCAGGAAGCAATAAAATCTTCCTGCCTTGGTATAATATTTAGAGGTAGAAGGGACCTCAGAGATAGATAATCTAGTCCACGGCCCTCTCATTACACAGGAGGAAAATGAGGCCTTGAGAGGCAAGTCTAACAGCTAGCAAGTAGCAAAGTCTGGATCTGAACCCTGGGCCTTTGCCTCCAAATCCAGTGCTCTTTCCACTAACATTCCTAAGATGGAAACACTAAGGTACCCTCCTCCTAACCCCACCCCATAAAAAAGAAAAACAATCTCAAAACACTAGAGGAATTTAAATGGGTAGACAGGAAAACAAGCTTTCATTTTCTACCTACATGCACAAGGGTGGAGACAAAAATCCCACTCAGTGAAAAGCACACCCCAAACCGTAGCCATAGTGGAGGGCCTCATTTCCTCAGGCCTCTGTCCTGGTCTTTCAATAGTCAGAACTTGTCACCGAATACTGGGCCCTAAGACCTTGCTGGGAAGTGACTGCTGCCTTGGTGTCTCTTGCAGGACCTACTACGCTAAGAGTAGCCCAACCCACTCATTTTACAAAGGAGGAAAACTGGAATCTGTAGAAGGGAAGGGACTTCCCCAAGGTTACTGTGACTGTCTGACAAATCTCTGTTAAGAATCAGGGCCTAGACATTCTGACAGGCGTTCTGCTCTGAACACACCCATTGCTCCTGCCTGGTGTGCCTACCACAGAGCTTTCTCTAGGTTGTGGGAAAACCCTTATAATATGGTTGAGGCGGAGGCCTTATAATACCTGCTCTTAAGGACTGAGTCCTAGGACAAAATATCTGGACCTGGAAGGAATCTTTGCAGCCACATAGACCAGTGACATCAAACTCAAATATAAATGGGACCTATTAAACAATATATAAGGAGCCCCACAGGGAAATACTTAGAGAATCACATATGTTTCCATATTCCTTTTCTTATTAATATAGCAACGCATTAAAATCAGATAGGACTGACATTTGAAACTGGTTTGACCACATTCTAGTGTTGTTGATCACACACTTAACGGCTCAGATCTAGTCCAACCTTCGTGTCTTATGGAGGAGGTTAGATGACCCACCTGAGGACTTAGATTTAGAAGCGGAAGGTGTCTTAGCATCCATCCAGGTCCTGTGGCATCTAGTAGCCACATGGGCCTTGTTCACCTATATGACTGCTTCTGGCCCCTGGGCGGGCATCTCCTATCTGCATCTCTGAAGAGGAGGGACTCTGGGGAAAGGGATCCATTGGTCACTGTGGGATTGATTATCTTTTTTTGTGACAAGAGATCACGAGGGCTGGTCTTACCTGGTTAAGCAATGGGCTAGTAGCCTCTAATGAAAATCAATCCCAGACTAGTGTCTGAGAATTTTGCTCTGAAGGTCCAACGGTCTCTACTAGTGGGTGGAAGCTACAGGAAGAGGAAAATTTCCATTTCCTGAGAGTGCCCTACCTAGGCAGAGCCTGCTTGGCTACCACAGTCTCTCTTGCTTTGTTATAATTCCCTTCACCTGAGTCCCATCCCCTCAGGTGCCTTACTTTTACTAAGTGATGACAAATTAATTCACCCTAAGGGTGACCCTAAGGTTGACAAAGGGAGAAACAATTCTTACAGCCAGATTTATTTTCATTTTGGCTAGGGCCTTCAGGAAAGCCAAAGCAGCAACACAAAGGATTTGTTCTTTATTTATGGAAATTACAAGCAGTATGATGGGCTACTGAATAAGATGCTAGGGGAGGAGAACAGAGGGGAACAGAGCTCTTGGGACCCCTCATGGAAGCCCATGGGGGGAGTCATCTATTTCCCTGACTAGGCCACACCCAAAAGAGTGTCAAGGCCAGGCAGGGGGTTTGGAGGCAAACCAGAATCTGGGATCTTCGAAGCAGTTCCAGGGGGTTTGTCTGTCACCTCCAAAAGATGACTTGTTTCATTTTTTAATTAAACAAGAAAGGAGTTTTTATTTCTTCATCTCCCTCAGGAAAAAAAAACAATTTACGTCTATGAATTTTACAGTCACCGTGATGTTTTATCTTAATTGGTTTGGGGTCTTTTTTAATTAAAACATGCACATATTTCTTCATGGCTGTTGGGAAAGCTTAGAAATTAGGCAGTTACAGGTGGGCCTCAGGTAGAGAATCTTCTTGGCAAATGGAGAGTCAGGGGACCAGGGAGACAACAACTACAGGGACCAAGAGGCTGGCTCACCCAGCCTGCCACCCTCACTCAGGAGATGACTGTGCCAGGAAGGGAGGGAGGGAGGAAGGAATGAAGGAAGGAAGGAAGGGAGGGAGGAAGGAAGGAAGGGAACAGGAAAGGAAAGAAAGGAGGGAAGGAAGAAGGGAAGGAGAGAAGGGAGGAAG